>JAODIE010000005.1:1945629-2009906 GCA_027575565.1 Diploeciton nevermanni
GTTAAAGTCAGCGCAAGTGAATTGGTTTATTATTGTTTGTTTTATATTATTATATTTTTCATATTGTTGAAAATTTGAACTATAACACTTACTTAAAATTGATTGGTAAAACTGGCAAATTTTCAACAATATGAATCTTAAACACTTCGTGACCACACTCAACAATACTTTATTATATTTTATATTTTGTGTAATTGCGATTTGTTTGGTCTCTGAAAGCTTTCCACTACGCATTTCTCTTAATTATCTCCATTAAAAACAAATTGGTTAAAGATTCACGAGCTAATGTAATTATTTTGCGATTTTTTTAATGTAAGTGGAAATTTTGCGCTATTTCTACTGATGTTATCGTATTATGCAATGATGATTAATTAACATTGCCAAGGACTAGGAATCAACCTGCATATTGTTTATATTAAAGAACAGTGTTCATTATTAGTTGCTTTTAAAGTTACGGTACGCTTAAGTCAAATGTTGCCTTCGGCCTGCGAAACGTTTAGCGATCGTAATTTTTAATTCTACTACTAACAAGTTACTTACTTACTTCATTTGGTTATACCAAATATAGAAAATTAGAAAAATGTGCAGACATGTTCTTGCCAAAGATAAGTGATGCTTTTATAATGATCACTATAGTACGGTTGCTGTGAGTGGCGGCGCGTTGTGTATGGCGCCTGGTCCTCACTTAGGAGACCTGGGTTCGATTCCCGGTTGCGGACGCAGGCAGGCCGCTTTAGAAGAGTTGATCCCTTGGCAAAAAATTTGGGGTCCAGTTGGGGCTGGCAATAGTCTTCTAGGTTTTGGAAGACCACAATAGTAATAAGATTGTGCTGTTATTATATACACTTTTAAAATAAATAACAACTAGTTATAATTTGTGTTTGATATTATTCTTTCATCCTTTAGTTTAATTGGCAAAACAATCTTTTCAAAAAAATTTTTGGTAGTTTTTATTGCAAGATAATAGATGGTGATAAGTATCCTTCTCTTTCGTGCAGGAATCTTTGAGAATTTATAACAACGAAATCTGGAGGAAATCCGCCGACGACGGCGGGGCTGGGCCGGGGGCAATGGGGTGAGACCGCCATTGAATGGTAACCGCATGATGCCCCGCGGATTCTTTAGAGCTGTCTTTAAACGACACGTGCCCAAAAAATTCAAAACCTCGGCCTCTCTTTTTCGGGAGAGGCTCTTGTACCTTTGATTAATTTTTCTTTTTTTATTCTTGCAGTAGTACTACTGTACTACATCTACTGGAACATGTATGTTGAGAATATTTCAGTTGTTTTTTTAACCATAGGCAACTCACTCTTACTACACAGACTTCTATTGATCTTATGCATCACTTGAGGAAGTTCGGAATTATCAGAATTTTTGGGAAAATTCACTCGTCGAACCGAGGCTCGAACCCGAGACTCTCGGGTTGCAAGACACCGGCGCACACCAGCAAGCCACGCTGCTACTTGCTCTTCCTTGAATATCGGGTATATTTATTGTTATTAAAAAAAAAACAGAAAAGAAAAGAAAAACGTATTTATTATATGAACGTAAATACGATAAATCTGGTACTTCTAAAAAGAACTATATAGTGTTTGCTGATGGGAAAATACACTAGACTTGATGAAGAAAATGAAATTCTTGTAATAATTGATTACAAATTAAGATGTAAAACATACCGAAATGTTTCACAATGTGTTAGCAAATACTACTTGTAAGTATGTCTACAGATTATTTAAATAAAATATTTACAAAAAAGCTAATACTATTACTTTTGTGATGTTATCTGGTCGATATTTTCCACACCTTTCGGGCATTTTGTACATGGCATTTCATGACATTCTAGATGACATGATCTGCAAACTTATACTATAAAGTTTCAGCCACAGGGCGTTGGTAATTCCCGAACATATTACAAAAATTGAGGTTGTGACGTGCTTTGAGCGAAAGTTAATGCGAATCCCAGGTTTTAGCATTTATAGAGTTATGTATTTGTGTTTATCTTTTAATTGATTATCTTCTATTAATTTGTATTTTATGATATCGGGTTCACATCGGGAACACAAATTTGGCAGCTGCATCTAATATATGAATCGTGTCTTATAAAAAATAATTTATAAAAACAATATTCTTGAAGATAATCTGTAATTCTTTCTGTTAAATTTTTGAATTTACTTTAATATAGCATTGACAAAATTTGATTAAATTGAATATATTGAACAACACGTTGTAGGTGGCGTATGAAACCTTCATTTTACATCATTTGCTTCCCTTCCACCTAGTAAGTAATCATTGTAGTTTTCAGTGATTCCGGTAACAGATGATTCGTGTTTCTAAATCAGAGTATTGTTGAGTGTGCTTACGAAGTGTTTAAGTTTCTAAATCATACAGTTGGGAGGCAATACATAAATTGAAGGATTGCAGCAATCTACATGTTAAGCTTGTGATTTTCTACAAACAGTATAATCGCAGACAATGGCATTACTGAATGTAGATGATGATCCATGGTAATAAGTTCTATGATTTGCAAATTAAATATCAATTGAAGTTAAATATTTGGCACAGGTTACTTGAATATGAATCTTGTGAAAAGCTGCAAAGGGACATTATGGAACTGATAATGTCTAGACAGAAGGAATCAAGATCTACTGAACCTTATGCAAGATTGTCAGCAAACATACGGATTCGACTAAAGCAGTATCATAATGAAGTTTCACAGTTGAATGAAAAAATGGACAGGGATATTGGAAGCAGATCAATGTATGTGAATTAGAAATAATAATAATTATATTTAATATATATATACATTTGCAGAACATATGATGAGATAGAGAGAAGAGGGCAACAAGTAGAGTTGCTAAAATCAAGAGGTGTCAAAATGGATAAATTGTTTAATGAAGTTTCTACTGCAATTAGAGATAATAGATTACAATTAATTGGTGCCACTAGCACTAGGTGGAGTTTAGATGATGATGAAATGTTGGACAGTGGTTCTAGCAATATTGAACAAATTCAAGAAGAAAAACAGAAAATGCTAAAAGGTAAATGCTGTCAAGTACATGATTTGAGAAATATAATATGTGGTATTATTTAGATCAAGAACAAGGATTGGATAATCTTGCAAAAATAGTTGCCAGACAGAAATATATTGCACAGACCATTACTACAGAGGTTGATTTGCAAAATGGTAAACAGGATATTTATTAAATTCATTTATAATGTAACATTAATTTCAGATATTATTGAGGATCTGGGTGAACATATGGAAAGAACCGACGCGCGTGTAAATTTGGAAACGCGCCACGTAACTGTGATAGACCGCAAAGATAAAAGTTGTGTTTATTGGGTGGTTATTATACTTTTGTTTTTAAGCATAATTGTTTCAGCAACTATTTAAAATGCGTGATTTCATAAAACAATTGTTACCAATTCTTTTAATACCATATACTATCTTTCATTAATCTATAATGTGCAGTAATCCTATATTTTACGGCAAAAAATATATATTTAATAGTTTATTAACAGTTATTTTAAATTAATATACAATTATGTTTTTACCATGGTATTGATACGAATTCTCCAATTTGAAAGACTTGTATTGAAAATTCAATGCTGTTCCGTTCGACTATTAACATATTTCTTATTAAAGTTCATCTAGGAAGGGTACATTTCGTAGATTACCTACTGCCGCGATCGACAGTTTACCCTTGCATACTTTCTGAGCAGCCTAGATGAACAAATAAATTAGTAGTAGCAATTAAGTGTTGTGTATGTAATTTACTACCTTCTGAACATCATCCATGGAGACATTGTCAACAGCCGAAAGTAAGTCACCACAAGCAGGTACGCAGCCCAAGTACAAGGCAGTGTTACCAACAAACTCCAACGCGTTGCTACCCTCGCAGGTTGAAATGATCTCCATTTTCTTAGCGTTCTTGCCTTTTTTCAAGTCGTTTTCCTTAATTTCCGGGTTGCGGAGTACCTCAACTGCACTTTCTACCAGTTTGCAAGAGTTGGCAGCATCTGTGGCGGCGAGTATACCGAACAAACCGGTATCAGAGTAAGCCACATTCATGGCAGTCAAACCGTAGTTGCCTGCACCAGCAGCGCGGGCCAGAATACCGCTGGACTGGCCATATTTGACAGCTGGTTGAGCGCCCAAAGTGTACTTAAGGACGCAGAATGCAAGAGCATCCTTGGAGTTCAAACCGGCGCCTTCTGTGCCAATGGCGATAAAAGCCAACTCTCCACCTTTGTCAGAACTACCAACATCGCAATATTAGACTTTTAGAAATAAATTAATATCCTTTACCAACTTACCGAATCTCACCGCCCTTGTATGGGCTTGGTGCAATTTGGCCAGTACCTTCTGGAATAGCCAATTGACCAGCCCAAGATGACAAAGTTTCGTGATCGATGCCCATTCCTACAACAGCACTACGTCCAGACATAAAGTTGGAGGCAGCATAATGTTGCAATGTTTCAGATTCAATCCTGCCAAGTTGGCTCTTGGAAATGAAGATTGAATTGCCCAATCCTCTTCTAAAAGCAGCTTTGTGCAAAAGATCAACAGCCCTTTGCTAAAAACAAAACAATACAGTCAAAAGTCAGCCCTTTGAATGAAAACATTCTGAATTTCACCTGTGGTGGGCGAGACGCCAATTCAATTCTAGCCCTCTGCAATTGCTCTTCAATTTCCCATGGGCGGAAAGTCTGCTGAGTAGCAACTTCCCCCAGGTATGGCAGCAACTTCTCAACAACATCTGGAGTGCCTTCTAAAGTGTAGGAAATGGTTTCCCTGTCAGTGGAGCAGTACAAATTTGCTCCCAACTGCTGTATATTCCGAGTAATGGCAAATTGAGTAGCACTCTTAGTAGATAAACCAGCTGCCAATCTCATCATGTGAGTGACACCTGCATTGTCTGGAGTCTCATTGCGAGATCCAGCTCTAAATTTATATAATTATTATTCTTTATTTAATGAAGCAACATATACTTACTTAAACTGCACTGATACTCTGGTAAGTGCAGAATTGTTGTCAGCACTGGCAACAATCAATTTGTTTGAAAGCGTTGTAGTTTGAACTGGAGTGCTAAGAATACCGCTACTCGGGGCGCATTGGGCATAACAGCGAGTCTAAAGATTAAATAGACTTCAGTAAAATGAAAAGGTTTACATAACACATCTCCAGAGGTTATGAGGTATGAACATATTACATGCAATTTTAGTTACCTGAAGAGCGCCACGCAATGTAAGCTTGGAGAAATGTGAAGCCATTATTATATAATGTGCAAAATTAATGCGGAGAGAAATACTGTAGACTGAACAAGTCTTTGCAGATTTTTTTCTGCGCCACCGAACGACAAATGCAGCCGGACGTAATTCTGTCAGATTATAGTGATCGATAAAAATGCTAACATAGGCAACCAAAACTACAATTTAACAAATTTTAACAAAACAAAAACTAAATACTTCACAAAAGGAAAATCTTTGAATGTCATTTAATTTTTCAGTGCTCAAGAAAAAAAAACATTTAGAAGGTTCTATATACAATTCAACAATAATAAAAAGCAACAAATGAATATAATATTATAATTCAATTACACTGTACTCTTATAAATGAAAACTAAATTAATGCAAAATCACCACATTCACTTGTTATGTATTTTTATTATTGATTTGAAGTATTATGAGCACTAATTGGGCTCATTCCTGGTGCAACAGTCAATTCGCCACTTTGACCAGTATTTTCTCGTATAGGGCTCTAAAAAACGCAACAAATTCAGTAAATCTTGGATATATGTTGTGATTACCGATTACCTTAACGTGTATTTTATTCTTTAAAACAGCAGCACGGAGTATTATCATACGAGTACGTCGTTGGTACTCCTTACCCATTTGTAAACTCTTCTCGAACGTAGTGCTTCGTTGATCTACATCCTTTGCGAACAAAATTTTATTGTGCGAATCAATTCTGGCTTGAATCTGTCCATCCAAAATTAACTGCATTAATTCATCCTCGAGAGCATTTACTGTGCGATTGAAAGCAGTCGCCATTTTATGCATATCTGCTGACAAATATGGACTAAAGTATTGAATTAGCGCACGATTACGAATCTGAGTGTAAAGATTATTGACGTGGGGTGCAATGTAAATATCTAAAAGTAAATTATCCTTGATTTCTTCCAGAAGTTTTAAACAAGACGCATATTTGGATTCGTGAAATTTTATGATAATATCACGAAGTTGCGGTTCAAGCTCCAGAAACAATTTAAACGAACTGCTGAATACGCTTTTCTGTACTTCGTGACGATCGAAAGTAGCTAATGCGCAGAGGCCTCCATACATTGCTACATTATTCGGGGACAGCAATTCCGGAAAGTCGCAATGATCTAACTGCGCACATAGGAAGTGTTTGGCAGCTGATTTGTATTTCTTTGTAGCTAACTCTGCCAATCCAGCAGCACATTTCAACTTTGTGATGATGACTTGATTCACATCTTTAGACTGGAGATCAGTGAAGTCGGGCGTGCCTTCTGCCTTTGAAACGTAACTAAGAACATGAGACCAGTTCTGAAGATAGACTGATACTTTGATTACATTCATGCACATATTTACTACATGTTTGCCACTTGTGCAATAATCCCTAGCCCTTGAGTAACATTTGAGAGCATTAGATAAATCTCCACAATCTAAGTAATGATCTCCTAGGTCATCATGGCCTCTTCTTATGCTCTCTTTGATTGAATTAGATCTGTAATTCTTCAAATCATTGTCTAGTTTTTCCAATTTTAAAGCAGCTTTCTTAGAGCGTGTTTCCATCCACATGCTATCCAAGGCTGGGATATCTTGTGAGGTGGACTGAGCAGCCACATCTGGCACACTGACATCACTCATCATTAAACTCAAACGGCGGTGCAACAATTGATATAAATTTACATTATAGGTAGTCATCACATAAGCAATTGCCATTTTACATGCCTCTAATCTGAGTGATGGACAGTGGTTGATAATGAACATGAGGCGATGCAACTTTGCTAGGCCTGTGTAACAGTTTGCATACACTTCTAGATCTAAAGTGGAGTTCTCTACAATGTACATCTCTTCCTCATTGTTGTCATTGTCTTCAGGTGGAGCATCCACTTGCATTGGCTCCACCGCGCTCTAAAGAATAAATTCAATAGTTAGTCCGCATTTATCTGCAGGCATAACAATGTCAATGTAGGTTATACTGATGAAAATGCTACTTACTTGAAATAAATCGCGCTGAGATGGTAGAGGCATAATTAGTGAGCAACTGATGTCCGTACAAATATATTTTGATCAAACTATTGCATTCTTTAAATAGAGTATCTAACTTGGCAATAAACCTCTGAAAAGAATTAAATTTACCATCGACTTGAACGAAAATGTTGACAAAATTGTTGACATCCAAGTCGACCTGTCTAAAAAAATCTTGCGCTACCGTTTGATCCTAGTGAGGGCTTTCAGTACTAAAACAAATGAATTTTAAATTTGGAGAATAAATTGAATGTAAGAATTATAATTTTTTTTATTGAAAAAATGTTTGGTCTTTAGTTAAAACTTAGTAATACATTACAATATTATTGTACACAAAACAAAAAGTAAACGAGAAAACAAAAACAAATATATGAACTGCATGAACATTTAATCTAAAATATGTGAGACATTGTATTAATTCATAATATGTCAACGTATTATTTGTTAATTTTCTAGTAAAAATTTTAGCCCAGAATATTTTTAAAGAACTGAAATCAAATCAATCCTGCTGTCAAACAGCTGACATCACTTGAAGCGTGGTGTAGAAAAAGTAAAAAAAAAAGAAGCCACAGCACATAAATTCATAAACAGTGCGCGAATCGCGAATACGCACAAATTCATAGATAGCTTCAACAGCGTATGTTGGCATGGTAAATGGACTGATGCGAATGCAATAAACGCATCTAGAATTGTTTTGTTCAGAAATCCAGTGTCTACATATAACTGCCAGAAATGTAAGTGAAATCGTCAGACGAGTACGTTTCTAGTGTATAATAATCTGTTGCATGAAGAACGAAATAAGTCGGACACCAGAGAGGTGCTAATTATAGATCAGATATAATTATCTATATTTTATCATAGTGCTAGTGCGTGTCAGAGAGATTGAGCTAAGTACTTGCTTGTTTGTCATCATGTCTGTTTTTTGTAACATTACGACGGTGGACATGATTATCTATAGAGTGCACTCTCGATACTTGACAATAAATCGAAATTAGCGATCCGAGAAATGAATTGCCAAACCAATCCTTGACCCCCTCAGCTGCGGGAGAGAATTTGTTGCAATAAATAAGTAATTTTAATGTAACTAAATGTTTCAATTTTCCTCAATTAACATGTGATAAAATGTTACCTAAAACAAGCTATCTGCTTGCAGGACATTCTAAATTAATGGGAGCATTGCAATCAACTTCAAACATGGATGTTCGCGAAATTGTTATTTCAACGTCGGATTCAGAGGAAGGTTCCGATTCAGAAACTAACTATGCTCAAATATTCCAGAGGCTGATCAGGAGATACAGAAAGTAAGCACAATATATATGTTTAATTGGTTTATGTTAATTTGCTAATATACTATGCAGTTCATTAAACTCATGCCCAAATGGGGAAACCTTTGTCATGAGCTCTAGGAGACCCCGAATTAAGTTCAAGCCAAACACCTCCAAATTGGACAGTAGTGAATTCTGTTATATGACAAAAATGGATGCTGGTTTGGGCAGCTGTATTGATAAATCTGGATTTAATGTTGCAACATTATTGAGAGACAGAGAGGTAAAATATAAATAAACTGTGAATGTATTAAGGATAATATCTTAAAATGCATGATGTTCTTATTTTAGTGTGGAAGATTTAGAAACGAAACATTTTCTAATGTAAAAAAAGCCAGGATTGCAAATCATTTCATTCCAAATAAAATGGAAATCTTTGACCATTATGATGGAAAAGTCTTTTGTGGTATGTTCTCAGAGGATGGAGAGTATTTTATAACTGCTTCACAAGGTGAGAATTACTTTTCTTGTATCTAGAATAGACATAATTATTCTTCAACTTGAGAATAATTACCCACACTGTCAAAGTCTTGCATATTCTTGTGTTAACCCTGCTCTAATTTATATATTACGCCACACAAGAACAAGATATTTCCATTTGTTACTAATTACATTGATGAATTTATGTTATACAATCTTTTTCAGAACATGTCATTAGAGTGTACAAGACAAATAATGGGGAATATGAACTAATTCAGCGCTTAAACGCCCGCGACGTTGGTTGGAGCATCATTGACGTTGCATTCAGTCCAAATAATGAGAACTTCATTTACTCTACATGGTCCACATCAAGTAATATAATTAATTTATTCATGATCATTTTGATATGATATCATTTCATTATGTAAACATTATGAAACTTAACTATAATACTTATTTAATATTGATTTGTAGAACATTTTTGGCTTGCTGCCTTCTTCAGTGAGTACTTGGTAAGATAAAATATTAAATAAACTTTATACTGAAGAAGGCAGCAAGCCGAAAACGTTCTACAAATGATTATTAAATAAGTGTAATATTGAAGTTTCACCTATATAATGAACACTTCGTGACCACACTCAACGATACTCTAATATCATTTCAGTTCATTTGTGTTCGGTTGAGGGCAATCCAAAAAAGCAGGAACCATTGAATCTCGTTCATACTGCTCGACGATTTTGTGTCTTCTCATTGGCTTACTCTTCGGACGGCCAAGAGATTTTAGGTGGAGCCAATGATGGTATAATGTTTATTTACGACTTAAATAGGAATAAACGTACTCTAAAGGTATTTTTCGATTACTTTAATGGCTATTTCATCACTAAAAGTACTCTTCTAGATTATAGCTCATGCGTATGACATAAACACAGTAAAATTCGCGGATCATTCATCCCATATTATCTATAGCGGTAGTGATGATGGACTAATCAAAGTTTGGGATCGACGTACCTTTGGTGAAGAAGGTCCCGCAAAACCAGTCGGTGTTCTTGCCGGACATTTGGACGGAATCACTTACATTGACGCAAAGGGCGATGGTCGCTATTTGATATCAAACAGCAAGGATCAAAGTATTAAACTCTGGGATGTTAGGATGTTTAGTTCAGCAGAAGCTGCTGCTAATACTTTGCAAGCTGTACATGATCAGACTTGGGATTATCGCTGGCAGACTGTTCCAAAAAGACGTAAGATAAATGTTAAAGATGCGAAATGATAACATGATAATATTGTATGAATTTCCAGTAGCATCTATTCCGAAGGTCAATGGTGATACTTCAGTAATGACATACCAAGGACATGTCACAACACGAACATTGATACGGTCAAGATTCTCGCCAATGGCCATCACTGGTCAGCGTTACATCTATACCGGATGCGGAACTGGAAGACTTATTAGTATGTTAACAATTCTTTATCATATTTAAAATCTCATGCAACATGGCAATTAATTATGTTTTAAATGCTTCACTATAGTTTATGATGCCTTGACTGGTAAAATAGTAAGCGAAGATCGTAAGCACACATATTGCGTGCGTGATGTTTCCTGGCATCCTCATTACAATGAGATTTTCACGTCTTCAGTAAGTATTAATTGTATCATCTTAAAATGGGAAATTAATATTTAATGTTTATTTACACAGTGGGATGGCATTGTTGGCCGTTGGTATTATGCGAGCAAAGATGTGAAAGCAAGTGAGACAAGTCCAGTGTTAAGGAGGAGTTCACGCATTGCCTCGCGAAATGTTTCAAAGCAGGAGGACAGTGTAGTTAATGTGATACTGTAGATGATTTGTTAATTACTTTGAGATATAACTTGTTTATGATACCGAACTGTTGGTATACAAATGTGGTTCGTGCGAGTCAATTGTACCAGACACATAGCTCGTGAAAGTTTCTTATATAAGTAAGATTATAACGCAGATTGGTTTCCTTATAAAAATGTGTTAAATTTATTTGACTTGGAGTATATGATTCTTTAGATAGAGAATAAATATTAATTACATATAAATTGCTTTTGTGAACATTATTTTGCAGTCTGATTCCTGTTCTCATATTTCAGATATCTGAAAGCAGTGATAGTAGTTTAAGTTGGTATAACGATGATAATAATAAAGATGTGATGTAAAAATATTTTTCATTTACCGTTTTGGCAAAGGTATATAAAAAAAATAAGTTGAGAACTTTTGTTTTTAACGATTTGCTTGGATTATAATTTGGCTGAAATATTCGTAAATTTTATTATGGCTGTTGTTGATTCAGGTTACAAAGTGTTCTTGTTTCAACCCGGTGTCGGTTTGTTGCTTTCTTCAATGTACACTGAAAGAGTGAATGCACAAATGGCAGCATTTATGCTCTCACTCTTGACTCGCTTCAGTTAAAAGCAATACACGGCGTTAGAGGATTGCTACGGTTGCAGGTTGCGATTGGCGCGACCTCTTGGCCCGCGCCGTACTGAAGACGCAACAATGTTGCAAAATTTAAAATAATTATTTATCATTAGCATATAAGTAACCAACGATAGACTGATAAAGACAACGAGCTAGTAAAATATAGATCAAGCCTTGTTTACTAAAATTCCAATGATCACTGATTGAATGAAACAACCATATATTTCCAAACTAAGCAAGGAAGCTAAGTAAACAAATGCTTCGTTATAATATCGTTAACATAGCATAAGATGAAGATTATTAATTTTCAAAGTCTAATTCATGTTATTGCTAAATGCAGTGGCATTCATTTCAATCGCCTGACTTAATAAGATAATTATTACGATTGTAAAATCTACACTAGAAATTCAGTCAGTCACAATTTAAAAACAATTAATATTAGCTAATATATAAGCTCTTATTTTAACACTAAAAAGTGTTATTATTATTTTTTACTACCAAACACGTGCTTTTCTCCCATGACATCAGCTTGCATTATATTGCCTTATATGACATTGCTTACGACGATATTAAAGGATTTATTATCTCATTATTGCACGCGTTCAATGAGATTCGTAACGCAAGACGCGATTCTTTTAATTAATATACCATAGTTTACAATTAATGAATTCATTTGATTAATTGGCACTGCAAGTTATCTACGTGCATATGTTTGATTTGAATGTTGAAGGATAATAGATGAGCTTTAAATTAATTAAGTTAATTATATTATTTAATAATAATAATAATAAATTGTTATGTGTTTACGTAACGTCTTCATTTTCTACAAAAAAGTAGTTAATAATTTTACTTAACCACACAATAATTTCACACTAAATGTTTTTCTTAGAAAATCATTTAATTCAGAGAATATATAGACATCGGATGTAAAAATATAATTAACAGTATTTAACTTTAACAAATTTCTATTTTTTATATTGCCCACAACATTTAACTTGTGGTCCCCCAAAATTCTTCCAAGCGACCAGTGCTAAAAAATATATTCACTATGTAAATGAAACTTAACTTACTTATTATTAATTTATAAAACGTCTTCGTTTGCTGCCTTCTTCAGTAAGTACTTACAGTGAGATAAAGTATTTAATAATCCGCATACTAAAGAAAGCAGCAAATGGAAAACGTTCTACAAATCAATATGAAGTAATTGTTATAGTTGAGTTTCATCTGCATAATAAATATTCACTTCGTGGCTACACTCAACGATACTCTAAATATATTTACGTAGCAATTAATCACAGTTTTTGTCACTATTTCAAGAAATCAACAAGAATCACCAACAAAATCTGAGTATTTACTTGTGTTTATCTATATCTGATTGGTATATCTATAATTTATTATTATATTTTGGAGCGTGCGGCAATCATGCCAATTTATCGACACCGTACTTGACCTCCATTCCATTACACTGCATCAACTACCAGGGTTATTAGCATTTATAAGGACCTAATGGTAGGAGTATATTTTATATTTGATACACCCTCTGCAGGATTTGATTCTGTATCCTCAGAATATGCACCTAACTATAATTTATTTATCTATAATTTGTAGAGAAGAAATTATAATGACAAATCAAAGTGTTCGCTTCTTATCGATCACAGTACTAAACAAAAACAACTTACGTCACAATTATTGATCTGATATTTACGCCTAGACTGGCTTGTTCGCAAATTATAATAATTGATTTTCTTACTTTGCCACTGCCAAACGACTACTAAACTGCGAGTGCTTGATGTTGTTATTTGGCGCAGTATCCTAAGTTGCAACCAGAGGTGTGTACAATTTGCGTGCTACCGCATCGCACATACTTCCTGATTGATCTATTAGCTCCGGTCGTGCGTCGCAAGCCAAAATAAATTAGGCGATCTAATTCAATTTTTAATTGTCTGGCGCAAACAAAGAATGGGCAGAGTCGTACGAAACCAAGACCTTGATTATGAAGCATAGCATGACTTCAAGAGTATACAGGAAAAGATTCCACGCGATTTTATACCTACGCCATTTTATACCATTATTTGCGTAATAGCCATTATTACTTTGTTTTAATAAAAAAGAAAAATAAATTAAACAATAAAGAAACTATAAGTTTTTTCTCCTGTTTAAATGCTCGTTTAAATCAATTTAAGTACCAAAAACTCACATTAATGATGTGAATGTCAATAAATAATTGCTACTGATTGCTATCTATCAAAACAACAAATAGTCAACAAATATACTACACAGAATTATATAGCAGAAAATTGTGACAACAATTAAATGATTATTTTAGTTTTTCAAAGCATTTGTAAACACTTAGAAAAGAGAACAATTTGGATTAGCAATCCAATACCTTGAGCTGAAGAAAAAATTTCTAGGTATCTGCTGTGCGGTGTATGTTTTCCCAGTCACATCTTGTTATACTCATGCGTGTAAATGTGTAGTAAGTACGGTATGTATTGAATGCCGTACGTGGGCCGAAGGTGGGGAAAATGTTTGAATTTTTCCGTCACTCAAGCAGGCATCGGCGATTTTACGCGTTTCGGTATAAAACGTTGAGGGTTTGCATGTGCCAGCGACAGTTTACAGTTACGAGCCACGCCGACGCAAGGGTTGCGCACTAGAAAAGTCAATTATCCTTTCAATTTTCCAGCGACAGGACAAACATCCCAGCAGTGCAACATGCCGGTTACCGAGGAATTGGCGCGTCGTCATTGCATCCCTATAGTTTATACTCGAGGGACTCATTATGAAGTGGGATTTGATGTGGTAAGTTTTACCAATTTCAATAGAATTAAAATTAATTTTAATATTTAGAGAATTAAAGCCAAAGTTAGACCCACATTTTTTCATGAGCAGTTTTAATTTATACTTCAAGATATTTACGCCTTGTAATTTTTAAGATGCTTACAGTACAGGCTTTAATATTCATTACGTTGATAAAATTTCACTATAACACTAATATTCTATTAGTAATTCTATTTCTTCTTCTAAAATATTCTAATACACTTTCTAATAATATTAGTGAAAATTTATCATCATGATAATCCAAATTACTTAAGAACTAAAGACAAATTAGTTTTGCAATCTTTCAGCCTTGAACCAATCAAATCAAAATTATGCAAACGCAATTATGGAAATGTTGTGATTCAGAATACGTAATTTATTTAGGAAAAACTGTAACTAGTATACACGTGCTATAAGCCTTCAAGTCGTAGGTGGCTGAACATAGTAAAAACATTGACGCTGTTATCGATATGACACTTTGCAATTTTAATTATTTTACAGCAAAATTTGCGGTAGACGAAGACTTACCGCTACAAACAAATTCATATGATAATATTGCAAAAATACTTTTTAGCCACTTTATCTTTTCCTTTGTTTTATGTTCGCTATTTTTAACATCAAATCGATGTTGTTGTCGTTAGACATGTTATGTTGGTTACCAAGAAAAATAAATCAATATCAGAACACATAACAATATGTCAAATAATTTTTTATAATGATTTTTACTTTGCCCTTACCCTTGACAATACGAATGAAAATGCTAAATCCATATTGTATAATGTATTGATATCATTACTAGTTTTGTCAAATATACTAGATGCATTTTTACAAACTAATCAAACTCATCTAGGTCTGCGGAATAATTAAAAGCAATCAAATGCCAATTAACATAAATATTTCTAGTTACTTTGCAATACAAAACATTCTCTTTTAATACAATTTAAATAAACCTGATGAGTAATAAGTTTCGGGGCGATTTATGTACATTTTAAATGCCTTTTGTTCTTACTCGACAATTAGCAATCACTTGCGATGGCATATTGTTTCGAATTACGATCTATACCTATATATTAAAGATCTCAGTCGAAGAGTTAACTTGTTATTAATTGACATGTCAACTGCTATTACAAGATGTAAATGATCACACGCGTAAAGTGATGCATAAATTAATTGCGTAACGCAGCATAAAGTGTTGTCAAGTTATATCCTGATTAGCGAAGACATCTACTATTTACTTTATCTTTTAATTAACTCATTCTAATGACTCAGTCAGACGTAATCATATTGACATTGCTATACTTTAACATTGTAACTCAATTCGCTTCGAATGTTTATGCGATTCTCGCGTGTTTAACGCATGATTTTATGGCGCATATTAATCCTCACATCTTGCCAGTCGTCAATTAAAGCACTCATGTATTAATCCACATGTTCAGTCTGCAAGTACGATCGCTTTCTGAACCTGAAAAATGCTGAAATTGTGTTTGCGTGAATATCGACGGAATTTGTTTCACTGTAAATACTTTTCCTTGAATTTTTCGTATAATACAATGTCTATTCGATGCATTTACTTGGCAAACGTAACAACAACCAATAAATCATGAAAACACCAGATTAAATTCAAGTAAAAGCAGTGAAAACTTTACGTATCATTAATTGCACGTAAGAAAAAATCACATGCTTTTCTCATTATTTACCAAGTATTCTGGTAATTAACAACGATCACTTAATCAGTGATTGTTAGTATTATTACCGGCAGTTTCGTGATAAACGGCGTTTAAGCAATACTAACATGAACTGCAAAGTAATGCAAGGTTTATTAAAGTTAAATATATTTTGTCCTTGAATGATTACAATGCTCAAGTTAGTAAATGCGTTGCTTTATTATGAATCCTTCATAATTTAAATAGTTTATAAAATGATACATGTGACTTTTGTTGTTACTGAAATAAGCTATATGCTAACATTTTATATTAATTTGCTTACTTTCACGACTTATGGTGATAAGAAGTGTTAGTACTAAGACGATTCACGAATGAAAAATAAATCTATTTACAATGAGGTAAAAAACGTTGTAATTTGCAAATCACACTATGCAAACAATCCTTCACATTTTTGTCCATAAGAAAAAGCAAATCAAAGTCCGGTTTACTCCTGCTCAATATTTATTGGCATAAAATCAAAATGCAATTTCAATCAAAAGAGTAGAATTAATTTCTAAGATCATATAATTTATTTGTTGAAGATAAATGAGACCATCTTTTTCTATTTAATGCGATTTGTTCCATTTAAATGTTATTCGTAGTTAAAGATTAATTTTTTTGAAATACCAATTCCTTGACTCGTGAAATTATTTTTGTATTGTTAACAAACTGTATCCTGGTGAAAATAATTTACAAAAAGGTCGTCTCAAGCTGAAGCAAAACAGACTTCAGATTCGGTTTCAGAAATGAATCTCTATAGTACTTTTAGAACTATCGCATAAAAACTGTGAAGATAATAAATAAGGAATTAATCAACATAAAATCACGCCCAGCGCAGCCAACTAATCTTAATGAATTCGCAAATATGTAAAACAGTACATTTCTTTCACCATATGAATGAAATTATTATTAAAACTATGTCCATTGATTATTTCCATAATCAAGTGCAACCTTTATATTAATCAACATAACTTCCTCTTATCGCATTATCCTTATGTAACTTAAAATGTAATTGTTTATTTACGGCTGCAAATATTCTTGAATAAGATTTCAAGTAGTCACACTACTGACTAAGCAAGCAACTTGAGCACCTTGTACAACCATCTACATTTCCCAATTGGATTAGTGAGATGAAGATAATAATGAAGTCAAAGATGCGACTATGGAATCCAATTGGAAAAAGAATGTGTCAAAGTGGATTTGTAGATTAAGAGCATAGACTAAAGATAGATTGTTCTTGAAAGCTTGAAACGATTGAACTCTTATCTGTTTCAAGGGCCGCACGTTCAGTCACATCATCCACAGCTTCTTGAAGGAGGCCAGCAATCTCAACGATGAATTCTTACCGGCATACGAGACCCCTCAAGGACGTCAAGCTTATGAAGATACTTTGGCCAACGTTGAGGCAAATTTTCCGCAGTACGTTCGCGAATTGGAAGGAACTGCGGATGGAGCAAAAGTACCTTTTCACAAAGTATGCAATAATCCAAAGTTATTGATAATCATGATGAAATTTTCATATTCTCTTTAGCTGTTCTTATTGCACATGGATGCGATTACACCATACGCCAGCCAAATTCCTGTGAAATGCGACCCTGTTGGGTGTTCATCGATTTGTGTTAACAACGAAAATGCGGTAAATACTATTTACTATTTTCGAGGAACTCATTCTCTTCATAAATAACCATTTTAAACATTTGTAATTCTGTCAATCCCTGACACTTAATAGGTTCTTCTCACGTAAATAGTCCAATATCTATCAGGTTTCGATTTAGGTCAATTGTGCAGCTATCTGCTATATAGGAAAACACATAAAGGACATAATAAAATTATCCTATCAGGCCAAGGTCACTCACGCTGGGATACCAAGCAAGTGTCGACAATATCAAACATTTTCGCTTGACATAATTAGATTAAGTACCATACGCCGACCAGTAAGTTATGCGCACTTCCTAGCAATTTACTTGCTAGCGTGTGAAGTGCACATATCGATGTCCATATTATACATTCGCGCTAATTATTTATGCAAAGCAGAACCTGACAATCCATGAACGTCTGTTTACATATCTTGATCTCAATTAATCTTGACTTCTTTCTACTCATTAGGAATTACTAGGTCACACCGAAGACGCATTATCACCGGTTCTCAACCACTTTTACTTTGTCTCAGCTCACATCATAACGGACCAACCCCAAGGAAAGTGGGGTGTTAAAGAAGAGCGATTTACTTCTCTTTGCTATGCGGGTCATTTACCAGGATACACCATGAACAACAATCACCATGGATTGGTTTTCAGCATCAATACGTTAAGTGCGCGAGATTTGCGTCCAGGAAAAACGCGTAATTAAAAAATCTATAAAAGATACTATATTATTATGCTTATTCATTTCCATCATTTCCAGCTCGCCATTTTATTACTAGGGCTATGCTTTCTGCGGAAAACTTTGAACAAGCTCAAAAGATAATACGTGATGGGGGAAGTGGAGCAGCAGATGGTTGCTCCTTCAATCTTACCTTCTTGAATCAAGAAGGAAGTCGTCTTTTCCATAATGTTGAGATGGCTCCCAGCGACGAAAATAATGAATCGCAATTGAACGTACTTACTGCAAGCAGTGGCGAGAATTTGGTTCACACCAACCAATATCTCAGACTTAAAGTACCACAGGTGTGCGGTCTTATTATCGACAGCAGCGAAGCAAGAATGGATGTGTTGTCTGAATTTCCACCTCCAGTTTCCCAGGAAGATGTGATCACCATGCTTGGTGATGAAAGCCACAACAATTACAAAGTCTTTACTAACAACTTTGTGAAGACAGTTGCAATGGGATTGTTTGATTTAAAAGCCAAGACTTGGAGTCTTTATGCAGACAATCCTAAATACAACCAGCCTCTTGTGGTGTTGCCACTGTTGGAGAAAAACTAAAAAGCTAACCTTCAGGCAAATCCACCATAGTATTTTGTGTAAAATTATTGAATTTATGTGAAAAGTATTTTATGTATAACACAATGTTTTAGTATATGAAAATATAAATTGTTGCACCTTGATTATTAGTTAATTGTAAACATGTGTATGGTATATATTTAAATAGATGTTTAAAAAGATGCAATTCTTTTGAAGTTATTATTTACTGGTAGAAATAAATACTTTAAACAAAACACTTTAAATAATCAAGATTCAAGATGATTTATTCCAAATATATAAAAACTGAAATGACCATTAGAGCCCAAAATGATTCAGTAATCAAGTATATTTACTTCAATGAAGTTCCTCCTCTAAGGCAAGGTTTAAGAATTCCATGTCATACTATTAAATGTACTTGATTACTAGAAAAAACTCTCTATATGACAAATCTAAATGTCATTAGAGAGTTTAGCGTGCTCATCCACCTCCAGGCATGGAACAATCCTGAATTTCCTTCATGGTGCCCATTCGCCTTGGTGGCCTTCTGTTACCAATTCAAAAATAAGTAACAAAATTACTTATACCTCTGTATAATACTTACCCTCCTGGTCCATTAGGGCCATTTCCACCTGATCCCCTTCTTCCACTTCTGCCATGAGTTACGGCACCATTATTGAAGCCTAACAAAGTTTGCACACTGAAAAAATTGCTAGTATAATAACAATCTTATACTAAAACACTTCTAGATCTTACAATTGAGTTACGAAATTTATTGCACCCCAAAAAATGTCCGTGATTCGTCCAATACCCCATGGACGAGTCTGGTGCACCGAGCCATCTATAACAAATATTAGCAATATGAAAAGCAATCGAAGACAATAAGGTAAACCTCACCTGGTGCAATGTACACCATTTTTACTATATTCCAATCATGCAATAAGGTCAATCATTTGCACAACTCACATTCCAACCACGTCCGGAACCATTCAGAAATTAAGGTGATGATGTGATAAGTCAATTATTTCTGTCGTGACAACTCGTCACTGCTCGTGATTCTCCATTTTTGAAAACGTCATTTTCACTTCAGGCTTCTATTTTAGATAAATTTAATTATTTTAAATTGTTTTACATCAATACAAATTCAATAATTTAATTCATTGCAAATTTCTCTAAACAAAACACAGATAAATAAATAGAAAGTTCTACCATACAAAAGCTACAAAATATATGAATAAATCAAACAATTTCTATAATTTAGATAAATTCCGAATGTTACAAAAATTTCCTTGATATTTGACATTTCTGGTAATCCAAATCCCTTTCATCTGTTTTCCAAGCAATATACATAAAAACACTAAGAAAGGCAGCTAATAATAACCTGTCAAATCTAAAAATTAACAAACCATGATAATTAACAATGTAGCAAATGTTCATTTATATTTAAAAATAATCACTCACCTCATTACAGGCACAAACCAAAAGATAACAATGAACCCAATAAAACTAGGATGTCTCATATGAGAATAAAGACTTCTCAATTCAGAGGACTTATAAGTCAATGGATCAGGCAATTTTAATATGGAGTAGTATACTTGTTTCATTCCAAGAAGCTCATTAATATCCATACATATACTCCCTATGTAAATCATTAGCCAACTTGTTACATGCGCCAAAATGTATAACCAATAAGTAGAATGATTATCCACTGAAAATTTCCATAGGCTGTAATTGGGTGTAAAATGCCAGTTGATTATAAGGAACTGTAGAGAAATAGAGAGAAATGTAAACATAAGTACAATTAGAGAATTAAAGTAGCTTACTTCAATTGATAAACATGTTGTTATAATATAAATACTTCTTTGGATGTCTTGTAAACCATACTTATTAAATATATCTTTTACTGGTTGTAGGGCTAAGAGTGAATGTTGCAGTACAAAAATTGAAACCAGTAAGGTATTCATTATGAGTGCCCATGTCCATGAAGTGTTTGAATAATCTATGAACAGAAAAATTTAGTATAAATAATGTATGTAATGCATGTTTCAATCTGAAATACCTGACTTAAGGTATGAAGCATTGAAATTTGGACTAGATATGAAGAACATTAAATCAACTATTGTATAGAAAGAACTTAGGAAACCTGTGAGAGCTACACCTCCTTTGATAATGGCCCCGATCATAATTGTTATAAATGAGTTAAACTAATAAATGTGATTTAAGACAAGCATAAACAGAATTATTTTTTATTTGGAATTATGGAGCCTTAGCATTAATGCACCGGTGGCATCATTGCGTTGGTTATTTACGGAAGGAACTACAACTGCGCATGCGCCGTAATACAATAATGTCATGACACCCAGGAAACCTCTGCAATACCAACAAAATGTTAAGAATATTTACTCCTATCGAAATACCAAGCAGTTGAATAATGGTGTTTTTGACGATGATAACCAACTTTACCGCACTCCATTTGTTATGCTTGTCAGACACACATACCTAAATGAACATTAGTTTTCATCAATATAATTTATTAATTAAAAAAGCAAAATATTCAGAGTGCAAGTTCCGACGTTTGCGTACATGTATAACACTAAGAATAATTCTTATTAGGCTATTACACGTTAGCAAATATTTAAAAATAAACTATGTATGCTCTTAACTCTTAATTGTTTCCATAATACAGAGAAAAATATATTTGTATTTCGCATTCTACGCATCCCATCCGTTGCACTCGTTCAGCGTGAAATCTTCCAACTCTTGCGCATATCAGATAAATGTAAACGGTTCATCATATTACAACAACAATAAAAACACTGTAGGCATGTACTTAAAATTAACCCTCTTGTCCGAAATCTTCGGTAAACTTCCGCAGTTTATCAAGATCCTCCTCATTGACGGTCGGCTTAGAGGTAGCCAATGATTTGAGGATGTCCTTCTTGGTAACTGGGGGTTCACATAGTTTATCCCCAGGAACCTCCATCCAAGTCATTTCCATGGCTTGAGGATCACCAGGAGAGCAAGGTGTCAATAAATCATCAACAATTTCACTAGGATTTAATGGACTCGGACCGCGTACTTTTTTAAAATGAGTGGCTGTTTGTACTTTACGAACAGGTTGCATCAAGGCATCTCTTACAACAATCGCAATATCTGCGCCAGAATACCTAAACAAAACCACATTGCAAAATAAACTACATACAATTCCATTCAATAACATACCCGTCAGTGCTTTTTGCCAATTCCTTCAAATCATCTTCAGTTAGCAACGTCGAGGTGTTTCCCAAGTGTAGCTTAAACATAACAAGTCGCGCATGTTCTTCCGGCAAAGGAATGTAAATACGCTTCTCAAATCGTCTTCGAATAGCAGAATCCAACACCCATGGGATATTGGTAGCTCCCAACACAAGAATTCCTTCAGTGTCATTTCCAACACCTTGCATCTGCACTAGAAACTCAGTCTTGATGCGTCTGGTGGAATCCGACTCGGTGTCAGAACGTGTCGAGCAAAGCGAATCCACTTCATCGATGAAAATAATGCTAGGCTTATGCGTACGAGCCAGTTCAAATAAATTGCGTACAAGTTTTTCTGATTCACCCTGCCATTTTGAGACGAGATCCGAAGACGAGACGGAGAAGAAAGTTGAGTTGTTTGCTTCAGTAGCAACTGCCTTAGCTAAGAATGATTTACCAGTACCAGGAGGCTGAATAAATAAAATTATATGACAAATAAGATTCAAAATATTTTCATAATTATGAACAAAACTTGTTTACCCCAAACAGCAAAATTCCCTTCCAGGGAATTCTCTTTCCAGTAAACAAATGTGGGAACTTGATGGGAAGAATGACAGCTTCTTTGAGAGCTTCTTTTGCAGCATCCAAACCAGCCACATCTGACCATTTTACATTTGGTTTCTCTACTACAATGGCCCCTTCTAGCTTATCCTTCATCTTCTTCTTCTCTGGGTCATCACTATCACTGTCACTATCACTCTTCTTATCATCCCTTAAAAATCAAATTCTTTAGAAACCCATTCAACACTAATTCCACTATAATCACTTACTTTTCAGCTTCTCCATCCTTAACTGGCTTCTTTTTCCCTTTTTTCAAAGACTCCTTAATCTTTTCTGCCCTTTCCAAGTACTGACAACACTTGGCCCTAATACTTTCTTTAGCCTTCTCCCCCTGAGCTTCATCTATAACACAAGATTCCAATTAAATTAATCAATGTTATTACAATTCTCACATTGTTTTCTCACTCACATTTAATTGCATGAAGGAAGTACTCAACACTGTGCTCATATAATTTTAAAGCTTCTTCATAATTCTTATTGCGATCCTCCTCAGTGGCCTTAGTGACCAGCTCAATGGCTTTCTGAAGTGTTGTGCCTTGAGCCATGCTTCCTAGTAATTCTAAGTCACTACTCCCTATTGTTTATTGACTATAATATAGTACAATGTAAAACTGGCTTTGTAAACGAACTTGATACCGTGATTGTATAAATTGTACTTACAAACACAATTGTAGCTAATCAATGCATGTAATTTTGTAGTGTTGCAATGACTATTCACACCTCGGAGTCGAGAATAACGATGATTATTACGAGAAATACTTAAATTTAATGAAATGAAAGCTCAAAAAGCACATCATCAACTTCAATGTCAAATGTTTTTCTGTCAAAATGACATGCCGCCCGTTTCCTCTTCATCCCATTGGTTGTTCACCTACAGAGTGTTGCAGGATGTCCTAATTGAGTTTGATTTTAAACTAAGAACTAAGAGAACTTACGAACTAGATTAAATTGTCGCTAACAAATAAAATATTAGTAATGAAATCCTAATTTATTAAATACAAATTTTTCAAAAATTCGAAGTATTACACGTATGATACACATGTTCGACGTATACATTGAGCTCGATACACAATAAAATTTAATCAACTTTACATATTATCGCTGAGGCGCCGGCTTTGGTTTAGGCATTTTATTTAACAAGTCCCTGATTTCCTTTTTCTCATCGTATTGTTTCCATAAATCAAACAAATTTATAACATATCTAGCAATCTCCTGAATTTTCTCGATGTCAACATTCAACTCCGCGAACCACGACTTGTGATCCTTTTGCAATATGACACAAGCAATTTGCAAACAGCCTATCGCTATTTGATAGGGCGGATAAAGAAGGCAAACGTCAGTTCGTAGGGAGTCGTTTACAATTCGCCAAGCAAGTGTTAAAAGTTGTTCTTCATGTCCTAAATCTTGAACTAACTGCATGAGTGGTCTATAAGGCTGATACACAATAAGGCAACAGTCCAGATTTTCCAATAAGTAAAATTCACATTCAAGAATGTGATTCGTTCGATACGGAAATTCCTGACTGTATGCATATGAAAATTTGTTTTTTACTATAAAGAAGGCATAAATTAAGTTAAATACATCTCTTCAATATTCTTGGTACTTACTAACTGTTTGACATGTTGTAATAAGCCTAGAATTTGATATAACACCAAATTCTTCCACTTTAGATGCAAGAAAAATGCAAGTTGGTGCCAATAGTAGTGGATCAATACACTTCAGGGAGTTTCTTGCATAAAACCTTTTAAAATATACAGTTGCAGTAGCTATCACTTGTTGTCTTAGTTTGAGTTGTTCACCCAATGTTTGTATAACTGAAAAACATAATTAGTAAAAGAATATAAAGTGGCAATATACAATTACATACTACTTGAGAAAAAGATGAATATTTTTTGGTATTCATCTTCTGTGAGAATTCCTAAATCATGTTGTCTTTCACGAACTAAGTCTTGTTTGTCTAATAACCATTGCTGACTACAAATAAATAGAATAGAATTATGTTTTTCAAATAAAAAGTAACTTACTGATGTGAACTTTGCCAAAAATTCCCAGCCATTATTCCAATTTATATCAGTGTAGAAGTCTTGTCCGGGATTCTTAAGAATCTTAATTTTACCTTATCACAATTTTTCGTTATTTACAAACAACAATTACAACCTCAACACTGATACTGAATCAGATACCATAACAAAAGTTTAGAATGGTTTCCGTGTACGAGTCATCAACATAACACTTTAACCAAAATAATTCGATATATAAAAGCACAGCCAGAAAAAAAAAACGGTAGAAAGTAATGATATTCGTCGTATTCCTCAGCATCAGATTGGTGCCACTTAACGTTGGAAACCAGTATACCTGTACAACTCCCCGGAAGACCGGGTTTTTAATGAGTGCAACGCCGGCATCACGAACAAAGTGATCAAATGAGGTTGCCTAAGTTATTACAATAATTTTCAATCTTTGAAAAATACCAATATATTTAATTGTCCAATTCTTCTTATTGGTTAGCACAACGCAAATTACTGCTATAAGTGCGCTTATCTTTTAATTTCAAATATTTCTTTATGTTTTACACATAAATTTGATTGTTTGGATTTTATTTATTAAATTTCATCGGGATAATTCGGCAAACTTGAATTGTATAGGCATGCAATCCTTTGTTCTCTTTGATTTATTGTTCAATTTACTTTTCGTGCATGTTCGTTCCCTAACATGATGGAAGTTTTGCGTTCTCCGTATTGAAGTTGGTATTTTGTATTGGTAATACAAAGTCACTAGACACTAATAAAGCGACAGATAGGTTCTGTTTTCACTTACAAAAATAATTCGTAAAAAGTTTTTGGAGATATTAACATCTATGTTTAATTGCTTATCGATACCGTGTATTATAAAATTGTTTATAATTGGATCGTACGTTCAGATTAACTGAACCAGCCGAAACGTAGTATGTGGTTATATTGACAAAAAGATTACAATAATGGCTGCAACTAGAAAACTACAAGGTAAGATTTGCTATTTATCGCTCAAATCTTGCGTCCTGGATGTGCTAATACAAACGCACTGCCCGGCCAACATGAGGTGCAAATAATATTCGGTTGTTTTCAGGTGAAATTGATCGATGTTTAAAAAAAGTCACAGAAGGGGTTGAGACATTTGAGGATATCTGGCAGAAAGTGCACAATGCCACTAACAGTAATCAGAAGGAGAAGTATGAAAATGATCTTAAAAAGGAGATCAAGAAATTGCAAAGGCTCAGGGATCAGATTAAAACTTGGATAGCATGTGGGGAAATTAAGGATAAAAGCTTGCTTATGGAGAATAGAAAATTGATAGAAACAGTAAGTCTTAATAAGCTAGCTGCAGTTCAGCTGACTGGTTGATTTGACATTTTAGCAAATGGAGAGGTTTAAAGTGGTAGAAAGGGAGACAAAAACAAAAGCATATTCCAAAGAAGGACTTGGAGCTGCTCAAAAATTGGATCCTGCACAGAAAGAAAGAGAGGAGATTCAAAGCTGGCTGGTCAGCTCTATTGATAGTCTTAATCTACAGTGTGAGAAAATTGAGTGTGACATTGAGTCTCTCCTAGTAAATAAGAAAAAGAAATTGGACAAAGACAAGCAGGAGAGAGTAGATGAACACAAGACGCATCTGGAAAAACATCGTTTCCACATCCGTAAACTGGAAACATTATTGAGAATGTTAGATAATATGTCTGTGGAGGTTGCACAAATTAAGGGAATCAAAGATGACGTTGATTATTATATAGAGGCTGGCGTGGAACCAGGTTACGAGGAAAACGATTTTCTCTATGATGACATTATTGGCCTCGATGAAGTCGAACTCTCAGGGGTCGGGCTTCCATCGTCGGCGACGACAGACAGTAATGAGACTGGCGGAACTCCTACGTCGATTATTTCTAGCTCATCTCCATTGGCATCTCCACTGCCAACAATACCACCATATAATCATTCCAGTGATAGCTCCAATGATGATAAGAAAACGTCCAGTAAAGAACAACCAAAGGTATTTTATTCCTTCAATTATTAATTTCTTTTGCTACAGTTTTTCATGTGTTGCAGCCTATTAAGCCTCAGGCCGTGAGGGCATCAAGTACAACTATGAATAGCAGTTCTAACTCAGTGCTGAATACAAGTTCTAATAGTACCTCGTCGACACCGAACAACAAACCGACGCTGGTTAGCAGTACGCCAAGTAAAACGCGCGAAAATTCATCTCCGATCTCACAATCCACTGGGAATTTTGCTGCGGTCGCAGCGAATTCTGTCTGTAAGCCTACTACTAATAGTAAAAGTAAGATTGCAGAATGCAACTTATGGATGCTTGGTCTCACGTGAAGGCTTCTTATACTAATGGCATTATTTTCTAGCAAATAATACAGAAACTATTCCAGCTCCTGTGATAAGCACTATTAGCAATCCACCGGTCACACAGATAACGAACGCACAAAACTCGATTTCTCATAATCCTCCCGTCACGCAGACGACGAATCAGTTAATTCCTCTGGCCAACTCAACACAGAAATCAGCGACGGTCAATGATTCGCAGTCGCAACACAATTGTGTTAGTCCGGTGAGCAGCATCAGTAGCCGGAATTCACCACAGCTTATTGCTGACACCCTCTTGCTGAACAATCAGCATTCGCAGCAACAGACTATGAATGGATCGACAGGCATGGACGAAAAAGTATAATACTCCAAATCAATATTCATTATTGTTTGTCTGATGATATGTTCGACTTTTAGCTGACTGACATCACCCTGAAGTCTATCGCGCAGCAGGCGATAGATCGCGCTGGATTGGACAGCATCGACATGCAGCAAAACACCCAGGCGCACAACAATCAGGTGCATTCTAATCAGGTGATGCTGGAAACGAACAAATCGAATCAATCTGCGGCGAAAACAGAGGCTCGCATTCCGCCTTTGTTGGGTGTTGCTCCTTTGGGCACTGTGCCACTGCAAAAAGAACACCAGATTCAATTCCAAATGATGGAAGCAGCGTTCACACATATGCCGCAGCCGCAGGATTCGGAGCGGCTAAGAACCTATCTGCCACGAAATCCGTGCCACACACCTCCGTACTATATACAACAACCCCTGCAGCAGTCAGATACCCCGGAGTATTACCAACGACTAGCTACAGAAACGCTCTTTTTTGTCTTCTACTACATGGAGGGTACAAAAGCCCAATATTTGGCAGCTAAAGCGTTGAAAAAGCAAAGTTGGAGATTTCATACGAAATATATGATGTGGTTTCAACGACACGAAGAGCCCAAAGTCATCAACGAAGAGTTTGAACAGGTAAGCCCATAAATTAGTAAATTGGCTCGTGTTTCGGACGTATTACGTATTTATATTGTTTAATTGTAGGGCACGTACATTTATTTCGACTACGAAAAATGGGGACAACGTAAGAAGGAAGGGTTCACATTTGAATACAAGTACTTAGAAGATAGAGACTTGAATTAAAACATAGATTAATAAATGCAATATGTTCGCAAATTGATTTCTTTTCATATTTACTTATTGATTTACGTTGATTTTGGTAATTAATTATTCTCTCTGCATTTGTTCAAATCACATGCTGTGGAAGATAATGACAGGTTTCAATGTGTGAAAATCTGTATAAAATACTTATTAGATTAATATTTATTAACACACTCGCCTGATTTATTTGTTGCATATCGTGCATCTATCGCACTAAATGCTCCTAATCCAGTTGATTCATCCTACTAACGTTTATAACAGTTTACGATGCATTTCAGCGATAAAACAAGGTACATCTAAAAGTCGCAATGCAGGAAGAATTTAATTGTAAATTACTGATCGATTTTTCCCTTTATTAGGCGAATAAATCATTTCACAAAGGTATAGCATGTGACGTAAAACGCACAAATACAATTCACATTATCATTGATCCAAACTACGGAAACACGAACGAAATTAGCAATTCTTTAAAAGGGATGGAGGGAATAGCCATCATCATATTTCGAATGGTTGGTTTCCATTTGTTACTTGTATCAGTCTTGTATTGGACTGGGTGAAAATTCAAACCCAACAATGCTGTCTCGCTTACAAATCGAAAATACTCGAAAAATGATTGGTGATGGTAAAATAAATCGATACGTATAACCAATTATACATACTCAACATATGTATAAATAAGAATCATAACATATAAATTATACCTATTTAGACTAAACATACTACACTCATATTACAAGACATGGTCTTACTCATATTGCAAACTACGGCTGTCGCGCGAATTAATTATTAGCTATGGAATAGTACTTATCGTATCAATACATTATAACGATCTACTTAACGATAATAGTACTGGAAATAAAGTATTACGATTGGTAGCATTGTTCATTGTACAAATTTGCGTGTATAGGTGATTGTATAAATATTTAGATTGTAATAAAATACGAAGGCACGATGTCCTAGCAGTCTGTCCTTCTATCTTGTAAAAAACAGTACAAAATACCAGCCTGTGCCATCACGTCTATTGTTTCGGAAGCCAATTGACTTCTTTGTTTGTCGAGCTTACCACCTGGACGTAGCAGTGTTGGACCGAATACGGTGGCCAAATTGTGCAACGACATTTTGTTCTCGTTCTCGTGTTTAAATATCCTGAAAATAGAGTGTCATATTGAAGAAGGCGTCATTAAAACGTAAGTTACTTACTTTATCAAATGGTCTAATATATACTCGATTGTTGCTTGGTTTTCCTTTGGCAGTTTCTTAAAGTTTTCACGCAATAGTTCAGTACGTTTCGTTAGGTTTTCGTTCGATTTGTTAAAAGTATCCAGGAGCACAGGATACAATAAGTCGGTAAATAATGCTTCCGGAAGTTCACGTAAATAGGAGCGCAGAATACCCGTCACGGAATGTATATCAACTTCTTTTAGAAGTTGCTCAGCCTCATACGAATCTAAATATAAATAGATATTAACAAGTTGCAATTAGCAATTAGAAATAAGTAACTCACTGGATTCAAATGACTTCTTCAGTTTTGCCAAGTCTGACGCAGATCCTGATACGCGATAAATGCCCACTTCCGACATACCACGCCTTTCAACTTCCCTCACGCACGCGGTTACAATAAATGGAATATCCCGTTTCTGCCTCCTGCAAAATCCACGAACATTAAGCACCATGTCGCTAAAATAATTTGATAAATAATGACTACGCACTTGCACACTTGCTGAATCTTTTCTCCAAACAGCGGACCACCTTTTCCAGGGACACGTCTTAGGGTGACTTCAAAAGGAATAAATTTAATCCCATAACGAAGTACATGCCCGGATACATTGACCTTCTTCTCGACTAGGGTGTCCTTCAACCATACACGCGTTAACTGCTGAGTGAACTTTCCAATTAGACTGACAGTTGGCCCGTTTTCGCGATAGATTAACATGCGAAGATTTTCGCAGCCTTCCAAATCAATCACAAATGTTTCCTCCCAAGATGGAAGACTTGTATTACAAATCATCTTTGTTCTTGCTTTGCGACAAAAGTGACCATAGAAGTCAACTTCGATGCAAATGAACACATCAGCTAGATATTGCAAGCCTTTCAAATCATTGACGGTGATATGCAAATCGCCAACAAGCAAACTCTCGTCATGACCACTTCGAAGAAGATAAGAGCCCATGTTTGTCTTCAGGTATGCTCTACACGCAGTAATCCACGTTTGCAATTCAAGCATGGTAAAATTGCTGTTTGGTGTTGGCGGTCTGCTCGTCTTCTGTAGAGTGTTAATAGTTTCAATCCACTGCGTGCGTTCAAACTCAGATGATTGAAAAAATGTGTAAATCTTCGGGCTTTGTTTCTGCTTTATTCGGAACATTAAGTTTGGAAATTTAAGAACCAATTGACTTTCAAGCTCAAGCAGTCGTTTGCGGATCTTTTCACCGCCACGGCTAATACGGCCTTTCTTGTCTTCCGCATTTTTGTCCTCCTGCCTCAACTGATCACGTGCATTTGATGCTTGCGACTTTAGTGAAACCAATTCAGCAGCCGGTACCTCGTGAGGATTTGCGGTAACTTCTTCAAGAATGACAATATCCTCAACGGGTATAAACCACTTTAATTCAAAAGTGTATTTCTCGCTGCGACCCGTAGACTATAAAAATAGTAAAACATAGAAGACAATGTAGACTCGTCAAATTGAGCCAAATTCCACTTACCTTATATTTCGCGCAAGCAATGACATCGTTGAACAAGAATAAATGTCGCAATTTTCGGCCGCCGTCGACGTTTTCAACGATGAACGAATTTTTGACTAGACGTCGTTGTGCCCGGTCGTTCGCCGGAAACATGGACTTGGTTTGAATCATATTGAATTGATCGAGGAACTTTTGCGCTTCGCACATTACCTCCATGAAGACATTGTAATCGGGAGATGAAGTCGGCGTCAACTTCACTAGATCATATAATACTAAAGTGTTTTTCTGCATGCGCGCCACTGGCTTGTGTAACAACTCCTCAAGCGACACGGATTGCTTGCTAACTTGTTTGCAAGTAATATTTTTAGATATTTCCGCAAAGCGCACATTTGTTTCGCTGCACTTCTTCGCTGTGTCTACCGCTCTGCCATAATTTGAAAGAAAGGCACCATAGAGTTCTAAATTAGATGCCATTAATTTAAATGCATCTCCGATTCTGGTATTCCAGTTGTTGGAATGCTTCTTTAAAGCTTCCAGAAATGTTGTATGAACTTGGTGAATTTCTTGAATTTTGTAGAAAATTGTATCAAATTCGGCGACAGTCATTACAGGTTGCGATGACTTCAATGAGCCTTCAATTGCTTTCTTATACTGTAAACAATAGAGTTAATTAAAACACAATCAACAATTGTATATCCAACACTTACCACAATCAATACGTATAACCATTCGACATAATTTGTCTCACTGTCAATAATACTCATTACAAGACTCTTGTACATTTGCGTTCTCTCAGTCTCACCGCGTTCGCCGTCTGTTTGACTTACTTGACTGAATTTACGTCGAGTTGCAGGTGTCGAAGATTCCAAAGAACTTGAACTGGCATAAGATCCACTATCGTTACCTTGCCGTAAAGGTGCACCATCGGTATAAGCTTCATCTTCATCCTCACTTGCATGTCCCCCATTTTTCCTACATACATATAAGGAAAATAATAAATTGACCTGTCCGAATTATTAATGCATATCGTGCTTATTACACATTACAATAAGTAAAGTGATTCATTATTATTGTCACGCATTGCCAAATGCGGTTTATATCACGAAAATAGTATATCAGTGAATATTACTAAGTGATAACGAAAGTCAGAAATAAAGAGCAAAAATATCATATTTTGTTCATCGCCACAAAAGATTTTTTTTCTTATGAATAATACTTACAGAATGAAATACTCGATATTAACGTAATTCCCTTGTGGTTCTGGAGATTGCGGTTCAATATCTGCATTCTGTAGGCTGCTATTTTTAGCATGAAGGGGTAATGTACTTGAATTGGAAAACATATTTTCTGTACTTGAACTACCACCTAAAATTAAACAAAATATAATTAAAGAAATTCATTGAAGTGCATCAAATAAATTACTTTTTAGCATAGATCCTTCTGTTTCAGGTGCAACAATATCATAATAAGGTTCATCAATTGCATTTAAATTTTCAGTGGAAGACAACATTGAATCCACACTTCCTCCCCCAATAGAAGTTGAATCTTCCCTCAACAATTGTGGCTTCATTTTTGGCTTTGCAGGTGGTCTAAAAAGAAAGTTATATTGCTATCTATTCCAAACCATGGGTAAACTACAGGTATTTACATTGGTGGTTGTTGTTTTGTAGATGGAGATGGTGGAGATGCACTCAAATTATTTTTCTGTCCATTGATTTCAATCACAGTCACAAAACTACTTGGATCTTGCAAATCTTCAATCAACTCATCACCCTTCTTACTCTTCATAGTGGCTGAAAGTTCACTAATGCATTTATCCACTGAAGTTTCCTGGTCTGGAGACTCAGATGGTGGTGCACTAGGTTCTGTTTTTAGAGGTTCCTGCTAAACATGCCAAACACACACACACACATTACACTTCAAGCCCTGCCTCATTGTGATGTTCAGCTGCACACTGTTTACCTTAGATATGCTCTCAGAGATAAGAGAAATGGGTGGATCGACACTCTGCTCCGTCAAATTTTCCGGCTCCTTCCGCCTCTCGATATCGGAAAGCAACCGTTCCAGGTATTCCACATAGGTTTCCTCTTTGATCAGTTCTTCCTGCAGGTTCTTCACCTTCAGCTTGTGTTTTTCCAAATTGGCGCGGATGTCTTCCTCCCAGGCGCTGGGCAACGCGCTGCCAGGACATCTCTGCGCCCAGACCTGCTGAAAGTCGCCGAACACGCTCATCTCGATCGATTACAGCAGCTGTCCCACGTACATCGTGTAGTTCACTATCAATACGCACTAACTCGCTCAACGAAATCACATTTGTAAACAAGATTCGCTTGCAACTACACCCAGGTCGCAATCACTGCAGTGTCGGTCTCATTATTCACGGTTTACATATACAAATGATTTCAAGCCCCACGACAGGCGGACGAGGAGACCTGCGCAAGACAGGCAGGCAGCCGAGTCGCGAATCAGGAGAGCCGATTGGGTTGATTGCAGGTGGATGGGTGGTAATTTGTCCGCTAAAGCTGTAGGCGTCGCCAACGTCGGTGTAACTGCCAATAAAGCGCGAAGTTTAAAAGAAACTTAGTAACAGTTGCTTTAAATATTGATTTAAATTGTGATTCATCAGTGCATTACTTGAATTTCACAATAACAATTGAACTATTATCAACTAGATAAATAGTATGATACTAAAACAAGAACTTTTAGTACGTACATAAACTAATTAGCACCACACATGCAGTTATTTTGTGACTGGTCAGCACTAATGTTCTTTAAAAGAAACAAGTTTAAGCGAAGACTACGAAAGTAGAATGTGTTACATTCCGTAATATTTAAAAAATATAGTTGAAACCTTAACACAGGCCACATACCTCCTTAAGTTACTTAATAACTGCTGCAGCTTAATTAAGATTTTCATTACGTTCACTTAATACCTCAATCTATTTTAATGGCTTTCCCACAAACTGAAACAATTTATGTCGCATAATACACACCCACGCACGAGATGTAGGCAGTGCACATTTCACGGCTTCACTGATTCACAGGCACCGAAAGAATGCTGGAGAACACATTAAAATTTGTAAGTCAGCCAGTATTTTTCTTCGTTCGATAGATGTAACGCACTTCTTCTGTTTGCCGTTTGCACATTTTGCTCTAGAATCCTCCACAATCCACTGCGCACCCGCTTTGTTTGGAATATTCAGCAGTGCTCATCCACGGTACAGCGGACACTTTCTTTTATTATACTTCTATGCTATTGAAACTAAACTGTGAGTACTAAAAATATTGCCTTTGAATAAGGTATTTGTACGCATATTACTCATTACGTAAAGTGCATTAATTTATTCTATTATTTTCCTGTGTGTAAACCGCGACTTGGAAATGTTTCATTTGCATTAATGGTGATTGCACAGTTTGATATTTATTATTATAAAGATTTATACGAGTTGCAGAAAACGCATTTATAAGTTGAGAACTAATTGGAGAAACTCGCCTTCAATTTAATTGAAAATAGATTGTTATAACTCTTTATCTCAGTGTTTAATATTTATGAGGTAATTGCTAACCTAACAGATATCTTATCAGTCCACTATCTGTCTCTGACTTAATCAGATGGGACCAGGCAGGTAGTTTCTTTTCAAACAACAATTTATTTTTGTAAGCGCTTATACATTTGGGTCTGCCAAAATAAATTCACAAATATTCGGTTTATTTTTAATATCCTGTTAATAAATCTGATTCTATTTTGATTAATTTTGACCCAGAATAGTTTCAAATGTTTGATAAATAATTATCTAAAAACATCGAATGCATTCGTGGACTTCGCCCGCAATCAAAGTTCGGCTTACTGGTTGCATACCTGTGGATTGACCACGGTGACGATGATGACGATTCGGTGTTGGTAATACAATATCATTGCAGTAAGTTCTCAAAGCGCCCTAGCAATTAAAGCCTGTCGAAATTAATTGCATGTTGATAAAATGTGTATCGGTGCTTAAGTTCAAGGTTTAGTAATTGTTACACCGCATCATGTTGATTACACATGATTAACTCAGCCCCCGATAGCACCGAATCGCTATTACTTAAATATTGGCCGAGTTCAAACTTATGTTTCACTACCAAATCCCAGTTAAATCGTGCGGCACATCCTAATTAATCGTCATATCAAAGTACATTACATTTAATTGTAATAATGGCGGATGCTGTCGATATTTTCGCTGAGTGGAAAGACTTGGTAACAGATTACAAGCAGTTGGAGGTTAGTAGGAAAACTGAAATTCACGTTTCCAGAATGTTCACTAGGACCGCTAATGTGTGAAAACTTCTCGTTTCAGAACTTCAACAAGATTTACCAGGAGAAATTAAATGAATTGGCTGGTTATCAAAAGAAATGCACAGATGGAATTAATCATCAAAAATATCGAATGAATATTATTCAAAAAAATCTTAAATGGTAAGTTTTTAATAGTAACAGATAGGTTCAAGTACATTGCTTTTTATTTGCAATATAGTTTACCAAGAACACCAGAAAATTCAGTCAACATAAAAGAACTGGAGGATAATTTAATTAAACAATATGCCCATTTATCCAATGTGGAGCAAACTTTGCCAAAACCAAATGGAGTTTACTTAAAAATAATACTAGGTAATGTTAATGTGTCAATTTTAAATAAGGAAGAAAAGTAAGTTTTAGAAGATTATGAAAGAGACAACTATGTGCTAAAATATTTGTGTTATTTGTTACAGGTTTAAATATAAAGATGAATATGAAAAGTTTAAACTTATTATTAGTATCATAAGTTTTGTATTGGCAGCTTTAAACATCATTTTTCATTTCCGCCCTTTGGAACTTATCTATATTTTTTTACTTGTATGGTATTACTGCACCCTAACTATCAGGGAAAGCATTTTAAAAGTGAATGGGTCTAGGATTAAAGGATGGTGGAGAATGCATCACTTTATTTCAACTGTTGCAGCTGGGATTTTACTCATTTGGCCTGATATGATTACATGGAATCAATTTAGGACTCAGTTTATGTACTTCAATGCTTATATAAGTAAGTTATTTAGTTTTTATTTATAACAATAAACTAATTTGATATGCACTGATTCTGATGGAGATTTATTATTTGCTTTAGAACTATAGCAATTAGATAAGTTGCTGGTTATGATGAGAGTATATCAGTGTGCCTAATTTTTAATTGTGTTTAAAACATTTATTTACAATTGGAATTAATTAATATGTCAATGAACGATTTTGTTATGTTCATATAAATTTACTCTAACGAGCCGAAAAACGTTATTAAAGAATTAGTAAGTGATAAAGTAAATTTATATTAACATAATGAATGTTGAACATTTCTTGACCAGACTCAACAATGCACTGAATGCTTTTAGGTGTTGTGCAGTATTTGCAATTCATTTACCAAAGCGGAGTTTTGTATCGACTTAAAGCACTCGGCGAGAGACACAACATGGATATTACTATCGAAGGTTTCCATTCCTGGATGTGGCGTGGGTTGAGTTTCTTGATTCCTTTCTTATTCGGTGGATATTTATTCCAACTGTATAATGCTTACATTTTACTCACACTCAGCTATGAACCAACTGCAACATGGCATGTAAGTGTTCATTATCTTGTCCGAATTACAATAAAATGATATATTATACTATTTGATTGCATTGTTCACTTCCCTAATTACAGGTTTATGCATTGAGCGCTATTTTCCTGGTAATTTTTATGGGTAACACAATCACTACATTGATGGTCATTCCAAGCAAAAAGTGGGAGAAAATGAAAAATGAGTATTCAATTCTTGATTTTCTTAGCCAATTATCTAAGAAAGTGCGCGAGGTAATAATATGATTGCATTAGTAACTGTTGTATTTAAGATTTCTATTTTTGCAGAACGGGCATAGCAGTAAGAAGTGTGAATAAATAAAACCAGGGGCCTATTGAAAAGAATTTTGTATTGAATCAAACTTTATACGTGTTTTATAATGTATTTTGTTCCGATACGTGTGTAAATGTAATTTATTGATATTAATCAATTGCAAGATAAATGAAAACAGTGTGATTCTTCTCTAGAGAATGCCAATTGATGTTAATGCTGAAACCAAATTCAGTTGAGGTAAATAACTGAAATGTAAAATGGGATGAGACACATGAAAGGTGATGAAGACATAGACTCAATGTTGAACAAGAAATTTGTTTCGCATATATTTGTATGTCTTATTCTAATTGGACACGACCGGGTAATGGACTCATTAGCCTCAGGAATGCGGAAGTGTCTTTAAATCCTTAATTCCTTTGCGACCTTGCTCTTTCCGCCACCGTGCGTTAAAGCCTATTAAATTTATAAAGGTGCCGTGCGAACCTCACTTATATAAATGGAGCTATACATAAAGCAAAGTGATAAAGAAAGGAAGTAATGCAAAGGGAAGCAGGAGTTATTTACTTTCATTGTTGCCTCCACCTCTGTAGACATGTACCTTGTAACTTCTCTATTTTACTTAATTTTGGTCCAAATTTGGTTGCATTCTTTAGAGGGTGATGCAGAGAGAGGCTAATTATAGTTTCAGAACTATTAAAGAGTCAATTAAACGCTGAACTATTTCAGAAGGACATGAAAAGCTACCAAAAGCACACATATATACATAATATTAAGTATTAAGCAAAAATTAAGTATATATTTTTTATATATGCATATACGAGTATTTATATTTGCAATATTGATGTTCTACTAACTATTTTGAGATATTTGAAGTGTTTTTGGAACGCTCGGGTAGGGGTAACCTCTTCTTTAGTCGCAGGTAAGCAGTTTCCAATGGCTGGATAAAATCTATTGCAGATTTTTATTCTTTTGCAGACGCCTGCGGTTTCAAAGATTTCCACACTATTGTAGATTTCTAAGTACCAGAGCTTTTATTTACCACTGAAGACTGAATTTAAGGTGTCACATCTGTCTGAGCGTTCCACATTACTATTTCTCGCGGTTCCACCAATGGCATACACATATGATTAGAATGTGACAACCTATTTAATGGAACACTAAGAATCAGCATCAAAGAAATGAAAATATTAATTTAAGGTTTGCTTAGACTGATGTAACAGATAAAAGTATTTTTATACCACCCCGAAACAAATATTAATCTATAAAAGATACTTTTTTTGAAATTTGGAGAAGAATGTGAAAATTGACTAATAGTGCAGTTGCTTAACTAACCTCACATTTTTCAAGTTAACTCAAGGAACATCGAAAGCTCTTCTGGCGCAAATAATTTTTCGATCTGAGGTACCCGAAATTATCCGTATTTAATTGATTTGATTAGTTACAAGATTTGCTTAAAATATTGTTGAAATGTCTATGACTATGTATATGCATCCACGAAATATCTATAAAACGCCACCGAACTTTAAACAGCTGGCAATTGATTTCCCAAAGTTTCGTCAACATGTAAAACAAGTAGGTAACAAGTTATAAATTGACCTACCTCTTACCTTTTATATTTTATTGCGATTAACGTATTATAACTTAGAATATAAACATGCAGTATTTGTTTTAGGAGCTCACTGGTAAAGTTACCATTGATTTCAAAAACTTGGAAGCTCTGCGATCTTTGACATGCACATTATTAAAGAAAGACTTCAATCTTGATATAGAGATACCACTTAATAAGTTAATACCTACCATTCCATTAAGGCTAAATTATATTTTATGGATTGAAGATTTAATTGAAATATCAAGGCCATTAAATGACAATACTTCTGTTAGTGGTATTGATATTGGTACAGGTGCTTCTTGTATTTATTCCTTGATTGCTGCTAGTAAAAATAAATGGCATATGTTGGCAACTGACATAGAGGATAGTTCATTAGAATATGCTAACAATAATGTTGCCAGAAATGGACTTGAGGAATTGATAGAAGGTATCTAAATCATATAAATGCAACTGACAATTATAACAATTGCTATTGAAATGTTTTCAGTTAGGAAAGTGGAAAAGGACACATTTTTTGATCATATTGATACTAAATATGATTTTGTAATGTGCAATCCTCCTTTTTTTGGCAGCCATCAAGAGACTATTTTTGAATTTAAATCTAGAAAGCAAACACGTGCTAGGCCTAAAAATGCATTTTGTGCATCAAACCAAGAAGTGGTTGCACATGGAGGAGAAGTTGAATTTGTATCCAAGATGATTAAGGAAAGTCATACAGCACAATCAAAAATTAAGTAAGTTTAACATTTTTAAAACAAACTCTAGATTAATTTTTGCGCATTTCATAGAATATTTACATCAATGGTGGGCCATGCTTCCAGTTTAACTCCACTTAAAAAACTTCTGCGAGACATTGACGCAATAAGTTTTAAGCAAACAGAGTTTTGTCAAGGAAACACCACTCGTTGGGGTTTAGCATGGACATTCTGTGACATTGATTTAAGAAAAGTACCAGAAACTACTTTAGCAGTACAACGGAAGCAGAAAAAGGAGAAAACAACATTTCAGTATCAAATTACTGATGTTCCTAAAGATGTGACGTTAAATGATGTACATGTTAAACTACAAGATATTTTTATCGAATTGGAGGTAAATTATACATGTTCAAAATTAATATTTGTTACTACTTTCTAATATTTTAGTTTAAATTTGTTGCAAAGCAAACTAAATTCCTGTACAGTTATAATATTGAAGCAGAGAAAAATACATGGCAAAATCAACGTAGAAAACGTCGAGCAGCACAAAGAGCTGCAACAAATTCAAAGGAGTCAAACGAATCAAAGTCGTCTTTTATGGATGATAGCGGAATTGAGAATAATAGTCAAGAAGTGAGCATGCGTTGTGTTGCAGCCACGACCGAACTTATACAATATATGCAAGTTAAGAGTCCTAAAAAGCGGGAATGGGATGATGATGAAGGTTACTATAACAATAAAAAATTTAAATGTGGTGGAGAAGAAGATGAAGGAATAACGAAGATTCATAGTCAGTTTTTGTTATCTGCTAAGGTGAATGTATTTAAGGATGAAAATAATATTATTATTGAGTTGACCTGGAATGGAGGACATGGCAATAAGGATGTGTTACATCAAATTCTGCAGTATTTAAAGAACAACTTGAAGTTGTAAATAGATAGGGTATTTTCTTGCAAAGATTATTAAGTTTTGTTGATATGAAGGATTGAATAATTTAATTTTAATTTTTCTAAGTTTTAGAATAAAGTTTTAGTTTTTTCATGAAATACACTAACTTCTTAGTGTTACTTCGCTCTCATGTTTATCATAAATTAAATCAACGTAATTGTGTTATATGTAAAAGCACAATTATAGTTTATTTAATTTATGATATATCTTATAAGTTTATAATAATTTACCTTATTTCGTTGTTTTATATAAATTCCATAGTAACAAATGTCATGCTTAGAAACATTCATTAAATTTTAAACTTACATTCCATTACCACTAAAATATTTCGGCTTCACTTTCAAAATTTTTCGTGTAATTTTCATAGTATATTTAATAGTTCCAACTTTTGTTTTACGGAGAGCTGAAGACAAAATGGCAGCTTGTGATGATTGCCGGTTCCGATGCGGTAAGGGACGAATTCCTCCTGATGTAGCCACTAAAATTGAGCAAGCTTTTCTTACAATAAGTACAAGCTCTTCGGAATCACTACTTAAAAAACATCTAACTAAAGAAACATTCGAAAAGCTGAAAGACATTATGACACCAATGGGTGCTACTTTGTTGGATTGCATACAATCCTGTAATTTCTATTATTAATTAATTAGGTATTTTTATTATAATAAATTGAATTTAGGTTCGGCTAATCTTGACTCAGCGGTTGGTCTATATGCTCCGGATGAAGATGCTTACACTGTTTTTCACGAACTATTCAACCCTTTAATTTGTGAATACCATGCCTTTAAAAATAATAAACATCCACCATCTTGTTGGGGTGATCCCGGTGCTTTTTGCAACATTGATCCTGCCAATAAATATGTTATCAGTACCCGTGTACGCATTGGACGTTCAGTTAAAGACTATCCTCTCTCTCCTATAATGACCGAAGATGATTATGTCGAACTGGAGCGCAAAATATCAACGGCTGTGAATAGTTTTCAGGGTGAACTACAAGGAACATATTATCCCTTAAGATTAATGGCATCAGGAGAACAACAGAAATTAATAGAAGATCACTATTTGTTTAAAGAAGGTGATCGTTTTCAAGAAGCAGCTAATATGTGTCGGTTTTGGCCAACAGGAAGAGGAATTTTCTTTAATCCCAATAAAACATTTATTGCTTGGATTAATGAAGAGGATCATGTAAGAATTATTAGTATGCAACAAGGAGGAGACGTGATGGCAGTTTACAAACGGCTAAAAGAAGGAGTTGAATATTTAGAAACAGTAATCGATTTTGTTCGTCATGAGAAATACGGATATTTAACATCGTGTCCTACAAATATCGGTAAAGTATTTATAATTTATTTATAGAAATTATGTTAGATTTATTTAAAAATATTGCAGGAACTGCAATTCGAGCATCTGTGCACATTTCCTTGCCGCGTCTGGCATCAAACAAGGCAAAACTTGAGGAAATTGCCGGTAGGTTCAATTTACAAGTGCGAGGTACCGCAGGAGAGCATACCGATAATGTCGATAATGTTTATGATATATCTAACAAACGACGACTTGGTTTGACTGAGTTTATGGCAATTAAAGAAATGAGTGACGGAGTTAGCGAATTGATTAGAATGGAAGAAGCTGAAGACGAATAACGCGTCAATTTTACCTTACCCTTGCTTGAAAATATTTATCGTAACACTTTCCTTAATTCTTTTACAACTGGAATGGATTTGTTTCACAAATAATAATTAAAATTGAACTATTATAAATCATACTCTTGTAGTAATATTGTTTATTCGGTGCTTGCGTAATGCGGTCACAGATATTTTAATCGTTGGTAAAAATCGTGAATTAATAGGATTAATGAATATTGTTGGTCTTTCCAGCTACATAACATTGATTAATACTGCTGTTGTTTTATAGTAAAATTTATTGCATTGTTTACAATAAACAAACAAATGCTATCTTTATAAATACAGTACTACATGTTATTCCACAGTCTGGAAAAATATAGAAAGTTTTGCATTATTATACACTTAGACGCTGTTTTAAAATATAAAATTGAATAAGAGACTGTAGACCTGTCACACATCCCAGGTCAAGCACCGATAAAATTGTACAATAAACCGCACTTGGTATTTTATAGCATAATTAATTCACGATTAAACCAATTGAGATCAGTCATCTGGGACGCTAGACGGTAATTCTATTAATTAATGCGTTTTATGTTCAAATAGTACAAGGTAAAATTACGTGCCACGCACGAGTTTAACTTTTAAAAGAAATTTGTTAATGTAATGGCATATTCTTTCTATGCATATGAGTAGACAAAAATAGTTAATGTTAAATTAAAAATGTTAAAGTTTGCAAATTGCTATTTTATATACTACAGGTAGTTAGAAGCAAAAAAGATAAAAAATAACTCTATTTTGTAAATTTCTGTTTAAAAATAAATATTCCGTGGTGGTTGAGGTTCAGCTTAATTTCTGTTACTTCTCTGCAACTACCGGGATCTTCAATTTCGATGACTGAGAGACTAAAAGATTAATATAAGTTTTTACACTAATTTCAATTATTTACGTACTCCTCCCTTAACAATGCCGTTTCGCCTAGTTGAGAAACCGCCTTGTGAAGCTGCAACTTTAGTAATATTTGTTAAATTAACTTAATACACAACAATAATAAAATTACAAACCTTGGCCGTGATTGAGCAACTAATTCAAACATCTCCCACTTATTACATAGTTAATTTCTAATGCATATGGGATCAAGCGCACCAACTTGTCTACCAGTTACGTAGCAGGTTCACGTTCAACAAGCATGTTACCTAGTTCCACCGAACGTTACAATTGCTTACATTCGCATATAAATTACAATGTTTATAATTGCACTTGCTGGTATTACCTACAACATCGTGTAGACTTTATTCACTTTTGCGCTCTTTACAGCTGATTTAACTCGGATAATGTTCTTCATGTCCGAGCGCACCGATTCAAGGACTACTACATATTTTCATTTCAATCGTGCAAGAAGTCTATTATAGCAATTCTTTTAATTCTATGATATTTATATCTATTTATTGATAGACATGATATTGATAGATACTTTCACAAGTGATTTGATTATATGTGTAAGCATAATCATAAATGATGTCTAAAATCATAATATTTCTTGTAAAACTAGATGATTTGCATTTGCATTTAGTATGCTCACCTTAATGCAATTGGTAATTAAGAAACATAAAAAATATCAATTATGAGCACGTGCAGACTGTCTCCAGCGTAATATTTCCAATAAACCACGCATTTATTATTTAAAAACAAAAACAAGACAGAATACTAATTAGTTTTAATCACATCTATTCCCATTCTTTAACAACACTTTTTTCTGACACTTTTTTCTGGAAATTTCCTCTCCAATGCTTTATGCAGTAGAAAAGTTTCTATTATGTGTGGTTCCACATCACGGTGATAATTTATCATCGTAGGATACCGTCACCTAATCATGCTCTTGTCTTAACAACTTAACAAAACATATATAAAAACTTCCATCCATTAAAATACACCTTAACTATGTGATGCAGCATTTAATGACCACGAAAGCGCACATGTTAACGATAAAGAGAATGACACATGGTAGCGATATGTCAATTGTGTTTTCTGTTTTCTTCACTTCATTCTGTGCCACAAGCATATAACAAAAAAGTGTGCTTTAAAATCGTCGGAAAATGTTAATTGTGTTCAACGGAATTCGCTTAAAAATAGAGAATAGTGAATTAACATTTCAGATATGGTGAATAATGTTGATCATTATCTTTTGAATTTTTATCAAAACTCTATAGTATAGATGTATTATCTCTAAATCTTTGATAAAATATCAAAACAAGAAATAATTAAACGATTATCTTGCAGTGAAAGTGTCAAGTTTGCAACGCAATAGTTGATTTATGAATATAAAAAAATATGTATAAACTACGTGTATAAAAATATTAATTTTCATCTAAGAATTTCCTCAATAAAGTATTTTTTAAAATTCATACCACATTCTAAATATTATAAATATGTAAATGGGTTTTGATGGTAATTCTCAATAACTTGGTTTTCCAAGAAATGTATCGAAATGTGTATTTCTCAATTTACAAAGTATTTGCATACCGCAGGATAATTATTTAATAAACTTCTAAGCATTAAATAATAGTAACTGATAAATATTTTGTAAATTATTACGACTTCTTTATGTGTTGAGACAATAAAGTCACGTAACCAATGACCTCTAATTCCTTGACTGATATGGATGTTTAAATTATTATTATGTTGAATGTTGTTTTTTGTTAATCTATGTAATTGTTAAGGTCCTGCCAATATGAATTCACCTCATGTAAATGCTCTGCAGTATATCCTCGAATAGTTTACCGGATAAACGTAAATAAATTGCAACAAGGACGTTTTATGTCCCTTTGCCGCGTTTTAATTTATTTGTAGACCATGACTATTTTTACAACTGACTTCATCACTTGTATTGTGATATATTTGTGAATAAAACACTTGAATTTTTAAGAATGTAAGCTGCAAAACACATCAGGGCTTTAGTATTTCTTCTAATAAAATGTGGAATTGGCAATGAAGTATACGCATTTACTTGTGCATTTTTAGTTCTGGTGAAAAAAACAAAATTTTTTGCATTTCATTGTAAAAATGTATTTAAGTGCATTGGTTTAAAATAAAACCAAGATTTACAAAGCAACATAAATAAACATTTAAAAACTCTGACGTCAAAAAGTTCCTTAATATTTATAAACTTTTTATTGGCTAATAAATTGTACACCTAATTAAGGTGTACATTCATCACATTCAACATGCATTTGATCAACCAATTCACCAAATAAATTATCTAGTGACGTTGTTGCATTGTAAAACATATCCTTGTATTCCAGTAACTCACGTTAGTGGTTTTCTTAATATATTTTTTATTGTCAAATAAAGAAATATAAAACAACAATTGATCGAAGCATTTAATCATTTAGTTTTTAGAAAATGAGTCAAAATTATTTTAAATTTTGATTTAAATTCAACCATAAATTAATTCGTATCCTATAACAAGAGCAAATGCTGCACGTAAAGACAGGTATGTTTAATTCTAGGTTGACAAGGTCGTGTGTAAAACCAGACATAATAAAACAACATGTTACATAAAAAAACATTAATGCTATATTAAAGTTTGTATAGATATTTGTATGATTTTAATTTCAAGCTTTTAATCTGCTTACGGAGCGTTGATTAATCCACTAGGAATGGCGTGTGAATCGAAGGAAATGACCGTTTAGCCGAAAATTACACCACGCAGTAATCGCCTGTTGTTGTTAACATAAGCAGATTACAACATCTGCGGCGATGTTTTGCTGAAACGCGCAGGACAATATTAGCACGTGTGAAAATTGTTAATAATAAAAGAGACTTGTAGCAATTAAATAAGTGCAATTAAATGAACATAATTATTTATCAACAATGGAATGCTGACATTCGTGCCAATTGTAATTTTTTTATTTGCATGTCTAGATGGATTTGCAATAATTTGCTATTTGTGGTTTAAATTATTAATAATTGCTTTGATTATTGGATAAACGAGAAACAAATGACTACTTTCTAAAAAGTTTCCTGAAGTCTTGTAATACGATTTTGAAAGAAAATGTTCTGATTATACTTAATCACTGCAGTTTAAAAAGATCTTGACAACAATATTTGCAACATTTTTATTTAAATATTTTTATTAATTAGAGCATTTAACGTGCAAATGTATCGGCCATAAATTGTAATTACTAAAGTACAATTAAAAGAATACAACGCATAAAAACAAACTAATAGGAGATTAGAATGCACTTCAAATAAAACCAAAACTTTACATCTTAATTCATGAGCATAGTGTTATTGATTGGCAACATTTTAGATCATTAGCAATTTAAAGTCGTAACTGATGAGATAAGAATTGTTCAATGAAATGTTGTTAAATTTATTAAAGCGCAATATAATCAACGGACAATTAACAATCGATTTATATGAATTAGGTTTAGAAAAATGCATCCTATGTACCGTTGCATTTTCCGTTGAGGCGAAGTACAAGTGAATAGATTATTTATGACTTCTTCGAATATCCTGTGACAGGTTATGCAATTGTATTATTGACACGAGCAGGAAAGTAATTTCAGTGCAAATATAAGTCAAAAATCGGTAAAACGGAAATTAGAAGTGGGCGAACGAGCAGCAACTGGAATCATTTCCAAATTAAAGTATTTGATAACTAAAATAATACAAATCAGAATGGGACATACCGAGCTAACAATATAACTGTTCTCCAATCATCCCGACTATTTAATAGCTATCGAAGAGTTCACCAAAAAGATCTCTCCTAATTTCCACACTTCTTCAAGTCTTCAAGAACCGCTAATTTCGCACATTCGAAAACTTCTATCTAATTAAAATACAAATAACTATATTATTATAACTATTATTCTTCAGTTGTTATTTTGTAAAGAAAGGTTTCATCAATTATTGTTTTTCTATGGCTGAAGGACCATTGGTCGATGGCCTCGTATACGTATGATAGTATATGTACAAAATATATTATTATTATCAATAAGCCAAGAATGTAGATTTAATAGGAATATTTGATTTAGAGTATTGTTGAGTGTGGTCACTAAGTGTTTAAAATAATTTTTTATCAAAGTTTTATAAAGCAATAGTAAGTAAGTGTTATAGTTATGTTTCATCTACATAAGAATATATTTGTTTCCACACATTTGACCTTACTGTAAAAGCTCTTAATATAAATTCCATACAAATATTATTTTCACTTTCAAGTTGAAGAGTAGAATAAACATTACCTGTTTCTAGTCTAGACTAACAACTTATTTCCAGCATTCCACGTCGGAATTGTAACCAAACATAATCATTAAATAAAGCAAGCATAATAAATTAACTCTAAGCCCTTTGCAATGCTTACCATTTACGCAATTTCAACCAAAGACAATTACATTATGACAGTTATAATTGGTAGCATGCTATATTATGTTAAACGATAGGAATCTTTGATGTACACCAAAAGTGTAATTGGTGCTATCAAGGTACATTTTAGACAAATTCTGGTTCCAATTCCGTAACAGTAATTAGCGTGGAGGAGGTATCAGCACACCTGACCGGCGCAGTCCTGCAGTCGTAAAGTCGCTCGCTGTGCGCATTGTTGTCGGTGATCCTCGCGGTCTCCACCATCGGTTTAAGGCATTTAAAGTCAGGACGCAAAGGTGCGCACGACCACATTGTGTCTCAACACGCACGCTTCGACACATTAAAAGTGAACATATCGCGCACGCAAGGACAATCAAATCGACATTCATGCAGACCAAACAAACTTAATCTAATTCTAAACCTATCAATTTGGAGGTTCGTAAATAATAAGAATTAAGATTACTTAATTAACGGCAGCTTATTTTGTGGTCCTGCGAGGTGTGCGTGAATTTAACATTTTATTAAGAGCTCCAGATAAAAAATCTTGACTAAAATTAAAGTGAATCAACCCACGTTGCGTGAAATAAGGCGACATACAAATATTAAAAATAGTTGATGTGAATTTTGATATATATATTTTGCACTTACTAGGTATGTTACCATTATTAGATATTTTTTAATCTTTGCTATGTGACGCATATTTCTAGTTGATAGTGTATTTAAATTGTCAAGGATATGTGTGTAGGTGATGTTTACAAATGCCCTGCAAAAAGTGGCTAAGTGCATGTTTTCTTATCGTGGTATTGTTTTTTTTTTTGTATAGGAATAGCAGGTGAATTGAACTAATTGAAACTTGTTACCTTGAAAAATAATATTTTATTCACCGATATTGTGTGAATGTATACGAATATATTTGGCATTTTGTATTCTATTTTAAATATATCTCTTTTCGCATTTCATTCACTTTAAATACCTATTTGTTTTCATCAAGATTATATCATTATAAGTCAATTTATCTCGTCTGGATTCGAACGCCTTCATTGTTTACTACTTTTCTTTGACAATGATGTTGTTTATAAAAAAAACTTCGACAATGTCAAGGTCCTCATGCCAACAATATGTAAATTAAACGCATTGTTATCCGCGTTGTCCGCGAAACAACAACCGCTGTACTCGTAGCATCTACAAATGGCTTCACGTGTCTTGGTATTATAACACGATTACCGGTCGCAGTAGACATACAAAAATCTAATGTGAACAAATTTATATGCTAATCGACATAGGCTACGAATATAGTGTTAAACAAAATATTCTGCGAACTTAACAAATTACGTTGATAAAAGTAGAAAAATAGTAGAAAAAGTTGGATTCTTAACTTGTTAGTAGATAAACATGCAGGTCAAGCATTTTTTCGTTAAGTCTTCTGTTAATGCTTATTATTAACAAGTTGTTTGCCTCAATTATCCCACTTCTAGGCGGGTCTGAATTAATTTCGCGAGCACCTTGTCTATGTAGAATTAATCATTTACAATGCAAAAAATCATAGCTTCTAAAGCAACTAGTTTTGTGGTTTAGGCTAGAATAGTCTGGTTTATTCTTAAGTACCTTAACATCTTTAATTTTGTGCTAAATTTGACTATACATATTATCTGAATGTTATAATTTGTAATAGAACATAATTAAAAACTTGTTTCTTTGAACTTTTGTAAATTATTAGAAATTTTAGAAAATGTCAAGTATTTATTAGACTGCAAAGTTTCATTACATTTGTTTGATTTCAGTTAAGTATCTAGATCAGTTTGTTGTTACTGTACCCAACTAATTTCTCTATATTTGCAATCAACTAAACTGCCACTGATGAATACCTTTTGTTGATTCTGATTTAACGCTGTGACCACAAACTGAACACATTCATCATTAATTCACAGCAGAATTACTTGCCGTACCGAACAATTTTTTATTTCGAAACATAATTATTCACCTCGGTTAAAATAGATTGAAAAAGTGCAGAATAAAAGCGGTGTCAATTGACATATTGCAAAAGGTGTGAATTTTCAAGGATATATATTGCAAATATCTAGCAATTAATTCCATAATTTATCAATAAATTATCACTATGCAAATTCTGCAAGATGTGGTCATTACGTAACAGAAGTTGATGCTTTATTTCGATTTTAAAAGACAACTGCAGGTGATTTTATTTGTTCCTAATATAATTGTAATTTGCAAAATTTAATAGGCAATGGAATTGAGGACAACATGTAATGAATCACAGTTAATGGCAGACCTGTTTTTCATCTACTGCACTTTTCGAATTATTCTCGTCATTATTTAGTTATTGAATGGTTAGGACAAATCGACAGGCTAATTTCAACACATTCCGATGTAATGTTGCGCGCAATGTTTTTTTTTTTTTAAATAGATTTACCTAATTGTACATTGTTATTTGCTTGCCTCTAGCAAGTTGCAATATAATCGCATATCGGCTCTTTAATTATTCATTCTGAACAATTATTGGACACATTTAAAGCAATAGGAAAAGTTGGAATAAGTAACTCAAAAACAACTAAGATTTAGTTTTCATTTACAGATTCTGTGATAGTCCATAAAAGAAAATGGAAACAAAAACCAAACAACTAACTGTGAATAATGACAATACAAAAAAGTCATGGTTGTCGTTAAATCCACGCTCTCTGCCTGATGTTGAAAATGGGTAAGTTCCTTATCAAGACAATAAAAAATTTGGCTTGATTTATAGCTAGTTTTGCTTTATATATAAATGTAAACATAAACATAACAAAATCATTAATTTGGCCATTTCTTAATTGCAGGACAAACGGAAAGTATTGGAAACGCAAGGAAGGGCCCGAACTTAATAGAACGATGGCCAAACAAGAGAAACCAGTCGAGACCATGAATGAAGTCGAACATCCAACATCGTAAGTTAAAATTGTTGAAGGATCTTTATCTTATATATTACGCGGTATTGTATTAGGCGGTTTCTTGTTTAATCATTCTATAGACTTATATGAATTGGAAAAGTATTATTGTCAAGTATCATCTCAAGACCATCTTTCAGTGATTTGAAATTAAATCTTCGAATTTATACTGTAGCATTCTTCAATTTTAATACTATGTTTAATACTATAATCCACTATTATTTCGGTAAGAAGCTGAAAACGAAAACTTTAGATAAATAATAGTATTTAACCCTTTGCAAACATCATCAATCATGTACTATAATTTATTAGTTATAATAATATCTATTTCATATAATATTTAGTTTATCTGAGAGGGTCAACCCTTTATTAATCCTATTCGAATTCTCTAATTGAGCGGTTTTTACACTTGATAGCATTACCGGAATAAGATAGAGTTTAAGGATTTGCTAGTGCTCTATCGTATTACAAAAGAACCATTAAATCTAATTGAACTTTGAAAATACCAATCGTACACTAAACTGTATGGTTACAGATATGGAGAGACTTTAATGCACCTTTTCAAGGGCAATTTAGGCTCCGGTCTGTTTGCAATGGGCGACGCAATGAAAAACGGCGGGATTATACTAGGACCCGTTGCCATTGTCTTCCTGGGCATTGTGTGCACTCATTGTCAACATTTACTGGTAAGTCAAGACTTTAAATTAATACAGATTACAAAATAGTTGGTCATGACCATCGCAGTCAATTAAATTAATGGCGCAGACTTGCAGTTTCACTCAGCATCACTTACAGTTTTAACCTATTTATGCGCATTTCCTCGTTTAATACTTTCCGTACTTAGTTTTATGATCCTCAAGATGATGCCAGAATAAAGCAGGAACAACTACTCCTACAATTCAATTTACTTCAAAAAAAATTACTTGAATTTTGATGAGAGAATAGCGCAAAACGACGAATTGTTAAATAATCTGATTAACAATCATTATAAGATTATATCAATTTTATTATTTTTTTATTATTGCATGTATAGAAAATGTTGATAAAATGCAAATTAATTATAAAGTAGACAATTGTTTGCGGTGACCTTCATGTTCAACATGTTCAGCAGTAGTCGTTAATATTTAATTTTAATTAAATGTTCGTTTTACTTATTTAAATATCAACAATTTACTTAAAGTATCATTTTCTTGTATTTTTATTCTTATCGTTTTATTTGATAAAAATGATTTTGTTGCACAAGAAATTTTCCACACGGTATAAATTTAAACAATTAAAATCCAAGCTGAATATACTTAAAGGAATAAAGAAAGTTTGCCATGACCTAAACATCATTCAACGAATTTCCACATGCAACATTGCGAATTTTGACTATGGTTAATGTGCCTAAATAACAAATGTATGACCTTGACCACTTTCTATTCACCTCAATTAATCCAGCGACGTGACCTTTATTATGAATTATAAAGTGCTAATTAACCGGATTAATGCAAGCAAATATGCGTAGACTAATTAGGTTTATTCCCATGTTAAAGATCGTAAAAATTATGTTGTAGTTGTGAGTACGAATGAATTACAGTCGAAGTATCATTTTACTTCTTGTGTCATCTTGATAATAATATAATTGAGAAATAATTTGTATGTTTTCAAATCTCGGTTAAAAATATAAAAAATATTAATGATGTCGATGATGGTATTACCGTTATAGGTTCTGTTGCACAATACAATTCGTATCCTGTTTATAAATTTACGATTAGTACCAATTGCACAACAAACATGATAGATTAATTCAATTAGTCTCTTCTCATTCAAGTTTCAATGTTTTAATTAAACTATTTAGATTTGCATCTAACTTTTTCACAATATCCGTATCGCACCCATCGTTCTATACTGATTTCCAATCATTTATTACTCGTTGAATGGTTTGAATTGTTTCAACAATGAATTTGTTTAGCACGCGCTTGATTTACAAGCACGTTCGTATATCATCAATTCCAAGCGTATAAAATTTATTACTATTGGCGAGGTACAAATATTTTCCATAGAGCAGACAGAAAAACTGTTGTTGGTTTGACACTTGTAACACGTGAGAAAATATGTAATTTTCGCGTTAAAATCAATTGTAAAATGACGGGAATTTTACTCTATTGCACATATTTCAAGCGTCAAACTCATCTACTTATATCTTTTTTACAAAGAAACTTTTTTTCTTTGCAGCACAAACATCTCATACCTAAATTAATATATCAAACCGAGTACAATTTACAATCACTCAGCGAATTTGACTAAAAACCTACAAACACTGCCATTATACAGAATAAATATTTATTAATCAATCACACCTTCATGTACTGAATGAATATTTTCCAAACATTTGTTGATGTTGACTTATTAGGAAAAATCAGCTTGTGTCGCTGATTTTTTTCGGAGATGTACTTGATAATGACAATAGTGATGATAAGTGTGACAATATTGTTACAAGTTATGAAACACGTTTAATCTGTTAACAATTGTATATCGTATTCAATGCTATACTCCAAGATGAACACTAATTTTTGCACTTTGTTACAGCTAACGGCGTCTACGAAAATTGCCGAGAAGTCCAAAGTTAAGATAATGCCTGATTTTGCTACTACAGTAGAACTGTGCTTTGCTAATGGACCGCCTGCTACTCAACGATTAGCAAAACCGATGCGGAAGCTGGTTAAATTGTTTTTGTGTGTCACCCAGCTTGGTTTTTGCTGTGTATATTTCGTGTTTGTATCCAGTAATTTTAAGCAGGTAAGGAACAACAACACACACTCATTAAATAACAATAATTTCAATTACTTTGATTTATATTTTTTTGTTATAGTTATTCGATAAGTATGGATTGGAATTAGATATTCATATCCATATGGCAATTATCCTTCTGCCCATTATCCTGACTTGTCTTGTAAGAAATCTCAAATATTTGGCGCCTCTCTCAGCAATCGCAAATATATTCATGGCAGTCGGTTTGTGCATCACATTCTACTACATTACGCAAGATCTTCCTCCATTTAGCGAACGTGACTATGTTGGTACCACAAGCAACTTTCCTCTGTTTTTCGGTACTGCTCTTTTTGCTTTTGAAGGAATTGGACTGGTCCTGCCTTTGAGAAACGAAATGAAGAATCCGGCGAGTTTCCAGAAAACGTTTGGTGTTCTTAATGTTGGTATGGTGATTGTTACCGTCGCTTTCACATGTCTGGGCATTGTTGCTTACTTGAAGTTTGGAGATGATATTGAAGGCAGTGTCACTCTTAATCTACCAAAGGACGAAATGTATGAATTGATTGTGGAGGATGATAATTTTGAAAAAATAACTAATATCCTCTGATATTCTAGCTTGGGCCAAATTGTGAAATGGCTGATTGCACTTGCAATTCTTATGTCCTACGCTCTTCAATTCTATATTCCAATTGAGATCATGTGGGGACAAGTGGAGAAAACTCATCCTGCCATGAAGCACCCAGTGGGATATGAATTGGTGTTCAGAACACTCTTCGTATTACTTACTTGTAAGATATTTTCACCCATATTTAGAAAAATTTTATTCTAATAATGTTTTTGTTATAGTTGTGCTTGCAGAAGCAATTCCCTACTTGAACCTCTTCATCTCTCTTATTGGTGCCATCAGCAGTACAGCTCTAGCCCTTCTCATTCCACCACTTCTTGAATTTGCAACAACTGATAAATCAGCTTTCATAATGATCAAAAATCTCATCATTATTATCATTGGAGTACTCGGCTGCATTACCGGTACCTATGAAAGTATAGCCTCCATTGTGAAAGCATTCCAGAATGATGGCTGAAAAGAGTTTCTAGATGCACGATGGTGTATTATATAATTACGCAAAGAACAAATGTTTGCACATATTCAAACACACTGTGATATGATTACCATTCGCTATTTGCTGCAGTATTCATCATTAATTTATTCTCGTCTAATCGAAATTGCGGACAATATTTATAAGTTGATAGCAATTGATCGCGTAAAAGTGATCAGTAGTGATGACATTATTATTTTGTAACGACTTAAAGAGAAGTAGTATTAGCAATACGATTTATACAGCTTATTCTCCGAAGTTACCGAAAATTGCCTTAAAATTAAACTATGTACATATGATTGAATACACAAATAGAGCAGTGCCTTCTAATGTTTAAGTTAATATACTCGTACAAAGTAAAGCTCGTAAGTTATACATCGGTTTTACTGTTGTTGTTAGAAAAATGCAAATATTTAATGTAACTAAAAGTAGAAAACGTTGCAAGTACTTGCGATTTCTCAAACTGTTAGATTTTTAGTTAATTTTGATTACCAATTGAATGTTTAGTGTATATAATTTAAATTTAAGATAGTACTAATATTTAAAACAATTATATTTAATACATGCATTGAAATCATATCTAAATAAAAAACACATATAATAATAAGTATATTAAAATTTCAAGAACCCATAAACATAGTTCTTACGCCTAAATTAAGAAGAAACTGTGTATTAATAAGTTTTATTCATAAAGTTAATAATTTTTGAAACAAAACGTTATTCAACCTACAATACAACTTAGTTTTATTCAGCCTAGTTACAAACCGACTTCCAGTGCACTACTATTCACCTCTACTACAACAGATTTGAGTCGTTCTCGCCGCAGGCCTTCGCACGAGTCGTTTTGAGCAACGTTTTGTTGCATAATATATTTAATAAATTTAACGTTTTGCTTGTGCAGCGGGGAAAATGATTAAGAACACGAATATTCCGAGCTTCATCAAGGCTGCCAACCAGGTAGTAAGCAACCAGCTTAAAGTAGCAGCAGCCGTCGTACTCCCCAAGAAAGAAAAGAGCGACGTCAAGGGTGTCCTGCTAACCAGCTACAGCTTGAACAAATGCTTACCCGCCAACAAAATGAGCATTGTTGCTGGACCTGCAGTAACCACCCAAGTGAGATGCGCACACACGGATATCCATGTACCCGACTGGAGCAACTACCGCCGTAATGCAGTCAAGAGCTCCACTGTTAAAAGTGTTGAGTCTGATGAAAGCCGAAAGAACTTCACCTACTTGTTGGCTGGTGCAGGAGCTGTTGGTGGTGCTTATGCAGCCAAATCTCTAGTCACCCATTTTGTCACTAGCATGAGTGCATCAGCTGATGTCCTGGCTTTGGCTAAGATTGAAATCAAATTGGGTGACATTCCTGAAGGCAAGAGTGTTACCTTCAAATGGAGAGGTATGCAATAAATTACTGAAAATTTTTAGATTATTACTTGCATCTTGAATTATTTTAGGTAAACCATTGTTTATCAGGCACCGTACAGGCTCTGAAATTGCTGCTGAACAGTCTGTACCAGTTGGCAGCCTGAGAGATCCTCAGCATGACAATGAGAGAGTTACAAAGCCAGAGTGGCTAGTTGTTTTGGGTGTATGCACTCATTTGGGATGTGTTCCAATTGCTAATGCTGGAGATTTTGGTGGATACTACTGTCCTTGTCACGGATCTCACTATGATGCATCCGGCCGTATTCGTAAAGGTCCAGCGCCACTAAATTTGGAAGTGCCTGCTCATGTATTCTCTGATGATGGCGTTCTAATTGTTGGTTAAATCAATTTAATAGTGAAATAAATAATGTATGTACAGGTAATCTTTAAATTATTCAAAAACCTCCAAGTAAGCTACTGTAATTGTGACTAGGAAATGACAAACCAACAATGAATCTGTTTGTTTTATTACAATTTCAATGTTTCATAGTTTGTTCCAATAAACAGGCATTTGTCTGACCTAAACAAAATATGAAATCATTAGTTTTGAACAAAGTGCACAACCAACTACACAGATTCCCTACATGACAAAAGATTGTACAAGAACACATTAGGTGCCCATAATTAGTAATTTTAAGTAATATTTTCTCGAATATTAAGTGGAAATTTTAAACGTGCAACTCCATTATTATAATTCCAAATAATTATTCATTGGCATGGTTACCACCAAACAATCAATAAGCACACCCTGACATTGATCAAACAATTTCAATCTTGTTATTACGTTTTCACACGGATCATTATTCGTTCTTCCCAAATGAACGTAAAATCTGTAAGTACCTTTTCTAAATGAATTCCCCCAACTGTATAAAACACCGCTTTAAGTTAGGTGAATGGAAGTAAACAGCGCACCATGGTTAGCGGACGACAATTTCGTGAATCCCTCCATCGGCCTATGCCCAATGCTCCACCTCAAAAAACTTGCCGCCAGGTACCAGCTTTTACAATTCAAGCTTTACAACGTGGTACTTGTACATTGCCTCCACCATCCTCCAATCCATATGCGGAAGTGCCATACACTCAAAAGCGCGTCTTCAAAGCAGCCTATGATAGAGGAGAGTTACCAATTACCTCCGACGCAAATAATACAAGTGTGATTTGGAAGGTAACAAGATGAATCTCTAATTAATTTCACGATTAATATACCATAACATTATGAAATAGGTGAATCTGAATAAGATTGACTATATGCATTACCTCCCTGTCTTCTTCGAAGGCTTGGTTGAGAATGAAGAGCCGTACGTTTTCATCGCACAGCAAGGCATTTCGGATCTTCTTAGTAATGGTGGGCATAAAATATTTCCATGCGTCCCTCAATTAATTCTTCCTATGAAAAGTAAGTATATTCTGTCCTTATTCTCTCTCTACAACTATAAGATGCTTTATCTTCAGGGGCTTTAAATACTAGAAACAAAGAAATAATGATGCGAACTCTGAAGATCCTCCAACACTTAGTAAAATCCTTTGAACTGATTGGTGAGGCATTAGTTCCTTATTATCGACAATTACTTCCGATTCTGAACTTATACAAAGAGAAAAATGTCAATTCCGGAGATGATATTGACTACAGTCAGGTGAAAGGCGTAAATATTGCTGATATTATCAATGAAACCTTAGAACAACTGGAAATTCATGGTGGAGAAGATGCTTTCATTAATATCAAATATCTCCTGCCAACATATGAATCTTGTGTTATGAACTAAATTTGATAATTTTCAGATGACTTTATACAGCACAGTAGCCAAAATAAACAGATAGCATAATACTCTTTATTATGCATGAACCTAAATTAACAAATGATGATCTTTAGAGAAATGCACTGCTTAGTTGTTCTTCAATAGAGATACACAGCAAAGACCACCACAACTGCAAATATAGTACTCTGCAAATAAACATCAGATTAATAAATTTTTTGTGTTCTTTTTATCGAGTTCTTACATTCATAAAGACATCACTTGTATAACCATCAGTTTCAGAGTCCCACAAACACCTTAATCCAGATTTTACGCCTGCTCCTTTAAGTTCCCCAATTGTTACTTGAACAATGTGTTTGTATCTCTTCATTCTCAACTCTGGCATAAGATGAAAATAACATTTTTGTATAAATATAACTATGGAAGGTCAATTTACCTCTGATATCCTGATTAATTGCATTTGCAATTTTAATTGTCCACTTTTTTGCATTTTCACTATTATATTCTTGACCATCCAATGTATCAAAAAGAATGTTTTGAATAATGTCTTTAATAGGACTGACTTTAAATCTGAAAAGACAGTTATAAATACAGAGTATTGTAGATGATGAAAAATCATTTTACCTTTCTTCTAGACTGGGTTTGATTATATATGCACTTTGTGGAACAATTGAGTCATGGCTCTGAATTTTAGCCTCAGCTTGCTTATCTTCATCATCCACTATTAGTTGTATTTGATTGTCAGAGCTTATTACATCCACTGAAAAGGGTTGATCATGTGATTCAGTGGACTAAAAATTAAGTAAAATTTGATACATGAAAACAGATAAAATTTGCAGGTTACATTACCATTTTTCTTGTTGATTACCAAATTATAAATTCAGATAATTTTAAAGAGTCTTGATTGTTGGAGTAAATTTCTGCAGGTAGACGATCGTTTTTGTCTACCATCTATGAATTTTGATCTTTTTTTATATATACGAAAGACAGATAGCTCAAACAAGTCGTTTAATTGGTATGAAACGATTTGTCAATGGTTGCTATGACAACTTTGGAAAGCGCTAGTGCCACTCGTGGAATTTTAGCAAGTTTAGTTTTTTATCAACTTTTGTAGCCTTCGACTGCTTGGACTCACATAAATTTCAATGTCTCATATGTTTAAAAATAGTTCAATGATTTTAAAAGCGTTATAAGATAGATATAAATATAATTCGATAGTATTTCATGCTATAATTTCGACAGAATTCTGTGTTTTGTGGGATTCAAACTTACCGCTCCTGAAGAAAAAGTGGGTGAAATTCATGTGGCAGCCAACACATGCGTCTGTAGCTGCATCGGTTTCATTAAGTGTGTGGGTACATCAGATGTTTTCGCAGTTTTTCCTGATGTTTTCGTGGTGCGTGAATGCGCGTATTTTTTGCGATAGGAAGCTTCGGGAACAAGATTCGTAATCGGGAGGTCGTGCGCGAATTTGATACACTCTACGTCGCGATCAACGGACGACTTAGCAAAACGATATCACGCGCGGGCAGAAAATAGACACAGTGAAAATAATGCGTTTGTGCTCAACGTTCTACTCAAGATGAGTGCGTTACATTCATATCGTAGGTATTGTAAATCACTGAAAAGGCAGATATATTTCGCCGCGAAGGAGAACCACCAAATTGTTCTTGTCCTCTTGTTGTCTAGAATACCAAAGGACGAAGCGGACAGATTGTTAAATGAGGTAAAATCAAGAAAAGAGCACATGAAAACATGCAAATAACCTCTTGTTATGTTCCGTTCAATAGGAACACCGTATGCTTTGTGATTATTTTTAGTCGCGACCTTTGTTTTTAATTATTCCAGAGTGTCGACGAAGACGATGGACAGGATGAACATCAATGCACGCCCTTAATTGTAGCTGCAAAACAAGGCAATCTTAGTGTATGCAAGATCATCACAAATAAATACAATGTAAATTTGGAGGCAGAAGGAAGTGTGAAGTTTGATGGATTTGTTATTGAGGGTGCAAGTGCACTCTGGTGTGCTGCAGCTGGAGGTAAACAATCATTAAATATTTCAATCAATACTGCCAGTATTTCTTTAGTTATTCAATTTTAGGACACTTGAATGTTGTAAAAGTGTTGGTGAAATCAGGTGCTGATGTAAACCATGCTACTAAGACCAATTCAACACCAATGAGAGCTGCATGCTTTGATGGAAGACTGGATATAGTTAAATACTTGGCTGAGCATAATGGGAACATTCATATTGCAAATAAGTATAATAATACTTGTCTTATGATTGCAGCATACAAGGGGCATTTGGATGTGGTAATTCATTACCAATACACCTTGTTTTTGTTGCGGATTAATTGTTTATTGTTGCTTTAGGTAAACTATTTGTTAGAAAACAATGCAGATCCTAATGAAAGGGCATTATGTGGGGCGACTGCTTTACATTTTGCCGCAGAGTGTGGACATTTGAATATTGTTGAAAGGTTATTACAGTTTGATGCCAAGTTAAGTTGCGTTAATGGTGCTGGAATGACGCCACTCAAGTCGGCGGCGGAGAGAGTTCGAAGGAATGTTGTTGAAACATTAATTGATAACTATCCAATTAACAAGGAGGACAAAATTGAGGCACTAGAATTACTTGGTGCTTCTTATGCAAATGACAAAGATAATTATTCATTAGATCTGGCATATTTATTTTTAGAGCAGAGTATGGAAATAAGGTGCGCTAAACATAAATGTTTTCTCTGTTTTTGTCTCATATCATGAATATCCTTATATTTTCTGCAGATATATGGATGAAGACAATGTGATATCAAAAATTTTAATTCCCCCTGTACCGGCATATGAGAACTGGGTCGAATGCCAAACGACGGAAGAGCTTCGGCGTCGTCTTCTTAGAAATTCAAATGCCATTCACATGGAAGCCCTAACAATTCGTGAACGAATATTGGGAACTAGTAATCCAGAACTACCACATCCAATCATTTACCGAGGTGCCGTGTTTGCAGATTTGGCTCGTTTTGATCGTTGTTTAGAGTTATGGCTGCATGCGGTTAATTTGAGACAAACTAACAACATAAACGTAGCGAAAGATTTGTTACGATTCGCACAGGTCTTCTCGCAGATGCTTCATGTTGACGTTGAAGTAACATTCAAGAACATCGAACCAGTTCTCGAGTGCACTGTTCTTGAACTGGATCGGAATATGATAAAGTTAGCGAATCCTGGTCCTAGTGACGATCCCGAGTCAATTCTGGAAGAATTGGACAGCAACACCACGACTACCCTTTATTTAATTTCAATCTTAACTAAAGTACTAAGCAAGTCAAAAATTAGCGGCGAGGATGAGTTTAACGTCTACAAAATGGTTTATAAGATTTGTAAGATGCAGTTGAGAAATCGCGATGGACAGACTTTGCTTCACCTGGCGTGCAATGCAGAAACACCTGTTGATGATTTTCATATTAGTGATACTTGCAAGTAAGTAAACAACACAGAGGTTAACAGAGGGTCAATATTCGAATTTCAGATTTCCATGTGCAAATACAGCATGTTTGTTAATCGAATGCGGTGCGGATGTTAATGCCATGGATTGCGACCGAAATACACCGTTACATTTCATTGTTAATTACTCCAAACCTATTTCGGATTTCGTTACACTTCACACCATCATAATGAAACTGACCGAAGCCGGTGCGCACGTAGATTGTGTTAATAATCGTGGCGAGACTGCAATGGATTCTGCAGCAACGGGTGTGGCTGAAATCATCATCAAAGCACAATCGAAAATCTGCCTGAAATGTTTAGCTGCTCGCAAGATAAAGGCAGAGGAAATTGCATATCGTGGCATTGTTCCTGAGAAGCTCGCACTGTTTATTGATCTGCACGGTCCAAATTTATAATCATAAGGTTGCATACCTTCATCCTAGTCACAATCAGCGTTTCTAATTGATATGTAATATCGAGAAATGCAAACAATTAACGTAACTAATCACTAAACGTATGTTTGAAAGTTGATTAACTATCTAAATTAATCTTGAAAATAAGTTGCTATCAGTGAGTCATATGCAGCTGACTTAAGAAAGGAATTTTATTTTTTTGTAAATATTCAACGTTTGTTCTAAATTTAATAATTTTTTGAAGTGCCAATTGCGTTTAAAATTTGGCACATTGTGTAAAAATCAAGAACTTTACAGAAAACGTGATATTAGAGTCCCAACTCAAATAGAGAATTTTTATGTAAAATTTGAATAATCACTCTGCCAAGAAACGAATAAAGAAAATGATGCATTCAAATGCTTTAATTAATCAAAGCTTACATCCAAAGGCATAAAATATCATCATAAATGCAATGCCCTGGTTATAACTAGTTATTATGGCCATGCCTTCGTGTATTTTAATCTGCACCTCTTCCAAAGGCCGTGGTTAAAATTTATATTCATATGTAAGCTATAAATCGTTCAGGTCTTGCGTGGGTTCTTTGTGGGCTAAGTACAATGTCAAAATACTTGCCAATGCACTGACCAAGAAGATAACGTCGAACCACCGATGATAGAAACTGAATTGAAGATCTCCCAGAACTTGCGTGATTATGGTACGGTATTCCTGGGGCATACTCATTCGCAACAACAATACGGATGACAAGAAATACATGCCCATTAGTTGGGCAAGTAGTAGGACTATGATATTAGAGCTCTTGCTGGATGATATTTTGTTGAAGAACTGAAACAATTATCTGTTGCATAAGCAACACCAGCCTACGTGTGCAAAGTATTACCTTGGTAAGGGTTAAAAGTAAGCCTCGAATGGACGTGATAACAATACACCCAACAAGTATGAAGGAAATATGTTGCGACCAGAAGTTCACATCAATGTTCAATCCCATCCAGTGTACAGCAATTTCAATCCCGCGTGTTACAATGTCTTTCCTACCAACTCGATCAAACACGATATTAATTGTGCACTAAAAATAAGGTGATTAGCTCAGTTATTAATGATTGCACTGTGATACTTACAATGAATATTTTCCACATGCAGTACATGGAGAAGATATATCCTAGAAAATTGAAATATTTCCCTTCCCACGTTTTCGACCACTCGATTCTCTCCAACATGTTATGTTTCTCATGTGCTTCGAGAAATAACTGTCGACTTATTTCTTCTAAACCAGAAATTTCTAGTTTTAACTGAGCAATATCTGCAAATCAATAGACATATTAAGATATATTCCACCCAGACTTCAGGAGCCAAATAATTTACTTTCTTGTCCACGTTTCGAACCAATAGAATTAAACATGCTCCATATGCCCTTTCTGTATACACCAGTATCGTTGTTTTTCTCTAAATTTTGCCTTTTAGAAACTGCAATTCGTTTTTTCTTCAGCACAATCATATCCATAGTCTGCATCAATCTCTTCTCGACAGTCATCACATCACTTGAAGACACTTCTCTGATAAAATAGGACATATTTGTGTATGGATAATTAACAGCACCAAATCCAGACAGCAGAGCCATTACAGTGACTCCAATTACACCAATTCTTGACACCAGCTGTTCAATACTCAAAATGCCTTGTTTTGGGCTGAGAATTGGGAATGGATCTCCAATCTTCCAAAATATTATCAAAAATATGATCCAAACACATATTGTCAATGATTTGATGTAATCTGCTCTAACTGCAATCAAAATTCACCAAGATAGAACACAATTTCAGACAATTGTTATACACTTACCAAAGCTTATGTTGCTAATACATGAATATGATATATATAAAGGATTTAAAACAATCACAACAAACAGAAGTGAATAAAGTATTAAAGACCAGAAAAATTGCCTGGAACTATGTCAAAATTACTATCAAATTAGCAATAATAGACAAATTAAGTTACCTTATTTCCAACCAGTTCAGAATTTCAAATATTATTAACTCAAACATTGTACATGATAACATAAGAGTAAAAGAGAAAATCAAGTAAACTAAAACATGTCGAACTTCATAGTCTTTGAACAACTGTTTCATGAAGAAAGTATGAGCACCTACAAAAAATATCACCTGGAAAGAAATAAGGATAAGATTAGGCCAAAAATTTTAAATTATGCTTGATGCATTTATAAAACTAACCTGTGATATCAATATCACTATTGTATCCTCTAAGAAAGCCATTTTGTTGTTGTTTGTGTTTGGGACCGCACCAATTTATATTCTTTAAACGAAAACTTTTTACTCGAATAGTTTACATTATTGTTGTTTAATTGTTTAAAGTTTTAGTATGTGGCTTCTCTAATTTCATAGTGAATAAAGTGAGGTTGTGTCAGCCGGTGACAAATTTTACGTTAACGTCAGATATGCAATTGATAAGCAAATTAATTTTATTCAAAACTTTTACGTGGACTTCTCTTAATTTATAATAAGTATTGTAGCTATTCATTTTTATCTTCATTATTAAAAAGACTGATACATATCAGTTAAACAAGAATAGTATAATTAATTAACAGGATTAATATTAAACATTAATTGCATATTTTTAGGATCTCCCCTCATTTTTTGGCGGTTTTCTCAACATACTAACAATGTCTTTTAAATTCTGCAATGAAAAAAAATATTTAGTCTAATCCACTACACGAGAACCTGAGATGTTACCCGTTCTACTTAATATAATTCCACTGATTTTGATACCAGTTGGAAATCTGCTGCTGAAGAATGAAGAATTAATAATTCAATTAATTTATTGCATTTCTGCGATTTTTGAATTCTAATAAATTACAATGATTACACTCATTATATAAAAATGAATTACTTCTACAAGATGTCAAGAAAAATATGTGTGGGGATTACTGATAATTGAGTCAACGTTATCAAAAAAAAAAACAATAATTGCAATCATTGGTATAATGCGATTCGCATTGTATTGAATTATGATATTATGGAATCGACTTTCTTTGCGAACTTGTCTGCTAGATTATGAAACTTGGAAAGTGATTGGTCATTGTTTAATAATATTGTTTTACTGGGGTTGGGCTTGGATTACTCGGTGTTTTTTCTTACTTGGAATTTTTATGTAATTATAAGTATCACGAAACATCTTCATTAGGCGAAAACTTATTGTGTTTATTTATTTTAGGAAACAGTTGTAAAAATTGCCTTTAAATGCCAGAAAGCAGAAGCAAATGCAAGAACCAGCATAATATTAGATAATGGTATGGGTAGTTATTTGAAGAATGAACCAATTTTCAGAATATA
>JAODIE010000005.1:2010006-2072720 GCA_027575565.1 Diploeciton nevermanni
GCAAATGCAAGAACCAGCATAATATTAGATAATGGTATGGGTAGTTATTTGAAGAATGAACCAATTTTCAGAATATATTTGATATTGATGTTAATTTAATGTACATTTACTAACATTTTAATCCACTATATCATTATTGTGCAATTCTCACTTTCATTCTTATTACGCTAACAATATAAATCTGAATAAGTTTTACTGAAGATATCAAAATAAAGAAATCAAAACTGCTGCGTTTTGTAGTTAAGTATGCCAAGAAATGCACTAAACATTTATTTATGTCGCCAACCTTTTTTGGAATGGCGAATATTAATGCGCATGGCAAAACGGCTTAAAATATCGCCGGGCGTAGCTTGAAACCTTCAGAATCATTAAACACATCCCATGAAGTAGCGGAAGCAACGAAGCACACAAAACATGTGCTAAACGTGCTTCATCTCGTTTGATGTTCACCTTCTCTTCATCGCCATTTTATTTAAATAAGTAATTCGGATAATTAAAGTGTAACTTACTCGCTGCCGTGTAAATAAATAAAATGAATATTTAATCACAGTAAGGCGATATTTGACGTGGAGTGAGTTTGAAAGGTTTATAATCGTCGAAACTTGAAAACTATCAACGATTTCCAACCGTCACTTTGAAACTGCCTCATAACCTCTGTTGGCGTGGGCTTAACGGTTTTTGCAAGATTCAGTTCGTTAAATTTGTTTGGAAATCGAATAATATCAACGAAGTAATTGCGCCAAACAACGATGGACGATTTTGTAAAACTAGAGAAGATTGGAGAAGGTACGTATGGTGTTGTATATCGCGGCAAAAACAAGAAAACAGGACAGGCGGTGGCGATGAAGAAGATTCGGCTGGAATCTGAAGATGAAGGAGTACCATCAACAGCTATAAGAGAAATATCGCTGCTGAAAGAACTACAACATCCTAATGTCGTTTCACTACAGGATGTTATCATGGAGGAACAAAAGTAAGTGGTCATTATTAATTGTACCTGGTAATAATAAATTATTCTTTCAGACTATACCTTATTTTTGAATATTTGAAAATGGATTTGAAGCGATACATTGACAAGTTCAAGACTGGCTCACAAATGAGTCCTAAGCTTGTAAAAAGCTATTTGCATCAAATAAATGAGGCGATTTTGTTTTGTCACCAAAGACGTGTCCTGCACAGAGATTTAAAACCCCAGAATTTATTAATTACTGCTGATGGTACAATAAAGGTAATTATCACCTTTAGCTGTTCATTACAATACACATTTGTAAATATATTGTTGGTTTGGCTTAACAGGTTGCTGATTTTGGTTTGGGTCGTGCGTTTGGCGTACCGGTTCGCGTTTACACGCACGAAGTAGTCACTTTGTGGTATCGAGCTCCAGAAATTCTTCTCGGGTCGGCACGTTACTCTTGTCCCATTGATATCTGGTCACTGGGTTGCATTTTCGCCGAAATGGCAACATCTCGTCCTTTGTTCCAAGGAGACTCTGAAATTGACCAACTTTTCCGCATTTTCCGTGTTCTCAAGACACCAACTGAAGAAATTTGGCCAGGAATTTCAAGTTTTCCTGATTATAAAGCCACATTCCCTGGCTGGAATTCCTATACTCTTCCTGCCCAAGTGAAGGTAATGGAAAATAAGGGCGTTGAATTGCTGCAGAAGATGTTGATCTACAATCCGTCTAAGCGTATTAGTGCTAAACAAATTGCGCTTGACCCATATTTCGACGATTTAGATCGGTCCGTTAAACCCGAGCTGTAAAATACTCGACCTTCTCGTCGATTTTATACCCTATAATTTTACTTTTTTACTGTAGCCTGTCTTCATGTCATACTTCTAGTGGTGTTATTTATATGTTTGTAAACTACTGAATCATGAGTCGATCAAAATGTAAATCGCTAAAGGATGAGAATGAAAGGAATGCGTGATGGTGTCGTATATCAGATTAAAACCACTATCATTTTTACAAATGACCTGCTTTTTCTTCCTATTCATGTTTTGCAAATTTGCTATAGTAGAAACAAATAATGAAGTAATCTATAAACTTTTATTTCATTATATTGTTATGTATATGAATAAATCAATAAAATATTTGGTATTTACAAAAAATACACACAGTCGCAATAGTTACATAACGACGACAAATCACGCACGTACAATTTCCGTATCAACACAGTTCACGAGTGGATGGTCGTGAATGTTTTCACTTTAATATTCTATCGGTTCATATTGATAAAGCAAGCATAACAAAAGATCTCTTCGTCTGATGATGATTGCGCCTATCCTAAATTCATTGGAAAATTAGTGAAGAATTCATACAATTGTAAAGTATTCATAAAAGCAACACAATTATAATTTCGATGATATAACGCGCACATCCTTAGAACATTGATCAAATTAATACAGACAGCAGCATAAGCGTAAATAAGATGAAATTCTTTCATTTGGCATTCAATACTTCACTGGGCATCCATCGCAAATAAAATTAACATTAAATTGAACGTAATACTCTAGCACATTCAGTCTGGCTCTTCAAATATGTCTGGGGACACGCGCACTTCTTATTGGTCAAAAATATATCTAATATAAAATCTTTATGAAGCGAAAATAATAATTGTATAATTACAAACATCTCCATATCATTCATATTCAACGAACCGCAGCATGCTGCTGCATGAAGGATTTGATGCGACAACGTTTCATAATGTCTATGTGAGTGCTGAGACGCACATGAAATGCAACGCGCTCTGGTTTAATATGTGACGGCTTATCACGGCATCCAAAACCGCATTTAAACAAAACTGTGAATTACTTTATAGATGGGATATGACAAACAGATTATTGATAAACAATCGTATGACGACTGTTTCCTCAACACAACACTCGCATGTGTTGTCATTGTATGCCGCTGCATCCAAGCGGCAAGAACATCAACGTATGGCTTTGAAAATGTGACCTCCATATGTTTTGATTTCTTTACAACAACTACATTCATTCTTATCCATATACAATTCTTCAATAGTTGCGTCAACTTCCAGTTGTGCATGTCCGCGAACCAACTCACCCCCCGATTGTGAAGTTAACGCTCGTTAATAACAATTATTTATTACAAATATTAACATTGTCTGGTCAGGTTCATATTCATTCCGATATTTGAAGAAACCAAAAACGACTTCATATTATTTACCATTTGCTACAAATGTTGCATCGGCATCCATCTAATAAAAAAATATAATTTTCTATCGTTCCGATTTTGATTTCATTGACATGACTACGCAATAGATGTTTATCGCATTTGCATTGTTTCGCTAAATCTCTATAAAAAGAAACACGCAAATAATAGAAAAAATAACCAATGCTAATAATAACTAGAGCAATCGATAATAGTTCATCTTCCGATGTATTTCTTAATTAATTTCATTAATTAATAAGCAGTAATATACTTAAATCACATTTATACACCGCTTCCATTTGACATACTGTTTCCATCCAGCCACCCTCTGCATCAGTAATGTTTGTAAATTGTGCTCTCGCTTAGTTAATCCTACTTATAGATCAATTGCACATTGCTCCACATTTGGCAAAGTCGCATCTTGTATGCTGTAACTTGGATTCGGATGTAGAAGAATGTCTCCACTACCCAACGAGCGACTTCTCTATTGGCTATTTGAAATCGATGATCAATGAAGTATTTTAGGACAAGAAATGGATGCACCGGATATAATCCATTGTTTGTTTCGATTAAAATTACACGTGTTCTCAGTATCAGTTAATGTACAAGGTAAAATGTAAATGAATCGCTCTGCGCATGTTGAATGTTTGTAATGCTTGGATGATTCTGTTATTAGTTAATGCTTTACTTAGCGTTGTAGAAGTCTTAAAGAATTGTGCATTTTCGTTTTGGCTTCACCGGCATCACCGGACACAAGACAGCGCGGATGGCTTCGTCGAATACTGTCTTCAGGCCTTTCTGCGTCAGTGCCGAGCACTCTAAGTATTTGACGGCGCTGATTTCTTTCGCCATTGCCAAACCCTGCAAGGAATGAAAAACATTTAACCAAAGACCTTGTTTGTACATAATAACGCACTGAACTGCAATTGTATCTTATCATCAAAGATAATAAAGCACATTGCAAGTGATAGCCTTCTATAACTCACAAGTCATAGCATTGTTCAAATGAATTTCAAGCTAATTACCTGTGGATAGGTAATTGGCGTCAACTTTTTGTCTTTCAACTTCTCAATTGTGATCCGATCGTCACGCAAATCCAACTTGGTTCCGACCAGAATAATTGGCGTGTTTGGACAATGATGCCTCACTTCAGGAAACCACTAAAGTAAAACATGAACAACTGCAGCTATTGTATTAATTACAAGAAATGCATTCACATACTTTTGCTCTCACGTTCTCGAACGACGCCGGATTCACCAAAGAGAAGCATATCAGGAAAACGTCAGTCTGTGGGTATGATAATGGACGCAAACGATCGTAATCTTCCTGACCCGCCGTATCCCATAGTCCCAAATTGATCGGCTTCCCATCGACCATAACATTGGCCGAATAATTGTCGAACACAGTGGGTATGTATTCCCCTGGGAAGGCATTGGTTGTGTAGCTTATCAATAAGCATGTCTTACCGACGGCACTGCAAACATTCGATTATATTCTAGGTTGACATGAAATGTATTCTACTGTTATCAAAGACCAAGCATTCGCCGAGCGGCAGAGCATATGTAGCAAGTAGCGACACGCTACCAAAAGTTCAGGGGAATTTAAATGGAGCGCCCGGAGACCTCACACAGGAGGGCAATGCCCAAACAAGAGAGCCACAAGTGTGATTCAATGATGTTACTATCTATATGGCTGACTCAATCCATAAAGCGACGTCATTCGCGGCACTGCTTGGTCGCGGGACCGCAAGCGCAAGGAGAGCGTGCATAGCATGCTCCTGCAAAGCGACGCGATTTAAAGGGGCAAAGCGGGAGACGATGCCTGCTCCCAGCTATAGCATGCAAACAGCAATTGATATGCCGAAAGTGTGATACGTACCCATCGCCGACGACAACGCATTTGATCGCCTGCATCCTCCCCTGTCAAGTACACTGTTAAAGCTAATTGGATTTGTGCGGCGGGGGCGGCAGCTGGGAAGACGGGCGTGCGGCTCTCTGGCGATGAGTCGCAGCTAACCAGGAACAGACCAATGCGTCGAGGAGATCCTGGACGTCTTGGGTGTGTAAGGCAGTCCGTTGTGTGCGATCTAGCTCGGCGTTGAAGGCCACGATTACACTCTGCCCGACGAGTTGTCTCTGCTCACACCACGCACCGACCGACCCAGTGCAGCCAACGCACTCACACTGATCCTGCGAGCCCAATTCGGCGCCGAACGTTTTTATCGCGATTTGCGTTACCTCCGATTGTGGTTCGCAGATTACGCCGATTACGCGAAACGATGAAACAAGCAGTGGTGTGCGTACAACGCCCCACACGTAGCCAGCGACTAAACGCGAATCTAAAATACCCAAAACGCACTAACTTGTTGGGATTTGCCGTCTCACACGATCCTGCGCTGCCTCACGCCACGCTACTGCCATTCCGCTGTGAGAGCGAGCAGAATGGAGGAAACAAATCCACAGCGGCCGCGAAGTGCCATCTAGTGAGTGAGACCCATCAAATATTCAGTCTAACGCACTTCGGCGGCGCCTCTGCGTGTCGGCATGTGGAATGAAGTGCAGTAAATAATTCAGTAAACATGACTGAGGTCGTGGAGTTATTGTTTTTCGATACCTTCGCACATGAAAATACTGAAGTAAGTACAACACAAACCGTGGAATGGCGCGTAAAATTTGCTTCCATAGGAATTAAACTTGGATCTGGTGCAATTTCCTAAACCTGTCTATGTGACGGAAGTACGAATTATTCCACTCGGCGCCCGGGTCCAAGCTGATTTTCCGGGTGGTGTGAGGCTAGGAGCAACAAATCCTAGCCAGTTTCAAATCGAATTCTTCGTCAATGATTTGGGTAAACCTGGGGCAAGCACCTTTGAGACTTTGGGAGGCTTTGAATACAATCAAAATGATTGCATTAACTTGGATGTGGCTTCAGATGAATCTATTCGAAAAATACCCACTGATGGATTGGTTTTGAGAGGTAAACTATGATAAATTTATTTATAAGACTTTTAATTATTTGTTTCCTCTAGGTTGGTATACTACAATTACTTTGGCTGTGTATGGAACTCTCACTGTGAAGATTCTTGAACCAACAACACCTCCAGTTCCATCTCAATCTCTATCACAGTCTGGCAAAGCTAATGAAATACAGTCTATTATTACACACAATAATGTGAAGGCAGATTGGCATGAACCTGTACAGAACATACCTCCAATTGAGTATAATCAGCAGCCAGCAACTCAATATCCAAGGCAGTTTGGTTCAAATGAAAACTACAGTCAACCACAGGAATACAATGAGTTCTATAGTGAAACTCCTAAAGATCCTCGGAGTTATCACCACACTCCTGAAAGTGAGTGGGATGGGAAGACGCCAAGACCTGGAGATAAAGACAGGGAACGGGATCGAGACAGAGATAGTAGGGACAGACGAGATACAAACATTCAGGTATGTTAATTTAAAACAAAGTGTCTTATTTGTTTGCTTTATATTTTCTGTATTACACATTAGCAAAAGAGTGATGAACATGAGTCTCATTCTGAACATCGCGACCGTGATAGAGATAGGGATCGCGATCGGGACAGAGACCGCGACCGAGATCGCGATAGGGACAGGGATCGCGACCGGCGCTACTCTAGGTCACTCAGTCGTGATCGCAACAGTCGCGACTTCCGAGAGATAAGCAAGGACAAAGATTCACGAGATACAAGAGACTGGGATAGAGACTCTGACAGAAAGGATTGGGATCGAGACAGGGATCGTGACAAAGATCGGTACAAGCATCAAGACTACAGGTATGTGTTTAGAGCTAATAAATACTAGAAAATAAATATTTACTGAAAATCAACAATGTTTATGTAAAGGCGGCACAGTGATCGAGATTCTCGCGATAGTCGTGATACACGCGATAATCGCGACTCTAGAGATTCCCGAGATAATCGAGAGTCCCGTGATGAGTCGCGTAAAAGACCGCGAACTCCGCCAATTCAATCGCCAAAACGGCCGCATACTCCTCAGAATGACAGGAAAGAGTCACCTGTTAAGGAAGAGGTACCTCCGCTTACTGAACCTGAAGAAAAACGTGAAGTTCGAGACTCAAAAGAACCGCGAGAATCTAAGGAAAATAAAGAAACAATTGATCCGCCTAAAGCTGAGGAGAAAGCCTCCGAAGAACCGATGGATATAGAAGAATTTGAACCAATTTTGAGTGATGAAGATATTGTTGATGACTCTGAAAACTTCAACGAGGATTATGACTACAGTGCGTATACTAACAATGACGATCTGATTAAAATATTTACTCCTGGGACGTCGCTTCTACAAAAGTACGAATCCAGGCAATTGTATTTCATTGAAGAGAATCGTTTAGTTTGCAATGAGTATCTAAGAAATGTTATCGGCATTGTTGATGATTTCTTTAAATCAAGCATCACTCAATATATGCCAGATTCTTTTGAGCAACTTAACGAAGGCATAAAAGAGGAGTTTATACATCTCACTGAAAAAGTAACGGCGATGTTTGAGGATATTCGTGTTTTCTGTACTATTTTCGACGTGCTTGAAAAACGTGACAAATATGAGATTGACGATGATATCATTGTTCAAATCGATAATATTCTCATTACATTTACTAATTGGCTACAAATTGCTCTGGACTATAACATGGCGAATGCGCATGAGAAACCAGCTTACAAAATCCGTCATATCAAATGTGGTGTACGCCTTGCTCACTGGGCATCTGAGAGTGAATCATTTATAAGAACGTTGTGGCGACGTAGTTACTATCTTCATGAACTTTTGCTTTCGCTTTACGAGCGAGAATACATGGCTTTGTCTATTAAGTTGATGATACTTAAAGCGCTCGATAATTATCTCTTGAAAAGACCAATGATTGAAGCATTTGTTATGGGCATAAAGACAGCTAGTGAACAAAATGGCTATCACGATCTACTGCCATTAGAAGCGCGTAGTGGATACAAAAAGATAGTGGATATGATCCAACTTAATCCTCCGGTCCGTATAAAGTTTGCGTTAAATTCAATTCTTAAGAAACTCAATATTTTTGATGTTTTGCACAAATTAAGGATTGAAATAATGGCCCTGTGTAGGAATGACGATGCTCTAAGTGCGGAAGTAATTACTTTTATCAGCGCAACACTGGAACTTGTCTTACAAACGATTCAAGGTGGTTCATTTGTCTTGCAACAACCAAAGAGGTTTCTTCCGGTTGGAGCACAATTCGAAATTATTCGGGAGGGATCTGAAATAAAGGATCCGTTAATTGAACTACTAAAAATGCAAAATTTTGCTGAAACCGCTTTAGTACTTTTAACCAATAGCCAAACATCTACAAATATTAATATAAAATCCACGTTATATGAAATAATTGATAATTTGGCATCTACCCAATTCGGGCTTGAGTATTTTTATGACAGAATAGAGTGCTTTAATTTGTTGACAAAGTTATTAATGCAAGGAGAAGAGGAACAATTCCATCCTGACACTTTGAATTCACATCATTTGGGCGTGATGCTTTGCTATAAATTGCAATGTTTATATCTTTTGTCCTTATTGGCTGACAAGAAACACGACTGTGATCATACCGAAGTAATCGATCATTTTCACGGTTTGTTTTGTTTAACTTTTTCAAATGCTGGCAGAATTGCAGTGGTTGAAGTGCTGGGATTCGGTAGCAATTTAGACATTTTATTACACTATGTGCGCTCTGAATTATTGCAAAAAGTCCGCACAAGTCCGGGTGTTGCATATGCCATCGATTTAATAGCTTTAGCAATTGTCACTGTGCCGAATATTCCGATGATGGAGCAACATCGAAGACAAATATTGGAACTTGTTAATCAACAAGACATTTTCTATGAAGATAATGATAAACGTATGATAACAAAGTTGAACGAAATTGGAGCGTACATGAAACCATTCGAGCAGTATAACAATGGAAATTATGATGTGATACAACTAGTTGAACAGGTCAGCAAAAGCATTGGTTGTATTACAACAGCTCCTGCAAATGTGATAAGTCAATTGAGGATTTTGGACTTCTTAGGCATTTCAAAATTCCGCAGCAAAGGATTTTTGCAAGAAAATCCCCTTGGATCATTTATAGAGCTAAAATATAAACATGTCATCATTCAATTGTTCGCCTTAGATGCAATTGGGCTTTTTTGCCAAGTTTTACAAGAGATTTGTTTATATTACGAACAGCCCTCGCTTCATCTAGCATCGTTTGTCTCTAATACGGGACTTTTGTTGGTAAATATAATAACTCCTTGCGTGGCGTTGATAAAGCAAATGTTGACTTATGTTGTACAATGTCGTAACACGCAATTTAAAGATTTGACTGCCGTCCCTATTCTTTTGCAAACATTTAATTTATGTCAATCATATCCTGTTACTGCATTGGGTTTCACGCAAGCAAAACGAATATGTACTGAAATTGTTGAAACATTGTTGGTTTATACAATGCCAGTGTCGGAGGAAATTAACGAGAAAGACTCTCTCAATAAATGTTTGTGGTCTTTGTTAAGTGCGGAGATATTTAAGTATACTGTGTCAGCTCCATTCACGTTCATTGCGGGCCTTTCAGTATTTTCTGAGCTGTTGCCACTTCCACTACCCATGCAATCATTAGAAGAATTTAGTGAAGAAAAAATTGCCTGGGCTGTTAATTTGCGTAAATTGTGGTCTGCTCATTTACATTGTCATTCGACAACAATTCAAGATTTAGTTTCCAAGTTATGCACTACAAGTCATCCGGTTTTGCTTAATCTTCTGCGTAAAGTTTGCGCGCAAGTTGCAGATTTAGCATCAAATTCTGCTCTAATGATAGCGCGTGGAGTATTGGATAATGTGCATAGTGCCATAGTCATTGGAGACGATGTACCCAAGTTGGTTTGCAATGGTCATATTGCGAGACTTATGAATTTTCTTGCATGTTTAGTCACTCATAGTTCTCTAAAGGCAACTGTTTTGCACCTTCTAGCGAACGCTGGCAGCTCGAAAGGCGATGAGAAGTATAATGCTATTATAAATGCCTTTGCGCAAATTTTACGTAGCACCAGTAATGTTTCATCGCATGTTTCCACACAGGAATGTATTTTGAGCATTGTTCAAAGCTTTTGTGACACTGAAATTACTTTATATTCAAATACATCTAATAATGCCTCGTCAGGCGATTTATATCTTGCGAATGCTTTGCCGAGCAAAGAGTATCTTGTCATGTTTTTAAACACAATCATTGATCATATTAATGGGGACAATTCATTTATGACCTATTTACCGGTATTACGGACTTTGTTGTTTTTAACTGAACATGATTACGGTTTTTATTATTTACGAGAGTGCCTACTGAAGGAGCGTAAGAGTGCGCCATTCGCTATGTTGTTAAGCAAACTGGAGAAAAACTTCACAAAAGAGAATGCAGATTGCTTAAACACTCTCAGCACATTAATAGAGTTTTTGCGGGTATCCAGTGAAGAAGAAAACGCGACGGATTTGGCATTTTCCCCAAGAAAAATGCGGATGAGCATCGCGGAAATTCAAAGCCTGATTGGATGGGAAGAAGACAGCAAAAATGAGGAACATTTCTTCGTAAAAGCTGAGGCAAAACTAAAAGAGTTCCAAGCTGAAGACAATTCTTTCGATAGACTTTTGGAAAGTGTTCAAAGAATTGTTTTAACACTCAAAGAAGTAAATGTAAAGATTGACGATCTAGTGGAACCTCAAGTGCCTGCTCAAGAGCCATTAGTTACGCAATTTGCAAATCGTGTTGTCTTCACATCTAATGATGTTGTGGACGAGAGGCTAACAGCATCATTTTGGCTTTCGACAGTAGCGGAAGAGACAGAATCTTGTGATGCTGAACATGTGACCTGTGATCTCATTGATATCTGCAGACAGGATTTATCGAGCGATGTTAATTTAATCAAACAAGTGGAGAAATTATGTCGAGTGTGTGTAACGGAATCTAATGAAGGTTTAGTTGAGAAAGAGAAAAGGACTACTACACAGAAGGATAAAATGAAGCGACCATTTGGTAAATATTTCTTTTTTAACAAGGATTCATCTATCAAAATTATGCTTATTTTCAGTTGCATCAATGAGAGGACGCGGCTTTCAACGCGCAATTCAAGTCAGATCAGATTTGTTTCGTTCGAGACCTCCGAATACATCACGCCCGCCTTCTTTGCACGTTGACGATTTTGTGGCTTTAGAGACTTGCGGTGCACAACCCACTGGGCCTACTGGATACAATAAAATTAGTAGAGAATTACTTGCAACTAGCCGACTGACGAGAAGTACTCGTGGTAGATCATTTGTAACATCTGAACGTTCCGGACCATACAGACAAATGTGAGTTACGTGATAAATTGTTACTTGCTTTTTTTTTATGCGATTATTTTCTTTCACAGGTCATGGTGGGGTCCAAGGATGCATTATTAACCAAATCTTTAATTTACGCTACAGCATGATTATTTGAAAAATGTCAATTCAATTTGTTATATTATACTGCTTCCATTTATAAAATTGACAAAAAATGCTGCTCAAACTATTTATAATCTATATTTTATGGTGATTTTTTGTGTTTTTCATATGATACAATGTATAAGTTGTGTATATCATAAGGGATCCAATAAAAATCAATCCACTAGTACCCAAAGTTAGCAACATGTAAGTGGGTGGCTGCAATAGATGTGCATATTGTGGTTCAAGTGGAAGATTTGGAATCACTAGCATTCTAATAAAAAGATAGAAAATGAAAGCAAAGGCACCAATAAGGCCATAAATACCTATTGTTCTGTCATTCATGTCTCTGGGCATAGTTATCATACAATTTTTAAATAAGCAAGGTTAATCCTCATTGAAATACTCATCCTCAAACTTCTTAAAATCTTCTTCAGTGAATGCAGTCTTCTGTTTGGTCTTTGGTTCAGGTCTCTTCTTGATAGGTTTTCTGGAAACTGCCCTTTCTATTATCTGTAAAATGAAAATGCAGTGAGTAGAGATTTATGGTATTGGATTTCTAAAAATGGGAAATACTTTTTGTGTTGTATCTTTGTCTAAATCAATCCTGCAAGTTTCTCTAATTAATTTTAATCTTTCAAGATTTGCTTTAAGTACAGCTTCTTTTGATTGGTTTGTCTTTTTTGCTTCTGTCACTGAAAATTTCTTACTTGTTTGTAGTAAGTTAACTTTTGAACCTTAAAAGAAATGTATAATGAAATATAATTCATTAGTGAGACAGAAATTAAGTACCTTTACAACCTTTTTTAATTATTTGCCTCTTCAACTTATTATTTTCAGGCATTAGCTGATGTAGTACATTATCACTCTGTTTGAATTGTCCTGCACAACAGTAATATACAATAATATAATTTCTTTTCAGTAGTAAAATGTATAGTATTCTACCTGTATGTTGATATTCTGTATCGACAAGTGCTAAACTCTTACGAACAAGCGCTGATGACATTATTTAATAATCAAACACTTGATAACGTGTCTTTTTTTTATTATATTTCAAACGTTTTTCTTTTAAAATTCCTTAAATCGCTCGAAATTACATGAAGTTTATGGGTTATGATTATTTGCTACTACTACACATGCACATTATAGAGAAACAACGGAAACAGCATTCATCATGTTCCCTATAAAATTAAATATGATGTCATTAATAATTTATGCAATAGTCATTCTTTAAATATTTCTTGGTACGTTTTGCTTAAAAAAATTATAGCTACAATTTAAATTAACACCTATTCACCTTAGTTACAAATACATAATTAATTTATGTAATTAAAATTGCTGAAAAATGTTAAAATTGTAAAGAAATATTTTGCAATTTTAATAGTTACGTATATTTAATAAAAGTAATATTTTTGTATGTTTTAAATAGACCAAATAAAAATATCTTAAATTTTTAAGTTTGAATGTAAGATATGCAACTTGTGTTGAAAATAGGTAACATTGGTGACATTACATAGGGAATTGATCCAACGGTTGGTGTTATCTTCTCGTCGAAGTTTAGTAATTTTCTGAATCCAGTGACAGGTAAGATTGCTGGGGGCTCGCGAACGAGTACTTCGAGTTGAAATTGAGACGTTATCATTGCATTTCTTGCGTAAAATACGCCTGTTTGAGCCGTTTCAGTGCGTATCCCAGTATCCTTGAAGCGATTTGTGCAGATTGATATCGAAAGATTATTGTCCCGGTGACACAAGCATTTACCGTATATAATGGCGGCTCCATCAACCGGTGTGGGTAGGTCAACAATATTTTTTTAATATTTGCACATCGATCATTCATCACGAGTCCAGTGACTTCTCTCTTCAAATCGTGAATTCATATCTAAAATTGTCATTGTATTGTCTGTTTTAGTCGTTCCTAGGAACTTTCGCCTGCTGGAGGAACTGGAAGCTGGACAAAAAGGAGTTGGGGATGGTACCATCAGTTGGGGCCTGGAAAATGATGATGATATGACTTTGACACATTGGAATGGCATGATTATTGGCCCACCACGTACCCCCTATGAGAACAGAATGTATTCAGTCAAGATTGAATGTGGCCAAAGATATCCTGATGAAGCTCCTTCTGCAAAATTTGTTTCTAGAATTAACATGAGCTGTATAAATTCTCAGACTGGTGTTGTAAGTATAGTTTAGTACATTGTTGCCTAGTCACATAAATAACTTTGATCACATTTTGTTTGTTTCATTTTTTTGCATGCACTTTGGTTGACATGACTTGAAGATGGATTAATTAGACTTTGTGATTTAGGTTGATAATAGGCAGGTACCCGTGCTGGCACGGTGGCAACGTGATTTTACAATCAAGACTGTCTTGCAAGAGTTGCGTCGTTTGATGACCGTCAAAGAAAACATGAAGTTGACGCAGCCTCCAGAGGGCAGCTGTTTTTAGCTACCCTCCTACACTCACAAATCTAATTACAACGTCAACAAGTCTAATACCTACTGCAATGCACGACAACCGTGTCTATTGCTTCGAATAAGTGTACAGCATTTACCAACCATCACGACGGCATCGCACACCATCGCTGAAGCGATGGTCGCTGGCTGCAATCAGACTCACGAGCGGCGCTTCAACCGTCGAGCTGCATTGGCACTTGCGCGCGGATTCTTGCTAGTAATGACGATGGAGCGGCGTTCATCTGCCCGTTAATGGCAATCGCGTATTGCACATGTTGCAAGCACAGTAACACCCTCGAGCGCAGAAAACTACCATAGGCAACAACTGCATCCCTTGAATTACCTATAACGTACATATTTTATAAATAAGCTAAATGTTTCGCTTTGTTTTTAGTAGGGTACTAAACAAATCACTTATATGGCTAAGAACAATAAATTGTTATACAGCGGCGATGTTTGATGCTAAGCAAGGTCGTCGCAACCAACTTTCTGTTTAATCTACGGTTTCGTTGTGGTTGTACATGTTTATTATAGATGTGGCTGCAAGTCCGCCGCACATTCTCACCGCGTTAGACATTTTATTGTAACACTTGTTCGGCAATAATTATAAATATAGCATACAATCTGATGTAATACGTTGATTTGTTAAGAGTTCAGGAGTATCTTTGCGCACCCAGCGACGTTTTTATTCTGCAATTTGCTAAATAGATGTGATGCCGATGATACGTTTTAAGATTTGTTCCTTTGTTAATTGCACACGATAGATGAACGCCGCCAGTTCTAACATTTGGTCATTTTGAGGATAATTGTTATGAAGCTATGTTTCTAGGCGTACGGTCACTTTTATCCTGTTTTGCTTCTTGGAATTACCTGCTGTACTAATTCAGTCGTCTGCAGATAAGAGATACTACAAAAAGAAATTAATTTTATGTAACAGGTTCTGGCAATCGATAAAAAGTAACTAATACAAAAATAAATTTTATGTAACAAGGCGATTTTTCTCCAGAGGAAACAGAGCTTTAAATACGCATTTATTATCGGGTTCAAATGGATTTACACGATTGATTATTGTGACGATACGTACTTGACAACACGCTTTGTGGTTTTTTTGTGAAAACGAAATTTGAATTTCGTCAAATTGACAAAAAGAACTTGTAATATCGGATAGATGCCGCGCTTTATTATCGTAAGAAATTACATGGCTATTTCGTCCTTGGCCTTGTTGTAACATAAACCTTGTTTAATGAATGCAGTGTGGCAATATAAACACAAAACTCGTAAGCTGACCAAAGCCTAGTACAATAACTAAGTGTTTTGCGTGGCTTTTATTATAATACCCTAATTGTATGTACATAATTAATTAATAATTTATAAAGACAGGAGCCATAGTGACAACAAAATAATAGAAACAAGGTTCATGTGTTTACATAATATGACAAACGCCAATCGCAGCCCCAATGATGAAGGTAACGCCTATCCACAATTATGCTATTTGAATTGTAATCAGAAACGGGCCATGCTAAAGGTATTGATCTAGGGTTGGAGCATTGCCGGGCCCAACGCTGGTTGGGCTCATTGCCCACAACATCGCCATCGTTTTATCCACGTTCTTTCCTTATTTTCGTTTCGGGTAGAATTCAATCTTGCGCGACTTGAGGGTTGACCACTTGTGTCGTTTCATGTAGTACGATGCGGCAGCGAGAAACGTAAAGATACCAATCGCCTTCACAGTCATCAGCTTGCGGTCGTCGTGCTCAGGCTCCGACGTCCACTTCAAGAAGGAGCCGATATCTTTAGCCAATTGGCTGGCAGTGGCTGGCGTGCCGTCGCTGTACTCGATGACTTCGTTGTACAGCACTTGGGCCATGGAAATTGCACCACCGGGGAAGTAGGGGTTGTAGTTCTGGCCCTCACGCAGAACAACACCGGCGGGTGCCTCGCAGTAACCAGTCAACAAAGAAAAGATGTAATCCTCACCTATTCAAAAACAACTTTTTAAATTTATATATTCTATGGTTTATGCTAAGTGTTTACCTCCATGTCTGCCAGAAACAATGTAGCTAAGATCTGGTGGGAAGGCACCATTGTTGGCAGCGCGCGCAGCTTCCTCATTGGGATAAGGTCCTGGGATATAATCTGACAACTTGCCAGGCCTTTGGAACATGGCACCGGTGTCGTCGGGTCCATCAGTGATCTGGACTTCCTCAGCCTCTGCTTTTGCTTCTTCTTCAGTATGCGTCACACCAATCAAGTTGCGGTAGGCGATAAAGCGCAAGGAGTGGCAAGCTGAGCACACCTGCTTGTATACCTCATAACCACGACGTACACTCGCGTGGTCAAGAGAGGAGAAGATGCCGTTGTGCGCCCAGGGATTCTTGGGAGGGTGCAATTCCAAATCAGAGGCCTTCACTGACTGATCTAGAGCAATTACCAGTGCCCCAGCCCCACCAGCAATGGCCCCAATAGTGGTCAGGAGCTAAAAAATGTAACATTAATTATCCAAAATTATTCAAATCAATAACTTCATTCTCACAACTTTCCGTCCTTTCGTCCATTCCCTAGTCGTAGAGTATGCACTAATCTGTAAAATAAGACAATCACTGTTATGATTCTGTTGTTCATTTGTCAGCTCATATGATACAATTATGTGTGATGAGGTTTGAGTCAGTTAAGTGTGGTTACATAAACTGGTCCAAAAGAAAAGTATAAAGTTTAGCCAAAACTGAACGTAACTAGGCAAACCTGCGGCGGTATAAAATAGTTTGATGGTTCCAGAATAATCTGGAGGTGTTTTTGGCGTACTTACTTGATTTGTTAAAAGACTATTATTCTTTAAAAGGCCTGCACCAGCGCATATCCTTCCAACGGCTGCCATGATGACCCCTGACTGGTCGACACTAAACTTAACACCGGTGATACAATTTGCACTTACAAACTATCTCTCCTCCACTATAGGAGTTATTTTACATCCACCTCTAGTTTATTTAAGGGATTGTGGTGACACCAAATACGAATCCTGTGACTCGTAATCGGAAAGGACTAATAGCAATTTTGACAGTTTACGTAACCGTCGAGTTGGGGATTTTTATATTTATCGACAAACATTGGCAAAATTGGACAAAATATAGATTGAATATTATAGACTACCATTTAACTTATACACATTTAATTTATTTAAATTAGTGTGAAATTATTGTATTTTAAAATTAAGAAAAATAGAGTTGGTAGTATTTAAGAAATATTTTTATTTAACAATGAGTTTCCAAAATATAAAGCATCCGTGAATATGATTATTTTTTATACATTTTTTATTGTATATAAAATATAAATTTGTTGTTTATATTTTTTTAATATATATTAGTTATGAATTAAATTTACTAGTTTTAGAAACTAAGTTTGAAATCTGTGGCGTGTTGGTACTTTCAAATTACTAGGATCTGTGGCGCCATCTAAAACGCTTCCATACGTCACTTCTTCCAGCTGTTTGCATGCGCCATTTCTGTATTCTTCGTTTGAGATATTCTTTAGTTCCCGATCGGAATCCGCCTGAATCTGGTGCATCCTGCGATCTTCGAGAATAATTCATCATGAGTGCTGGAATGCCGGAGCTGGGCTCCAAAATCAGCCTAATATCAAAAGCCGATATTAGGTACGAGGGTCATTTATTTACTGTTGATCCTCAACAGTGTACAATCGCTTTGGCTGCCGGTAAGTGTTTCAATTCCCTACGAGTCACTTTCTTGCGAGTCATTTTCATTCAGTCGATATTCTGAAATAATTTTCCTAAAAAGTGACATACATTCACTGCGATTCAAAATTTTCATTTTTATCGTAATTACGTCCAAATGCTTAGCAACGTAAACAATAGAGAACAACTGTGTATTTACTAATGTATTACTTTCTTTGTCTCGCAGTTCGCTCATTTGGTACTGAGGATCGTGAAACTAATTATCCTGTACCACCGCAAAACCAAGTATATGACTACATCTTGTTCAGAGGATCTGACATTAAAGATATTCGCGTTGTGAACAATGTCACATCAATGCCCAATGATCCTGCAATTATGCAACTTTCTGTGCCAAATCCACTCAGCAACAAGCCCTTCCAGGCACAGGGTTTTTCGCATCCCGGTTTGAGTCAGATGGGACAATTTTCTGGCGGCTATAGCGCCATGCCGGGAATGCCTGGTCCCATGGTCAACAATAAACAAAGTGAGTTAAATATGCCTGGGCCTGTGCCCCCTCCACATGTGTCCCCTGCTGTTATGGAACCGCCTCGACCTAAAGAAAACGGTAAAGCGATCACGTTATTTCTTCTTTTTGTCTATAAGTTTGGAAACAGTTTGCTTAGCATTGTGGCTTTAGTGATCAGTTGATTGGAACTGGCATAGAAATTTTTGAAAGCATGTTAAGGTAAAGTAGTGTAATTCAGATTTTATATTATTTAAATAGTTACAGTATGTCAATGGTTCCATTTACAAAGTATGTGGCATGTACTTGATGCTAGGAAATTTAGGAGGTTCTAAGTTGGCATTTATTAGGTATTTTCTTTCTATAGTCCCTTTTTCTGCTTTTTATATTTGTAAATTTCCCAGCTCGCGGTTGCTTTTTTTGCTTGTATTTCTTCTGTAAATTCGATAACTCAGTGTTCAGCGTTTTTAGATTTGATAGGAGGTGGATCAAGAAGCACAACGCCTGCCAGTATGGGCTCGCGCAAATCATCGACAACCGAACAGGGAACTCAAGCCGGCGGGAAAAAGGATGATAAGAAGGTTATTAAACCCATTCAACCTCCACGTGGTGGAAGAGATCGTCGTGATTCACGCGGAGAATCCCAGGTTAGTGAAAATATTTTGATCTTAATGTTTATGTTTTGTGTGTGCAACAGGTGATGTCTTCAATGATGTTGATGACATTAAGAATTAGTATATGATGAGCCGCGCAGGGGTCCTGAAGCCGTATAAGATGTATTACGGCAGTTCTATTGTCCCTCGGTGTAGACTGATACAACAGGACTGGATATGTTGCGCTTCTGATTTAATAATAGTCTAATATTTTGTTGCGTTTTATCAATTAATCAGGATTAATAGGCAGTAGTATTAACTAAATTATTAGATTCTGTGTTCGATGTTATCGAACTATTTATGATAATCATTAGTTGCAATTAATTAGGATCGCAAAAATCATACTAAGCATCGTAATCATCATTCCTATCATCAGGGTGGCCAGCAGCAACATCACCAGACGCAACAGCAGCAACGGCAGGGCAACTGGGTACCCCGAGGCCCGATGAGACAACGCGCCCGTGGCAGGCCACGAGGCGGCGGCGGTAACTTTGGCGGGCCACAAGGTGGCAACGGTTATAAGCCCACGAGCAGGCCGCAAGGTCAACAAGGTCAGCAAAGTGGTCAGGGCGGTAAACCGAAAATTACATTCGACAAGGAGTACGACTTTGAACAGGCGAACACGCAGTTTGAAGAGATGTGTGGCAAGCTTGCCAAAGCTAAGATTGAAGACACTCCGAAGCCGGAATTGAACGGCGGCAGTGCCCCGCCAGACATTGACAAGAAGGATGATTCTGGAAACGAGACTGGCGCCGGTGAAAATGAACTGGAAGAGGATGTTGATGCATCTTTCTATGATAAGACTAAATCATTCTTCGACAATATATCTTGTGAGGCTGTGGAGAGATCAAAGGGCAGATCACAACGGACTGATTGGCGCACTGAGCGCAAGCTGAACTCCGAAACGTTTGGTGTCGCTTCAGCTAGACGTGGAAGGTAATGGACAAGTTGTCTTCAATATGATTTACATCAAACATATGTTAATTTTGCATTTAATTTAGTTACCGTGGACGTGGAGGATACAGAGGGGGATTTCGAGGCGGTTACCGTGGGGGATACAGGAATAATCAACATGGTGGCAGTAAAAATCAAGAATCTGGTGAATCCACGACGCGAAGCAATGTTGCCAGCGAGACTGTTACAAGTCCGACAGTGACTGCCGCCGAGGCAAACATGACACCTGTGGTCGTAGCGCCAGTTACAAAAACTGCACCCGCCGCGAACTAAACTCAACAAAAAGTTAATTATCAAGCAAACGCACGCGACATACTGACACCGGCGGGTATCATCCATAAGTGGATATTTAGTTTATTATTTCATGAGCCTGTGATGTCACGGTTAGGTTATTCTATTCATTGAATTGGCATGTTTTTCGTTATTTATTATTTGATTAGGGGGATAACCGAGGTGAATTTGAAACAGTAAGCGCGCTGCGGCCAATTTTCTTATTTTTATTACGAGTCCCAAAACGTATACTGAGTGTGTGTCTGAAACGAACGATATGAAGCGTGTGAATGAATCGCCCAGTTAAGTTTCACACTACAATCCGTAAGTTTAATTGCAACAATTCGGTGTCAGTATTAAACTCACATATTTCAGAAAGTGTAAGAATTCCGTCGCGATTTTTGTTGGACTTGCTAAAGTCGACTCTAACGGCAAAACGCAATAAACACAAAAATGAGGAGTAAAAACATGTACCTTAAGTGATAAAATATTTTATTTTAATATGAAAAGAATACAAAAAAATGTGGCGGGCACACTGCCAGTATTTAAGAATGTAATTTTTAATTTTTATACGTTATAAATAGATTACTGTATCAGAAATTGAATAATGAAATATCGAATATGATTGTTCAAAAGTAGGTTGCTCGCAAAGCCGAGTAGTTATTTAATTTGTGAATTGTAAAAAATTCGAGGAGCCAAGGAGTTACCATCGCGGTCAACTTGGTGTAAAATGAGTGTCCAATTTTGAGTTTGCACATTTAGTTTTTCTTTTAATACCTTGATAGGTTGAATTTCAGTTCTAACAACAATTTACATTATTTACAATGTGGTATCATTTATTTTGAGAATCAAGACGACTAACGTATTCTTAATACTTAAATCCAGTAGTTATTGTAAAAGGAAGGCGATTGGTTGGCAGGGTTATGACTTCCTTCATAGTTATTAAGAAATTCAAGAAATTGTTTTACTCCTTTGGACAATTTCGATTGTGAAGAGGAGTCGGTACTCTTCTATTGGCGTTTATCATTCTGTTGTGATTGACTGCAGATGAAATAAAAACTTGTAAAAATTAGCGAATTAAGAAGTGGTATGTGGCCATCAACACGTAATTTATCTGGCGAAGTTATTGAGCGGAAATGAAAAGTATACGCATCTGGCTTTGGAATGCTGTAATTGCTATAAATGCTGTTAGAAGGGTTGTAAATTGTTTGGCTTTGTAATGTAAAACAGTGAAGGTATTCAAGAAAGTTTTTCGAAAATGCGGAATGCCTTTTCTGCTTTCCTTATTTAAAAGACAATTCCAGAAAAGAATAAGGCAACTAAAATAAACGAAGTTATGTACAACTCATGTGCAAACGTTGAGCCAATGATTGTGACAATGTGCATGATATGCATCACGTAATTAAAGTCTAAAGAAAATAAAGCGAGTGAACAAAAAAAAATCTAGGTTTAATGCTCTATACAGTCAATTATGGTAAACGACTATTAATTTTATGGATTTTATTTTCCTAGAACATGTAGGCTTCATTTATTTATTTATGAAAGGCAAATAGTTCTAATTGGGCGTATTGCCAAGAGCAATTCAAGATATGTTAAAACAATAATTTTTGAAAAACGGTTAATTTTTACCACGCCGCACTCTTCCTTGTCATTCCACAATCGTTTATGTGGCGTGGTGAAATTCGGTCGAAGCTTTTGAACTTTGTGTTAGTTGTCGCTGGTGCCGCGGCATCCACGCGTTTCCCGCTATAATTATCTCTAAGCATCAAAGTTTACTAAACGTGTTTATAACATAGTAAGTTATTTCGTATTGTCCTATTACGAATTTACAATAAAGGAAAACGCTGCAATAACTTCTACATAAATAAATCTATATTCTAAAGGTTTTCAAGCAGTAAGTATGTCATGTAACCTAACAATCTCATGCCTTCACAACTTAAAATATTTTTATAGTTATGTCTACAAAAAGGAGACGTCCTAGTGCAAATACAGAGCGCGAGCGTGGTCAACCTAGAAGTAAACGTGTGAAATGTAAGAATGCGTTAGTTATAAATTGCAGAATATTGCAACTTATTGCTTTTTGTAGTTACACTAGAATCAGTTGAACTGCCATCAATAACAACCAAAGGTGCAGTATTTGTTACTGGCACTGGAGATGTTGGTCAATTGGGTCTTGGCCCAGATGTACTTGAGCGTAGCAGACCAACATTTCTCAAAATGGATCATGAAGTTGTGGATATATGTGCTGGAGGCATGCACACAGTATGTTTAACCAAAGATGGCAAGGTAGGGAAATTAATGAATAATTTTATATAATGTTAAGAATAGTTGGAATTCAAATACTTCTACTATAGGTGCTTACTTTTGGATGCAATGATGAAGGAGCCCTTGGAAGGGTTTTAGAGGAAGATGGTGAATATGAACCAGGTTTTGTTGATTTACCAGGAAGGGTTATCCAAATTTCGGCGGGAGATTCACACTCGTGTGCGCTTTTGGATGATGGCAAAGTATTTGCTTGGGGTACTTTTAGAGTAAGACCATGAAAACATGTCTCTTGTTCGCCGTGATACAACATATTTTAATTTATCTAGGATTCTCATGGAAATATGGGTATGACGGAAAATGGTAATGAAAAGTTGCCAATACAAATGATGAATAACCAACATATAATGAAAATTGGCTCGGGTGCCGATCACCTCGTGTTCTTAACTCGTCATGGAGAAGTATACACGTGCGGATGCGCTGAACAAGGACAATTGGGAAGAACGACCAGTCGTGGAAGCGGAAGAACAGCACGAAGCAATGAACAAATTAAGAAATTATTAACACCAGCTCCAATTATGTTGAAGCCCAGCTTAAAGCTGCATTTTGACGATATCTGGGCAGGAACGTACACAACGTTTTGTAAAGTTGCTGGTTCGAAGGATGTTCACGTTTTTGGACTTAATAATTATTATCAAATTGGACTTAAGGCTATGAGTCCGCAATATTCGCCGGTGAAGTCACCGGAGTTTTCGAAGTACGAGTGGAAGAGCATTGCGTGCGCGCAGCATCACACTGTTGCTTTGACCAAGGATGGTAGGGTGTTTGTTATTGGACGGAAGGAATATGGGCGTTTGGGTTTAGGAGAAGTTAAGGATGATGCCCAAGAGTTGGTTCAAGTTCTATCTGATAAAAATATTGTTGCGGTAGGATGTGGCGCATCACAATCCTTTGCTGTAACAGAAAGTGGTAAGTGTTTTTTACATACCGTTAATGAATGTACTTCATTTTTATATGAATGGTTTGTATTTTAGGTGACTTATATGGTTGGGGTATGGGAACAGGTGGTCAATTAGGAACAGGTAATGAAGATGATTGTTTGGAGCCAACATTAATCAAGAGTAAGCAGATACAGGAAAAGAAAATAATTAGAGTGGCAAGTGGTGGCCAGCATACTGTTATGCTAGCACTTAATCAAGATGCTGAAAAGCCAGCAAAGAAAGCTCCAGCGAAAAATGGAAAAGTAGCACCGAAAAAGGACAACAAAAAGAAAACTGTAGAAGAGGAAGAGATACCCGACGAGAATGGCGATGCTAGCGAAAATGCATAGTCTAAATTGTATTAAATCTATTACCGACGGAGCAACAAGGCGCATTTAGACTCGACAAGTACAAAGCTCGTTGCTACTGGGATTTTAAAGGAAAGTATGTATCACGTTTAATTTCATTCGTAAATATATGAATGTATCACAAGTAAATTTACTAATTGAAGTATAATTGTTTATTGTGAACTTAATAAGTTTGTATTTTCATCATGTTACTACTTATTTGTCTCATGAGATCAGTAGATATCATCCTGGAATCATTATTACAATAAAGAAAGGTACAATCCTAGTAACGTGGAATTTTATTGACAGCTTCTTGATCGACATGATTTTGTATACGGAACCATGTCGAATCTTGCCCGGACATAGACTTCAAGTACACAGATATAATCGAGCCATAACATTTTCGGTTACATAGTGTTGCGATTGTTTAGTACGTGAGTAGGTATTTGGATAGTTTGGGTAAAACGTCGACAGGAGCGTTTTCATCATCGCTTGCTTCTTCAGATCGTCCGAAATCTATGTCAGAGCTGGCAATACTATCTTCCCAATCCGTTGAAGATGTTTCTGAATCCGTGTCGCTATCTACGTCTGCTCCATGTGCTTCGTAGGTGGCACCCGGTACGATTAAATTGTTGTATTTCTAAAAAGGAAAAATATAATAAGTTCACAATGCTGTTTAGCGAGAAAGAGTGACGTGTGCGCCATTTGCATTACAAACCATTAAAGTTTCGTGACTGGCGGATATTGGATTGTGCATTAAATTAATCTTGTAGACATTTTTCATTCGTTCCAATACGTTCACATCGATTGTAAAAATTTCGTTGTTTTGCACAAGTAGATATCTCATTTTTTTCAATTTGCATAAAGCTTGTGGAATTGCACTCAAGTGATTGTGGGCTAAATTTAGATGAATAATACTTTGTAAATTTTGAAAATCTGCTGGCACATCAGTTAGTTTATTATTATCCAATGTTAACCACCTAAAACCATAGCACATTATCATTGCAATAGAAAACCAGAATATAAATGGTTTTACCTTAATTTCTTCAACTTGCAAACTCCAGGGGAAACTTGAGTTAGTAAATTATTCCTTGCTCCAAATGTGTCCAGATGTTCCAGGTCTCCAAGTGCATTTGGTATTTGTGTTAAAAGACAGGCGTTGCACCACAAATGCTCTAAACTTGTTAGACAACCAATGTCTTCAGTCAAATCTTTGATTGGATTATGGCTAATATTTAAAAATTTTAATTGTGTCAGTTCTTTTAATTCTTTTGGAAACCTATCTAAATAATTGTAATCAATTGCAAGTGTGTGGAGGTTCTTTAAGCTACTTATTTTCAATGAGATTGATTGTAATTTATTGTGAGCTAAGAGAAGTTCACCAAGAACTTCACATTTTAATATTGACTCTGGCAGCTTCTCAAGATCAAAGTCTTCTAGGCTTAAACATGATGATTTAGCCATAATGGCATATTCTATTTTGGCCAGAGCATGGTTGTGCTGGAAGTATTCAAATAATGGATTCATTGCTAAAACAATGATTATTTAAAATAATAGGCAATATTCAGCTGCAGGCAAATTACATTAACTTTACCTATGTCCCCAAGAATCCTTACGAAGATTTCAAACGTGCGAGGTGAAGAAAGTCTGTATTACCGAACATTACATGCTATTATTTAGTACCGGGAATTATTTCTTAAATTTCGTTGTGATGTGCAATGATAAAAACTACGGATATTTTAGGAAGATGTTATTTGGGAAGCAATTAAAATTAATTTACGCAACGAACAGGTGTATGTCATTTTGACAACATTCTGTTGACGTTGGTACCTAGTTGCTTTGTTTCTCACCTTTTAAGAGAGGGCCTGATATGTTTTTCAAAGCTTATTTTAGGATTTGCTTAGTTTTCCATGCAACCAAAGAATACAGTAAAATGCACGCATCGATAATGTGTAAAATTACGAATAGGAACAGAATTATGTCAATGAAAGTAAAATATTTGTCATTAATGTACGACATTGTAAAATTATAACCTTCTGCTAGGATACGGAAATGTATGGAACTTTTTTTAAATAACAAGCACACAATTTGAATCAATTTTATTTGACAATAAAATGGTCAAATGTTTTTTAAGTTTATTCACTTTTTTTTATTTTTGTTTTGATTTAAAACAATTAAAATCTTGCTTGAGTAGTAACAGGTTTCTACACTAGAATGCGCAGAATCCGCCTTAAGAGTGTAGATAAAATAACCAAAATGGCGCGACCGCTGCCTGTTGCTGGGTTTGGTGTGTGGTTTAGTTGTTGGTGTATTTCGTGAAATATTCGTAATATAATTGATTCACTAACTAGTTTTAGCTTCTATAATATAAGTAAAAACTGTTTTGTATATAATATTTTATGTGAGTATATACGATGAGAAACCCGGAAACCTAATGAGATGTCGCGTTTATTCACATAACCCATAATTTGATATATTCTGCTTTTTTAGAACATAAACAACAATAATTTTTAAAATGATGATGGCAGACAGTGATGATGAGAACGACGTTGGTGAGGGTATTAATTTAGCAGGATTTCTGTTTGGAAATATAGATGAATCTGGTCAGTTGGATAGTGATGTATTTGATCTTGACACACAGCGTCAACTTGGGTCACTTGGAAAGTAAGTTTAAATTATTTGACTCATGAAATTACTTATATTTTTCTTTCTAGACTTGGATTGGGATCTATTCTGAATGAGATAATTGCTGAGGAAAACCACTATAATGGTGTTGACAATGGTGAAACATCAGATGATGAAAGTAGTTTCAGCTCTGTCAGCTCTGAAAGTAAGTTGCCTTCTGCAGTTGATTTCTCAGAGATCAATGAATTAGCTGATGAAGAAATAAAAATAGAAAAATTAGATTCTGGTGACACTGATAATTATGGCAAACCTAAAGACCATGTTCTCATGCCCCCACCACCTCCAAAAACTGATGATGTTGGAGATGATAAGAAAAAGTTGGAGACACCTTTGGCTGCAATGATGCCATCAAAATATGCAAATGTTGATGTTTCAGAACTGTTTCCTGCTTTTAGGCATAAAAAAGTAGGTTTTATCAATGAACTGATAATATATTTTTATGTATATGCGAGTTTATAGGTTTTGAGATTTTCGCGTTTATTTGGACCGGGTAAACCTAGTAGTTTACCAAATATATGGCGTAATGTGCGTAAAAAGCGCAAAAAGCGGAAATACAAAGAAAACGCTGGGGAACATGACTCGGATTCAGCTTCGGATGACGATCGACCCAAAAATCGTGGCTGGCATTTTGATTATGCTCCCGTACCAGACTCTTCGGAATGCATGAGCGACGACGAAGAAAAATTTAAAATAAAACAGGAAATTGTCGCAACGGATATAAAGAAGGAAGTTACCACTAAAGATGATACAGGGCCAAAGGTAGCCGATTGGAGATTTGGACCTGCGCAAATTTGGTATGATATGTTAGAAGTACCAGAAAATGCCGAAGATTTTGATTATGGGTTTAAAGTGAAAGAAGTAGGATCTGCACAATTTTCTTTATTTTCTGCACTGAAACATAAATTATTTGCAGAAGTCTGAAAAAACGGTTGTAAAAGATGATTCATGTGACGTAAAAGCAAATGCGGGAGAAAAGTACACAGATGATGCCTATTTAATGGTCACACAATTACATTGGGAAGATGACGTTGTCTGGGATGGAAATGATATAAAACATAAGGTATACAACAACCTGGTATCTTAGTTTGAGCTGGAATAATTGTTACTAATTCAGGTTCTTCAAAAGCTAAACTCAAAGAGTAACGCCGCCGGTTGGGTACCGAGTAGTGGAAATCGCACAGCCCAAGCCTTTAGTCAACCCGGCAAAGGTGGAGCCATTCCGGGACCCCCAGGAAGAGTTCCTCCGATACCTGCACCTCCATTGCCAGGCGCCAAGATATCTAAAGGTCAACTATTAGTAAACAAACAACGGATGGAAGCAGAACAAGACGATACATGGTATTCAATTTTTCCTGTTGAGAATGAAGACTTAGTGTACGGACTATGGGAGGAAGATATCATCTGGGATGCAGATCAAATGAACCTTATTCCTAAACCATCTATCCTTACATTAGATCCAAATGATGAAAACATAATACTTGGTATTCCTGATGACATTGATCCTTCTAAACAGATCGCTGGCCAGACACCGATGCCTAAAGTGAAAATTCCCCATCCCCATGTTAAGAAATCTAAAATTCTTCTGGGTAAAGCAGGCGTAATTAACGTTCTGCAAGAAGATACTCCTCCTCCTACGCCTAAATCTCCCGATCGCGACCCTTTTAATATATCAAATGATATATACTACATGCCACGTTCCACTGAGACCACATTACGCCTTAAAGTCGGAGGAGGTAATTTAATTCAGCATTCTACACCTGTTGTGGAACTACGCGTTCCTTTTATTCAAACCCACATGGGACCTATGAGACTCAGAAATTTCCATCGGCCAGTTATGAAACGTTTTTCTCATGGAAACTTGGCGTATCCTGGTCCTCATGCTATCTCAGCTCTTCTTAAATATATCAAAAAGAAATCCAAACAACGTGAGGCGGAAAGAATGGCTTCTGGTGGTGGTGATGTGTTTTTTATGCGTACTCCCGAAGATCTCACTGGCCGAGATGGCGACCTAATTCTAGTCGAATTTTGCGAGGAACATCCGCCACTAATGAATCAAGTTGGTATGTGCTCGAAGATTAAGAATTATTACAAGCGGAAAGCTGGGAAAGATCACGGTCCGCCGTCATATAAATATGGTGAAACGGCGTACGCTCACACTTCACCGTTTTTGGGAATACTCACACCCGGCCAATCCATACAAGCCGTGGAGAATAATATGTACAGAGCACCGATTTATGAACACAAGATGACTGATACCGATTTTGTTATTATACGAACAAGAAGTCAGTATTATGTTCGTGAAGTGGATGCATTGTTTTTGGCTGGCCAGCAATGTCCACTCTATGAAGTGCCTGGACCTAATTCAAAGCGGGCTAATAATTTCGTGCGTGACTTTCTACAGGTGTTTATTTATCGACTTTTCTGGAAAAGTAAAGATACACCTAGGAGGATAAAAATGGACGATATTAAGCGTGCATTTCCATCACATTCTGAAAGTAGTATAAGAAAAAGGTTGAAGTTATGCGCTGATTTTAAACGTACTGGAATGGACTCAAACTGGTGGGTGATAAAACCAGAGTTTCGTTTGCCATCCGAAGAAGAAATCCGAGCAATGGTTTCTCCGGAACAATGCTGCGCGTATTTCAGCATGATTGCTGCTGAACAAAGGCTAAAAGATGCCGGTTATGGCGAGAAATTCTTATTCACACCTGCTGAAGATGACGACGAAGAAATGCAATTGAAGATGGACGATGAGATTAAAGTAGCGCCATGGAATACTACAAGAGCTTACATTCAAGCAATGAAGTCTAAGTGTTTGTTGCAGTTGACAGGGCCTGCAGATCCGACTGGTTGTGGTGAAGGTTTCAGTTATATTCGCGTTCCAAATAAACCAACGGTAAATTATTTCAGAGCGGATATATACGGGTGTCAATTTAATTAATTTATGCTGATTTCATAGCAAAGTAAAGAAGAACAAGAATCTCAACCTAAAAGGACGGTAACTGGCACTGATGCCGATTTGCGTCGATTGTCTTTGAATAATGCCAAAGCACTTCTTAGGAAGTTTGGCGTTCCTGAAGAAGAAATTAAAAAACTCTCTCGCTGGGAGGTTATCGATGTTGTAAGAACATTATCAACTGAGAAAGCTAAAGCCGGTGAAGAAGGTATGGATAAATTTTCCCGAGGTAATCGATTTTCTATAGCGGAGCATCAAGAACGGTACAAGGAGGAATGCCAGCGGATTTTCGACCTGCAAAATCGGGTTTTGGCTAGTTCTGAAGTACTCAGTACAGATGAAGGAGAAAGTTCCGAGGAAGATTCGGATGAGGACATTGAAGAAATGGGTAAAAACATTGAAAATATGTTGGCTAACAAGAAAACCAGTACGCAGGTAATTTATTTTATATATATTTGCTGCAAAATTTTAATGAATATGATATTCAGTTATCACTGGAACGAGAAGAACAAGAACGTCAGGAACTCCGTAAAATGATTTTGGAAGAAGATAAAAACCGTAAGGACAAAAAGGATAAAGATGACGATAATCCTGATGGAGGACCAAGTCTAATGGGACGAGTATTGAAAATCTACAGAACATTTAGAAACAACGAGGCAAAAGAATTCACTCGCGTTGAAGTTGTTAGGAAACAAGGAGTTATCGATGCATATATCAAAATACGAAATACCAAGGATGAACAATTTATAAGACAATTTGCAACGTTGGACGATGCGCAAAAGGAAGAAATGAAGAGAGAAAAGCGTCGTATTCAAGAACAATTGCGGCGTATTAAGAGAAATCAAGAGAGAGAACGGTTGGCAATGGGACATAGTTCTAGCTCGGGAATAAAGCATAGAGATCCAACTGCTATCATGGAGAAAGCAACAACATTAGAAGAAACACCAATAGCTGCACCTTCTTCACCACTTCCTAACGTACAAAAATCATCTAATTCACCACCGAAACAAAAGAACAGGAAGGTAAAATTGAAACCGGATTTGAAATTGAAATGTGGAGCATGTGGAAATGTGGGTCACATGAGGTAAGTTGCTTGCATTTTGCTGTATTTGAAGAAATATTGTACACTTTCTTGTATTTTGCAGAACAAACAAAGCATGTCCTTTGTATCAGAGTTCAATGGGTGGTGGTGGATCAATGAATACATCCTTTTCAGAAGACCAAGATGATGACATGGAGAAGCAAACTCACACCACTGATGATGAGGATTTAGTAAACATTGATGGAACGAAAGTTAAATTGTCTAAACGTTTGCTATCTGTAAGGGCCATATTTTTAACAACATTTTCTCAATATTTTTTTCATTTCTAGCTTATATGGAATAGTAAAGGGAAATATTTATTCAAGGGTCCTAAGGATGCCTTCGGAAAGAAGAGGAAACGACCTCCCACGGATATACACTGTGATTATTTGAAGAAACACAGTAAACCAGCGAATCGAAGACGAACAGATCCAGTCGTTGTGTTATCAACAATTTTGGAGAATATTTTGAATGAGTTGCGAGATATGCCAGACGTTCAACCATTCCTGTTTCCAGTCAATCCTAAACTTGTGCCAGACTACACTCGTATTATTCATAAACCTATGGACTTGCAAACAATTAGGGAGAATTTGAGACAGAAGAGGTATCAGAGTAGAGAGGAATTCCTTGCTGATGTGAACCAAATTGTTGAAAATTCGTCGTTATACAATGGTGCAAAGAGTAGTTTAACAATAATTGCTCAGAGAATGTTTCATAAATGTGTTGAACGGCTAGCAGACAAAGAAGAGAAGCTAATGAGGCTTGAAAAAGTTATTAATCCGTTGTTGGATGATAATGATCAAGTTGCATTGACGTTTATCTTGGATAATGTAGTCAACTCTAGGTTGAAAACAATGTCTGAATCGTGGCCTTTCCTGAAACCTGTTAATAAGAAGCAAGTTAAAGATTACTATAATGTTATTAAGAGACCAATGGATTTGGATACAATTTCACAAAAAGTTGCAGGTAAATTTGTTTCAATATACTTTGAAGTTTGATGTAATGTAAACTATTTATCCCAGCTCATAAATATCACAGTCGTCATGAGTTTTTGGTGGATGTAACGCAAATCTTGGAAAATTGTATTCTATACAATGGAAAGGACTCTGCTTTCACACAAAAGGCAGAGTCATTGGTATCTGTGTGTAAAGCCACTTTGGATGGAGTAAGTTTTTTTTTTTAAATATTGTATGGAATTTATAATATACCAAATTTAAATTTCAGTATGACGAACATTTAACACAGTTGGAAAATAAAATATCTCTCACCCAAGAACGTGCACATGAGGACGATGATTTGGCATGGATGGGAGTCGATGAAGAAAATTACACAATTGCTGAACCAGATAGACAGGTAATGGATAGATTTAAGTGTTTAAAGTACATTCATAATGCGTTAACGCTAATCGCATCTTTAGAGTTACGCAAGTTCACCAGACCCAGCTTTTCCGAGTAAAACATACGAAGAATTGGATTATGTTGATGTCGAAGGTGGTATGGCATCTGGTTCGCAAGACGATGGTCATTTGTTTAGAAAAATTGGCAAATCTCCCCGCGCAAAGAAGCGATCTGGCGAAGTCGGTACTCTTGAACAAGATCTGCAATTCTCTAGCGAAGAAGAGTTGGACGAGGTACCGCTTCATGAATTTGAAGATAACAAGCAGGGAATTTTAATATCGGCAGAGATGCCAATTGAGGGAACTGCTGATGATGATAGTCAGCAAGTTGCCGAAGCAATGGTGCAATTGGGTACAATGGGTTATTACCAAACTGAAAATGAAGGTGAAGGAACAACAGAGCAAATGATTTTTAAGGGTAGACTTATTTTTGATACTATGAATATCATTTTAACTTAACTCTATTCGTTTTTTTGTAGAAGAAAGTATGGACGTTGATCCTGACTATGATCCTTCTGAATTCCTACTTTCTGGATACAATCCTATGCGGATCAAGGATGAAGTTGAGAATAAAGAACTCAAAATAGATGATGACCTTGCTGTCAGTGAAAGTGACGACGACTTACAGAATATAGATAATCCTAGTAACATTCAACAGGAATATGCTCCACAAGCCCCTGATGATGATGACGGAATTTGGTTTTAATTTATGAAATAGATATACATATCTTTGTGTAAATATTTATTTTAGCATTAAGACATTGCTAGGTTCACAACACCTTATGGCTGCATCCTAAGAGCACCGTCTAGACGAATGGTCTCCCCGTTAAGTAGAGGATTCTCAAGAATATTCTGTACCAACAACGCAAATTCTGTGGGATTACCAAGGCGTTGTGGGAAGGGTACAGATTTAGCTAAGAAAGCGCGAACTTTCTCAGGTAGAGAAGCAAGCAGGGGCGTTTCAAAAAGACCTGGGGCAATCGTACAAACACGAATACCATGTGATGATAAATCACGCGCCATTGGAAGGGTCAAGCCAATTATAGCTGCCTTGGAAGATGCATAGGCAGTTTGGCCCATCTGTCCTTCATAGCCCGCTATACTGGCGGTATTTATGATCACGCCTCGCTGACCATCTTGGTTTGGCTCATTTTCGCCCATTAGGCCCACAGCTAATCTGGCAACATTAAATGTCCCAATCACATTCACCTAAAATAAAGTCAAACATGACTATCATCATATATATGATAATTTAACCAAAAATAAAATTTGTAATCCTTACATTAATGACTTTTGCAAAATCATCCAATTTGTGAGGTAGCTTCTTGTTGAAGTTGTATGTTTTGAATGCAACAGCAATACCTGCACAATTAACAACACTATCTAGCTTACCAAATTGCTGCCTGGTAGCATCTAATGCAGATTGAACATCACTTTCTGAAGTTACCTGTTGAATATATACAGAAAGTTTTAATAAGCAAGTTTAATGGTTCATCTAAACACTCACATCAGTTGGGCAGAACAATGTATTGGTTTCTCCAATACTCTTAGATAATTCTGATCCCTTGGAATTTGGAAGATCACAAATGACCACTTTACTTCCCTGTTGAACTAATCGCTCAACTGTGGCCCTACCCAACCCAGATCCACCACCAGTAACTAAAGTGACTGCACTCTGCAAACAAATTAGTGATAATAAATCAAAATATAAAGTTTGATCAATTAAATTGCAAGCAAAAAAGCTTACCTTTAACATTTTGAGAAAATAGCAAGAATAGTAATTTATGTAGATGAGACCAAAGTTTCAAAGGTCGACGATGCTTGTCGACAGCAAAATAAGTAGTGCTAACTTATGTATTAGTAGTATAAAGTGTGTTCGGTAAGTTCGTATCACAATAACTTGATTTGCAAGTTCGTTAATAAAGTGAGGTTGCAATTTTTGAATGCGTTAGTGGTAATAACACGTTGACATATAGTATAAATTTCAATACATTGAAAATATTTATAAATACTACACTGAACAAAGTATTTTTATAATGTGTTAAAATGTGTTTGTAATATTTCGTATATCCATCTGGTCTACAATCATATTATTTTAGAAGTGGATATTCGAATGAAAAAATACCAATCACTTTACTCCGAAATGCGAGAAATACGGAGCAAACAGAGATAGCAATATTTCCTGACTTCCTCAAACCTCCCGCGCCGCCTGTTAGTCATTGTGACTAGGCGTTAACAAATTGTATTTAATTCAACTTCTCTTATAACTTTAATTCGTGTCGACTGCCCAGAGTCCGCGAATAGCACTATCAGAATGTCAGAACAACATCGCTTTGGTAATATAATTAGTCCCATTACTTGCCATGCCTGGAATAAAGACCGTAGTTGTAAGTAGATATTTTTTGTCATCTTAGTGAAAAAGTAACTGACTAACTGATGAAATTTAATGTTTAATAGTGATTGCCCAAAGCCCCAACAATAATGAGGTGCACATCTACAAAAGAGTAGCACAAGACTGGAAGAAGGAAGATGTTCTTAATCAGCATGATCTTCGTGTTATGGGCATTGACTGGGCACCCAATAGCAATAGAATTGTTACTTGTGCAATGGATAGAAATGCCTATGTTTGGACTCAGGGTGAGGATAAGAAATGGAAGCCAACATTAGTTCTTCTCAGAATTAACAGGGCTGCAACATGTGTGAAATGGAGTCCACAAGAAAACAAGTTTGCAGTGGGATCAGGTGCTAGGTTGATTTCTGTTTGCTACTTTGAGTCTGAGAATGATTGGTGGGTGTCCAAACATATTAAGAAGCCTATCAGATCAACCATTACTGCAATTGATTGGCATCCAAACAATTTCTTACTTGTTGCTGGTTCTGCTGACTTCAAGATCCGCGTATTTTCTGCTTACATTAAGGACATTGAAGGTGCAATGAGTCCTACACCCTGGGGACAAAAAACAACCCTGGGACATCTGCTTGCAGAGTTTCCTAACTCAACAGCTGGTGGTGGCTGGGTGCATAGTGTTGCATTCTCGCCAGATGGGAATAAAATATGCTGGGTTGCACATGATTCGTCAATTAACGTAGCTGATGCTACTCGCGGCAATGCTGTAAACAAACTACGTACGGAATATTTGCCATTTTTAAGCTGTATTTGGATCAGCAATTTATCTATTGTGGCTGCTGGCCATAGTTGCATTCCAGTATTATATAACTACACAGAGGGTGGAGATATTGTTTTTAGTGCCAAGTTGGATGCATCGCAGAAACGCGAGACAGGGGGAATTTCAGCAATGAAGAAGTTCCAGAGCTTGGACAAGCAAGCTAGAACTGAAGTCAGCGACACCAACTTAGATTCGATTCATCAAAATGCGATCACGTCTTTGGTGCCCTTTGTTAGCAACCATATGTCAATTCAAAAATTCAGTACTACTGGGTTGGATGGGCAAATGGTAATTTGGGACACTGTTTCTTTGGAGAAGGCAATGCCAGGACTCAAAATTTATTAAGTTTATGGGCATGCATTTTATGAATTAAACATACTAACTTTTTACACAATTCAATATTGTCTTGACAATATGTCAATAATTCATAGCTTCCTACTAGTGTACAAGTTCTTCATAAATAATTTAATTAAATTTGCGAAATGACACAATATGATTCAAATGAAATGCCAAAATTTGTTTTAAACGTTTTATTCATAAAAGATGTAAAATCATGTACATTTTCCACAACATGTATTTGGTTTAATAGGATCACTTGGTTTGTGATTTGGCGTCCAAGGTCCTAAACTTTCAGATGCATAGAAGTCCATTGGGTAATTCTTACATTTCTTTTCTTTGCCTCCATTCACAGGCGCTTCTTCTTCAATCCAAGTGCAATCGCCTATACATACAGCAAGTTCATATGGAGTTAACAAAGGTTTCTCAAATGATTTTCCCCAATCGATGGATAATCTCGGACATGCGATTTGTACGAATGCATCGATGTTGGCAAATAATTTCAATTTTTCCGGGAATATTTCCGACATTAATACGGTAACTGTTTCTTTCCCGCATGCCTTCAATCGTTGTTCAATGTGCTCTATTACTTTTGGACTACCTTGCCTTCCCAATGTTCCCATAATTATACCAAAAACCTTAGCACTTTTTGCCGTATCAATAAAACCTCTTCGTGTGCTGATCATTAATTCATGGTCGTAGTACTCTCGTGTAAATTTCTTTTCATATGGGTCGTATCTGTAGGCCTTTACTTTGGAATTTGCAATCATTGCTGCCTCCAAATGAAAACGCCCATCTCCCAAATAAACAATTGCATCCACACATTTCACCTCAGGTGCTGTGCAGCCTAAAATCTCACCAGGTGATAGTGGTTTAAATTGGGGAATTGATATATCATAACCAGCCTCTACCAATACTTTCTTAACTGATTGCAACGTTGTAATAAACTGAATTGTGCTAACTAATCCTATTTTGGAAGAAATTTGGAAGTTTAATTTAATAGTTTCCAAGAAGTGCATTGCATCAATTTGTATATCCACAAAGATATACAAAACTTTAAATGCAGCTTTGGGGTCCATTGGAATAAGGCAACTATGACCATAATGTACTAGTAACTCTACATCTAAGGCCCTTGCAGTTAAATCATCTACACAACAAGCACCGTATGTTACATCACCCATTATGAGCACTTCTGCACCAGTAAATTCCTTGATAATATCAGCAATTGTTGTTGAAAACAATAGTAATCCCTCAGGCATTTGTAAGGCAACCACTTTTGCCTTTAGTTCTTCAATCCGCCAGATAGTTTTTGGAATTTCAAAGTTGTAATTTTTGGGAAGTGGTTCTATTGCTGCCTTTAGTTTTGGATCATTAAGGATTTTTTCTGGTATTTTAGTTACCTTAGTTGCTTTGACAACTTTCCGTTTTTCTTTTGCTTTTATGACAACAATGTTATCTTCTGACTTCACATCCTAGAAATGAAGAATAATTTTAAAATTTATTTGGTACTTCATTAATAACCAATACTCCTTGCTCATCAATATCACCCATTCTGACTTCTTTTGACTCCTTGAGAAAATACGGAGTTATGAATTATAGAATTGTTAACAAATCAACACCTTCAACAATATTTTGAAGTTGTGTTGAATTGCAATCAGCTGGTTTGCTGCTCCCGCTGCACCTCTTCTCCCTTCCAGACTCCAAACAGTCCAATTCACGCACACGGTTCCTGAAAGTGAAGTGGGAAAAAGGTGAAATAAAGTATATTCAATATGTAGATGATACTTCACTTTAACACATACTAAATATTAATTTGTGACACGTTTTCGGCTTGGTGCCTTCTTCAGTGTGAAATTATGTTGCATTATATTTGCTAATAAAGGAGAGGCGCGTAATTTGAACTTGAATTATACTGAACAAAGCAACAAGCCTTAATAGATTATTTAGTTGTTGCTTATATCAGTTCTTTAGTTTTAATTCTCATACTTCTATTCCCAGACCAGCAGCAACCCCACTCATTATATTATGACACCCGATTATCCTACTAGCATTAAGAAATACACGAGATAGTTATATCAAATCTGTGTTTAAACAGTTACTTAACCAGTTGTAACCAGCGACGTCAAACACCCGCTAATGTCGTAGTTGATTAATAATTAAAATCTATTTATGGTCGAAAATTGCCCCCTTGGCACCCTAATTAGATTAATGACGATACCGCTCCCGTTCGACGCGAGATAATAAAATTGCAGCATTTTCAGTCTTCCTTTCTATCTCCCTTGTTGGACTTTTGGAAAAATGAAAAAAAAAAAAAAACGTTGAACCCTCTATAACAACAATGCATACTTATTGGTTATACCTATTGAATAACATTAACTATATTAACAACTTTGCAGTTGATCTCTATGTACTTTCCAGCTGTTCAAACATTGAAACTAGCATTGAATAAAAATGTTACTTTTTCTATTATCAGCCGCCAAAAGATCACCTCTGCTTGAAATTCAAATACATATTGAGCTATTGTGCTATTTTTGTTATACTAATGTTACACTCTACTGTTGTACAAGATTTTTAAACATATCACCTAAAATTAAACTATCTAAGGCTTTCTGCACTGATGGATCTGCAAGTAATGCGGGTTCTTCTTTCGGTGTTGTCTCTGATTCCGGTTGAGACGTTTCGTCCATTTTCTTATTCAAAATATTCATAATACGATTTTGTAACTCCGCTTGCTTATTTTTCGTTTCTGGTTCGAGACCCGAATCCAAACCTTCAGCAATTTCATACTTGTATTGAAGGTCTCGCTTTTCTTGTAGGTAAGTAATCAACTTATCATAGTAATGACTTGCAACTTGTCGATTTTCAGCCAACAAATTTACAATTATCTACCAAATAAGCACATGATATAACACATTGTAATCAAAATAGATGAAGTGATTTATACCTGAACATGTTCTGGATGCTTTGAATGCACCGACATCTTATCCTTATCCATTATTAACTTTTCACCTCGCATGTATGCATCAAAATTTCTTGTAATTAAAAGTAACGCATCGTCAATTGGCATATTCCTGTGCTCTGTAGAGTAAAAATATACTATAAATTTAATTCTCTAAAATAATACAAACCCTCAGGAATTCCATGTAAAACATTTAAAGTTAATGATCTGTAGTCTTCATTTTGTGGCATAATTAAAATAGCATACAAACATCCTCGGCTTGAAATATTTGCCAAAACCCTTCCAATTGGAACATCATCATTTGGAAACAATAAATCCACAATCAGCCCCAAATCCTTTAGTCTATGCTCAATGTATTCAGCATATTCCCTAAAACAATAACCAAATATTAGAAATTTACAAATTAAATCAATAATTCAATTTTTTGTTCGACACTATTTATATTGCGACACTATTTGTTATATTGTTCAAATAATTTCGGTTTGCTGGTGAAAAAAACAACAAGCAGACACTTTTATTTAAAACATGAATAACTTACGTTAACGCTTTTGAAACAACAATTATTTCACAATCATTCCTCTCTGGTTTCTCTGGAGGTACACCATGATATCTGTCAGATGCCATGCCTCTTCCTGAACCTAAGTTAGGCGCATGGCCCATATCAGAGCCCATTCTTGGAGCAGGTCCCATTGGCCCTCCTGGAGCCATATTTCCATAAGGTCCATCATAATACATAGTATCCATTTCATCCATGTAATCACCATGATCACCGTGAAAATCATTTCGATTCATTCCAAGTCCACCTCCTCGGTTACGGTTACGTTTTCTTTTATTATGATCATCAGTCATACTCATTCCCATATTCATAGGTTTATTCTGATTTTCATTCAATTTATGTGGTGAAGTGAGTGGTTTAATTGATGGTGGTTGAGGTGCCTTGTTCATGCTTTGTTGTTCTACCATTGCAATATCTCCCTTGTTTTGATTTACATTTGCACTAGATTTATTCTGCATGGTATTTTGATTCATTTGAAATGTATCTGGAAAATTGTTACCCTGTTGCTGATTACCTTGATTTGAAAAATTATGCATTTGATTTATATTTTGTGCTTGGTTTTGATTCATATTGTGATTTTGTTGTTGGTTCACCATTGTCTGTGGGTGCATATTAAACTGATTCTTATTACCCATTTGAGAATTTTGTTGATTTCTGTTGTGTTGATTAGCACCACCTGATTTATTTTTATTTGCATTGTCAATTGCTTGCTTTACATTCAATTTCTTTCCCATGAAGAATGCACTGTGCTCATTTGCAATAGCTGCATGTGCTTGTTCATCAAGTTCATACTGTATGAAACCAAATCCACGTTGAACAACTAATCCAAGAATACGACCATACTGTGAAAACTTCTGGTCTAAGTCCTCTGGTTTAACATTCTCAGTCAGGTTTCCAATGTAAATTCGAGAAGAAGCTGTAGCTGGATTTTTCATGAACTGTTTGTCTGTGCGATACATTTTGTTATCTAAAATATAGGAAACAAAAAATAATGTATTGCAATTGATATAATAATAGAGCTTACTTTCACATTCATAAATTCTGGTAGTTTTGATGAAATCAAAACAAGACGCCACAATTATGACAACAAATCCTGGAGGTTAAAATTACTATTCACGCCAACGTTACAAATCAAAACCCAAGTAGCAGAATATTATTAATATAGATTTTGTTCTCTTGTTTTGTTTTGATTTTATAGTTGGAATTTATCTGGAAATTATTAAACTCTATGCATTTAATATTGTTATAAAATTTAAACAAAAAATAATACTACACATGCGACATCTAATGTATAATAGTTATTTTGCCATCAATTCTAATTTACAGCAGTCTACAAAGTGTAAAATAAGCAATTCAAATCCTAAAAATGATTTTCTTTGAATTATAAATTAATATAACTTATGACTACAAAAATAACTGTGTCCATAATTTGTATTGCTATTTCTTGAAAAAGTTTTTTGCATTTTTGTATCTTATTTCAATACACTGCAATGTTTACTTCGTAGAATGGCTGTGCACCCCTCGGAAAAAACTTATTTTGTCACGCCCCGCACGGATAAGGGGATGAGAATGGCTTATCGAACGTTGTATGCCACGCCCCTTCGGCATAAACCTGCTGGATGGCAGGATTCACTCATCACACGGGCAAACGAAAAGCTTTCGCGGCCATCATGCCTACGTCGATCGTCGTATGAGGGTGAATTTTTCGGTATCCCCTAAGGTTTACCTCGCAGGAATTACGTGGCACAATTGTACTCCACCCCAAAAATGTCTCCCAATCATCAACATCATCACCCTGTCATGACTAAATTGTCTTACATGTCGTCTAAACAAAATGCCTAAATAATAATTTATATATTCATTTTAATTTGGAATTCATTCTGAGAGAAATTAATTTGTTCACTTGAATTGTCAAATTGAAAATCTTGATGTTGCGCCGTAGAACTGAATTCCCGGAAAGAGCCGTCGAGAAAATGGAAAGAAAATGAAAAAAATAAATCAGTTGTGCCAACAAAGCTGGAGCCCAATGTCGCGGGGAAAGAAAGCGTCTAATATTTAATATTCGCCGCATTTGCATTTTAATTGAAACTCGATTGATTCTTATTAAAGCAGAGCACAGGCTTGTGCATTGTTCATTTGCTGAACTAAATGACGACGTTGGAGATGAAATGCGAAAATACTTTTATTATACTAAATAGAAATGTAAAATATAATTGAATGTGACTGGGCTATTTTCAATGCACATGTTTCCACTCATTTGTTTGAAATTGTCAATTTTTATCGCGTTGTTACTTTGCAGTATTTACAATATTTAAACTATTACAGTCTGCCATGACTCGATTATCCTGGCTTGTTATTGCATTTCGCTTGCATTTATCGCGACCTGCAGCCGGTCAGCTTTGCGCTGATAATCACCATGTTGGCGCATGCAGAGTGAAACCTTCGGTGGATTGATACCGGCGCGCCTGCTTCGGCGTTCGTTAACAGAATTCCAGATTTTTGAACCCTTCAGGCGACACGATGCGAGCAACAGTGCATTATGCAATAATGCACTGATTGGATTTACGCTTCGTGAGCAAACTTGCAACGCGGCTGCATGCTCTCACTTCGTGTAAACAACACGACATTGAAAAATAATTCTAATTGATTAATGACTTGATAACACAAAAATCAATTTGAATAAAAATCAAGTGAGTATTTTATAGTTGCGTTTGATTCTGTGACGAAATGAATTTATAACGAAGTTACCCTAAAAATTTCAATAACGCATAACGTTATATTAATCCTGATCCTAATGGAACAATATGGGATGCAACCGAATGCAATATTTATGAAGCACATATGCCCGCTGGTCATATTTGCAATCGGTAACGACATAAATAGCCGGACCCGCCAGTAATTGCGACAGTGCATTGATGTGATTATTTTCGTTATAATTAATTTCATTTTACCAAAATGCAGACCCTTGCATTAAAATAAACACGCCTGCATTTTAATACCAAAGGACTTAACGATAAACCCAAATGAAGTAGTTGACAGTTATGCTTTTGTTTTTTGTCCCTTCTGTACGCCACAGCGGCGTATGCAAATCGCAATCCCAAATAATATTGGCGTTCATTTCCATTCCAGCATTTTTAATTCGCCGCTCAAAATAGAACAAAAGCAAACCTGTTGGCAAAAAAAATCTTGATGTGAAGAGGGCCGCGAGTCACATTGACGTGCCACACGTTCATTGTGCATTCGCTCTTTTGTGCCTTTATTAAAAACACTTTCAAGTTTTTTTCTATTGCATCTATTTGATGGTGCTTCTTGGATGCATATTTCTACGATTCAATTTTCTATTTAAATGCACCCTTTTTGTTTCCCGGCAAAGATTTATACCTGATGCACACTGCGGCGGCGAATTGTTCTCACGAATGAGTGCAGTTGACGGAAGCGTGTTATAATTCAATTGCAAGCTGCTTTTGTTCTACTGCAAATGAAACACATTTTTAATGTAGCTAACGCGTTCGATTACAAAGGATCAACTGCACAATGCCACATAATATAAGTCTGCTTAATTAAAAAAGATTAAATAGAAAGGTGTATTATGTTTTCACAGAAGCGCACATCAAGGAACAAAGTGTCATCTCATTTTATCCCTTGATGCTATATTTTCCATCTCACAGGTAGAAATATTCTCACAATAGCCATTTAAAGAAAACTTTCAAGATCTTATTTACATATTTCCGCCCTAAACCAAGTGTCATTTTCAACCCTTTTTATTGTAATTTACATATGACTATGTATCACTCACTACTTTACGCATTAGAAAAATAAAAGATGCATCCAAGATTTGATGCCAATCAAGTGACAGTTTTGTTGAGTTCTTAAATATGCAGGACGTGTGGTGCCTTGGTACAGTACAATAAAGTGTGAATTGCATATAAAGAGAAAATTAATACTAATTGGATTCGCTTTTTGGTGGTGAGTTACGATGTGAGTATTAACTGACCACAGGTCGTACGTTAGAAGATAAAAACTAGACTCGTAAACTGAGAGATGAATGTAGAAAATGCCTGAAGTAAATGAATAAAATAGTTGTTTTTGTGGGGTGCTAGAAGTAAATAATTCATAGGTGGAAAGACAATGAGTTAACTAGCAGTTTAAAGTAATGGTAGCTAAAGGCTACGGAAATAGTTTGCTAAGTTGCAATAAAAAATAAAGAGGTAAAAAAGTGTTGGTGAAATAAAATGCAAAATAATTCAGGAACAATTTATTTATATTCTATATTAAGCTTCTGTTAGCTATTTTTATACTTTTACTTGAGAATATATAATCAACAATATAATTCATAATACTACTATTATTACTACAATTACTACAGAATATTATAACAAAACGAATTTACTTGAAAATATGTGATCATGTAAAGCAGGTACTGGAAGCCGCAATAAAAAAGCTGCAATACTCAGTAATTTAACCGTCAAAGCGTAAACTCGTATCATTCGGCAATTGATAGCCAAGCCGGCAGGAAAAATACGCCTCAACGCGGAAAAGGAAAACAAGAGATAAATCATATTGTTAATTGGATATTCGTATACGATGCCGCACCACTAGATGTGCTCCACACTCTTGTGCGTTATCTGTTCTACCTCTTCAGACATGTATACCGGCATGCTTTACGTGATTCCCGTTATTATCTGGGAAATTAATGAGCGCATGTGTGCAGCAAACTACTAATCTTGGCCTTTATTTATAAGTCGCACCAAGTGCGTGCGCTCGTTATTGAATCGATTCGTGCGTTAGTAAGTGAGAAAACCGCAGGGGGTGTAATTTCGTATGAAAATGAATTTACGCTAATGTCTGCAATTATAATTTCTACCTTTGTGAAAGAATAAAGCAAGATTAAAACAGGGTTCATTATACAATATTGAATATTTATGTGGATTAATTGTTAATGAATGGAGTTTATTTAAATAGATGGCAAATAATTTAATTCTTAATGTAATAATTTACATTTTTTTTAACTATTAACATCTATTATACTCACACACACGTCATCGCAATAACACAGGCAATTAAAAATTTTTTACAGCAATTTTCAATTAAGTCAAATTAGAATTTCAATTTGGCGAAATATTCCTAAAATGTTACGTTTCAACATTACATACAGCGTTTATTACAATCACAATTTATTTAAATTAAAATTGAAGTTGTTGATGGCACGCAGGTTGATTCCTGCATTTGTCGGAATTAATTGACTACATGGCAACCCGCTGATCGACAGAAACGTTAATTAGTCGCTGCATTCATTCAGTTAATTAATTATTCTGTACAAGAAAGCTTTTTTTGGTAATTAATTTATTTAATTATTTTGAAGTATATTCCTTAGGTGTTAATAAATAAAAATATTTTTATTATGGCGTCAAATATTTACATAAATATTTATTTACTCACACGTTGAATTTCCAGCCAACCAAAAAGCTTCAACTCCAAGCAAAAGGGTTGATAAACATCGTAAAAATTAATATTTGAATAATGTCGGATGCGGATATTATTTTGCGTTATGAATAGCGTGCTGGAAACCACGTAATTAAAGCAAATGAAAGATATGTCAGCATCGCAATAAAATAATTAGCGCTTAAGGTAAACAATTCACGCACGCCTGAAACTAAACATTCGTTGTCGAACAAATGTCATACTCGTATTCTAACATTTCCATTGTTTTATATGATATCAACCGTAGACTGGATGCATAGCTTTTAGTAAAACTAATCGTAAAAAACAGCACCCTTCTTAATAGTAATTGTTTCGCGTCGCGCTCAATTGTTTCATGTTGCAGGGTATGGAAATAACGAGATGAATAGCTTTCGGATACAATGTCATTGTTTCGAACGCACTCGTTCAAAGGAAGTAAAAAAAATATAACAAAATCGGTTATATAATCTAAGGAAGCAAAAAACTACCAAAGAGGAACACCTCGAGACCTTGATTTGCATAACATGCATAGCGAATTAGATGTCCTACCAAAAGGGTACAGAATCTAGGGTTGTGCCCAAATGTGTGATTGCGCTATGAGTATAATGCTGGACACTAAGGCTTTACCTAGTTTTTTTTAATTAGAATAATAGAATCCGGTTCCTACTACGATAGGATGTACATTTATAGCACTGATATAAATCAAAGTGTGACGACAGTGGAGAAAATCGTCAATGGGAATGAACATATGGAGGATTTTTGTCAATGTGGGATATTATTTTTTTATTTAAAACACACCCTATCCTTTCTGTGCCTTTGTTTCTATCTTAAGATGAATAATTAAAAATGTTTCAAGAACAGTTGATTAGCCACCAACCACAAACTTGGCATTTAAGTAGAAAGTATAAAGCTAAACATTGAAAACGTTTTTAGAAAGTAGAAAGTTGTAATGGCAGCATGCCAAAAAGTTGAAAGTGGACAACCCTTATCCGCTTTAGCCGCTCGAGACTAAATTGTCCATCAAACTGTAAACAAGGCAATTAAAACTCCTCCAGTCTCTCCGGGGTGCAGCTATGACATTCGCAACATTTTCAAGTTTTGGTTGGAAAAGTTTTAGCAACTCTTATTTTTCTCATCAGTTTCCTACACCTGAGCATTTATTCTACTCCAGACTTTAGAGTGGAAGGAGTTGATGAAACCTTTAACTAAAATTGTACGATAGCACAGTTTGCTGCATGTTCCGGCTTGTTGTTGTGGCCATCCAAATCGAAAGTAAAGGATTCATGAACACATTAATAATTTCCATCCCATTTCAGTCCAGCGACCACAATGACTGCGATGTAGCTGAGCGAAGAGATGAAAATGCAAACTGCTTAAAATAATAAAGTCGCTGCCACTCGTTTAGAACTCTTATTCATGCTGGGACATTACTTTCTTTTCGGGCATGATACGCAAGCTAGATGAACCAGTATGGGCAAACTACTAATAAATTCATCTCCCATAAGTTTTTAGTGTGAGGCATATGTTGGGTTTGTTTCAGCTGGTGGTCGAGAGGACATCACAGGCTTTGAAGAATATAAAGCATTTTTCATTAAAAAAAAATAATGCAAATCACAATAGGTCTAATCGAAATACCCTTGTGTTTATCACCGGCGCAATCTGTACGGTGTAGCCTATTGTGTAAAAATGAAAATAATGGGCAGTGGACAAACGGACATGTGCACCAAGTCGTTACCTCTTTTCTGAAACCCCCTGTGTATGTATGATAAATGAGATTATGTTTGCGCACGCGAAAACCTAAAACGGCCAACCAATGTTTTATCACTTCCTGGTTGGATCAAAAAGGGGCAATAAATTTTCACCTTGGTTTGAAATAATCCACTGGAAAGTTCAATTGTAACATATGCAATGTAATAACTTTTTAACCTCAAAAAACGGGTAGTTTACAAAAAATATATTTATGGTTTTCAATTAACTATGTGTGTCATTGAGTAAGTTATTAGGTGTAGTCCGGTTGTGGTTCACCCACATGCCTCACAACCAGCTGGACATGTGGTAACTGAGAATTGGATATCAAATAATCAAACTGTTGTATTAAATTATTCTTCACGATAATGCGCATGCCTGTACTGAGTATAAAGTCTACATCTGCCCATCCAATGTCCAACATCAAAGCAACAAAACCCACAGGCACGTCTGTCTAGTGTTTGCATTCCATCATTCCATCCAGGCAGTCCCTAGTTCCTCTTTCATTTTTTTATGCGTGATCATAAATATAAGATGCAGTCGTTATGCGCCAGCAAGCAAAGGATGCTGTCATTTCAGCTCATTTTTTGCTTATTTCTAACATGCATTACTCCAGGAAGAATAATGGGCATGAAAGGGGTGCAACCGGGAGCAGTTTCATTTCTCCAAGGGTCACGTGCGCGCACGCGGAACGAAAGCGACCGGTGGCCAGCATTAGAAAGGGTCATAGGTAAGCGAAGTAAAAGGTTAAGTTCACAATGGGCAGGCCGCGCTGGTCGAACAGCAAACACCTGGTGTTTGCGTACTCGTCACACACATTTACTCGCTTTTTTGCTTTCCACATCCGATGCGGGCCTCCTCCAACGACCCCAAACAGGACATTAAACCCTTGCGTGGGCACGGAATTATGAAATCTCTAGCTTTACTACTTTTGCTGGGCAGCTAAGTGGTTGTAAAATCATTCAAGATTGACCAAAACCAACCGAGTGTTGATTTACGCTGTATTTTTCATATAAATTATATAGGCATTGACGATGAGTGTGTGGTGGTCCTTAAACCTATGATGAATAAAATTAGAAGATTAGAAAGCTATAAGAGGCGGATATGAATGACTCTAAACATTTTGTTTTTTAATTTACGGCCGCGTTATCTGGCAATTATGACAGGGCATAAACTTATGTTCGTTTTGTACCGTTTGCTATAAAATTACTGGGAGCCACCCTTACGTCGGCCGACATTGCAATCAAAAAATGCCCTGACGTTTTACGTCATCTCGATTAAAAGCTACTTTCAGCTCATTTTGCTGTCTTGTAGTTGCTTATAGCTAGGGTCTTTGTTTGCATGCATGTACTTGTCACTTTTCTCCACACGTCGCAAAACAAAAGTCTCACTTTAATATGCAGATGGATTTTTAATACTCGCCACTCTTGAGTGCGTCACATCTCGCGCATTCATTAACGCGAGGGAGAAAAACGCCAAAATGAAAATCTTCAATTCCAGTGCACGCTGGTGTTGCCACTCGGCCGGATTGTGTTTATTTTGCAAATGCATAGGGTAGAATACTCAAGGTATGCCGTTTAAAAATAGGGAAAGAAACGCGGAAAAACGGGTGCCATCGCTTACTTTCCGAAGTCTTTTTCGTGCGTGGGCGCGATGACATCAAGCGACAGAAATGTGGTGGTAGTTATAATTTAAGGGTTGTATAAGCAACCCTTTTTCTTTCTGCAGTTTACACAATATACAAGGACTTTTAAGAAGTTTCAACAAGACAAACTTGACTTAGGAATCAAACTTTACTTGCTTAAATACAAAATAATAATACAAAAGATTATTTATCTAATTAAAATTAAATAATATACCTTCTTTATTCAATGAATATAGCCAATCATTGTGAAAAAATATATTTATTTGTTTGATTCGGTATAAAATTACTTCTCAACCCTTTCGCATGGCATAGCACTGAGGGCTGGCTCGAGTGTGATCAATAATGAAAAACCTCTCGTAATAAACTTTTATAGTCTTCCCCCTTTTGCCGCGGTGCTTTCAACATTGCCGATGCACGTCTGAATTCCTTACTCGTCCTCACACCCTTATAATGGCGGCGACGGTGGCGGCGGCGTAGAACAGCGTACAATAGCCAGGAAGTTGCAAAACCAGCACACTCTTTCCAAAAACATGAGGCTATATTTTCCTGGCGTAAACTAGCATTTCGCTCAACCTAACTGCCAACGCAGCGAAAACGCGGTGCCTTTAAAATAACGAAGCGAAGAAAATAGAAAGAAAAGCGTTGAATGCATGGGAAACGAAGTTAAGATCGATCGGAAATTAAAAATCTCTGCGATAACGAAACTCAACTGCCACAAAGAAGAATTTTCAGTTAAACTTGAAATAGTTGCTATCATCAGAAATTCTTACCATTGCTATATTTATACCAGGTTGGCAAAATATGTTAATATTTCAGTTAATACTAGCTCAGAATATTTTATCATTTGAGAACATATTGTTATTGTTAATGATCGTGGGCTGTTAATGATGACCATATAAGTGGTACCAGCTGCAAGAAGTGTAACATTACTTATCATTTTGCATGTCTTCCTTGAAGTCGTGACAGGAAGGCTTCAAACCGTGAATTGAGGTAAACGCCGACATAATGAAATATAAAACGAACAAGTAATTTAACGCTCGTATGCCAACATTTAATACGCTCTATACTGGAAATATTAATACATCATAAAATATTAAAACACACCTAAATTAACTTATTAATGAAATAATAAATAGCCACATTAGTAATTTTTCAATAAAACAAGACATCTGTACCTCACTGTCTTGACATGTAATGAACATATACAAACAAGGCAATAACTTAATAAAATATTTCCCACACACTCACGGCGGCGGCGTAATGCAAATAGCCTTGATAATAATTTGATTACATCGTCACGCTAAATGTTACGAGATGACATTTTGACATCCTGTATTTACGTTGGCGTGCGAGCGCAAGGTGTAACGTCATTACGCGAGAAATGAAGTAGGAAAACGCGCACCGGTCGCACATCAATTACGCGCACTTTTTTATTGGTGCATTAATGGATGTAAAGTGCAAAAATTATAAAAACATTGATATGAGGGAGTGTTGGCACTCTAGCATGATCTAGGCTTATGCTACATCTAGACATTCTCTGCTCTGGTATCATCTTGCTGTTTTTACTCTCATTTTACTCCTACAATCTCATTAAAAGTGTTCTTTACGGCAAGATCAAAGGCCAGTGTTCTTGAGTTTTTAATTTTGCTACTCAAAAAAGCGTCGCTAATGCTAATAAATCTATTCATAGATATTCATAGCGACCCTAGGTTGAAAGGAATGGAAGAAAAGTTGGTAATCTAAGAAAAATGTAATGAGAAAACTGAACCTTGTTGCTGCAATCATTAAGAAATATTTATTTTCTATATGCCGGTAGTTGAGAGGTGAATTAAAGCAAGAAAATGTTAAAATTATAACAATATTTTGTTTAAGCTTGAACAAATTTAATCCACAAATAAATCTATTTATGTGAATTATCATTATGTGTTGGTATAAACAATTACAAAGTTGTAAGAAGCTTGTAAAATTAAAGTAAGCTCACCAACTTTTAAATTTTCTGTCTTTATAAATTACCAACTCAAATTAATCAAGAATTAAAATATTTATTTATAAAAGACAAGCTTGCCTAGAAAGTAAAGAATGAAAGGTTAAATTATTCTTTATGCCCCAAATAAATATGTAGATACTTTTATCTATTACAACAATTATATAAACACATTAATTTTATTCTGACGGATATTTAAATGATATAAAAATATCAAACCGATTTTGATGTTTTCTGTTCTCAATGCTATAACTTCTCTAAATCTTTAAAACAACATTACTCATAAATTTATGACGATCATTTGTTGCTCAACATTAGTAACAAAACCTCGGCTGTATGTAACAATCACGCGCCGACATGCTTTTTATAGTAAAAACCATAATAACAGCAATTTCGATGAATTTAAAGCTGACTACTTGAAACAATCGCTTGCATATAGACTAGACGTATATACGCTCATTATGATAATGTACGTAATTTATAGTCAAATTGTGGCGTAATTACGTAATTTTTGATATCCAACAACTAGGTACTAAGTTTGGACATTTAGAGATGGATGTCGGTTGTTTAAAGCTTCCTGTATAGTTATAGTCTTGTTTTATGTATGAATAGCGTGTTGGCGTAGAGTAATTGCAGTGTATTACCGTATTTCTTATTCCATGATGGTGGAAAGTTGAATTTAGTTAGCGATAAATATGTAAAATGCAAATCATCATTGCAGTACATTTAAATTCGGGGTTTATTCTGTACAAATATTCAATAAAAAAACATTCTAATAATTTGCTGTTGAATTAATTCCACAATCAAAACAATAATACTACTCATTGCTAGTTTCGAATAAATTCAGTTGATTCCGGTAGTTACCGCATTTACGACATGCAGTCTCGGCGCTGCAATTAAAACTAAATAAATATTATCTCTGTGCGTTTCGTTCTTCATTCACTGCACCTCTGGCAATAAATTACAATTTCTTATTAGTGCGCTCGTAAAAAAGCACCCTATTGTCATGACGGTTGCGAATTTCTGGATGACTATGACTTCACCTCTGCGCTGATGTGTCACTGATTACACAACACCATTCGACGCCATCAGCCGCAATCACACTCACAACATGGTTCGTTTAAATTTGTAATTTCCGCTCGCTGCTTGTTTGCATAGGAAAAAAATGGCCACTTCGTGGTGCGCGCTTATTTGTTTCGCTGCTTTCCTGGCCGCCATATTCCCATTCTTTTGTTTTCGCTGCCTCCACACCAGCTCTTGGCTTTCTTTCCCCCTTTTGCAACGAGAGCGACTTATTAGTGAACGTAATCAACGAAGCGTGCGATCCGTGTGCGAGGCGTGTTGAACCGACTAAATAAACGTGCGATTCGTCCGAAATGGTAAATATTCCACAAAGAAACAATAATGGCCGATGTTTCACCACGGAATTCTGCTGATTTTATTCAAATTGCTTAATTAGAGCTTATTTTATAACGAAATGCATACATAATAAATTCACGCTTAGTTAATTATGATTAAATCACAAATATTAACATTTTCATGTTTCGTGCCTGTCTCTAGCAGAGTTTTTCCTTGTAAACATTAAACAACTCCACTCCCAACAACCACTCGTTACTACTTTATTTATCTCACTAAAACACCGTGAACTGCAGCTAAATTAATATAAAAGCTCGCAAGCACTTTCAATTAATATGCAGGTAGAACCCTTGCCGGCGACACAAAAACGACTAAATATTAATTTCTCAGCTTATTTCAGCCGAACTGTTGCCGCATCTTGCCGCGTTCAGATTAAGCAGCGGCGAGCGCACTTGGGGTTAAAAGGGTTACAACATTAAAACTGGTCGTGGCCGGTCCAGTCGTTTGAATTAAGATTCGAATATCTCGTATGAAACGTACAAAGAGGAGACACAAAGGGTTAAAAAGACCCTCTATTCTAATTGTGCTAGTTTTGGTCGACATCGAATGGGAGAAACAAGTTTAGCGACCAACCCAAAGGTGGGTTTACATTGAGATCAGCTGAAGACATGTTTGACTGGATGGAAAGTCCTCAAAGTTGGAAGTGTTCTTACTAGTTGAGAAGTTGTTATACGACGGTTTCACGCAATTTCTACTTGGTACTTCCACTGTTTCGATCTGGTTGAGTGTTTCGGGTTGCAATTTCCAAGAAGAACTTACTATTTAATGATTGCTAATTGTTATTGCTTACCAAAGTTTTATTTGACCAGTACGTATTAATTTTAGAAAGTTAATAACCCTGACCTTAATATGCTCTAAAGTAGAGCCCTAAATTACTTTATATTGAAAACACAACATTAGTCGTGTGGCAGAGGTAACAAATTATTGATTGATTGATAGTCTGCTAGTGCAGTTGATTGATCTCCCCTTCAATAGTGGCTTTTCCACAACCTTTTCCAATCGAACCAATACCTCTAATAATCCCAATCGACCTTTATTATGCAAACTGCAATAGTTGCTTGGTGTCAAGTGTTATTATTCTACCTAGGCACGTGTTGTGAGCAGCTAGTGCAGAGCACATCAATTGATACTCAATAGAATTTGAGGATTCAAGAGCTGAATGAGTGTTTGCTGTGATTCAGGTAGAAACCCATTTGCGACTTTTGCATTGAACTATGCAACACTGCACTTGTATTCACTGCAGATCAATTTAAATTTTGAATGGATGAATGGATATTTAAATTGATTTCATCCCAAACTATCAAGGCCTATTAAAGTTCTAATAGAATATTCATAATTAAGCAGAGGCATTAATACATCATAGTTGAGTACACAAAATGGCAAACTTTTCCACCTTCAAACACTTTAATTTGAATTCCTTGTAATTTGAAAGCTTAGTTTTGGATGATGATCACATAAGCGTTATCAATTTGGATTTGGAAGTGATTTTACTTTATACCCTTTTGAGAGTCAGTATAAGCGCGTTCGCGTGCTAATATCATTAATCATGTTCCGTGTCGTTTGGTGCCGATTCGTGTCACCGGTTCTGGTCTAGCCAATCCTAGGCAAACTAAGAATAAATCGAAAATTTAACTCTACTTAATAATGTGATGATATAAATAATGATTAATCAATTATTACTTGATTTATCAAACTGTTGTGTACTGGAATTGGCAGTCGTAGATTTGATTATAGTAATTATGTCAATATCGCATTAAACTTTTTTTGCAATTTCCAGTGTTTGTTTATCTTTCATCTTAAACATATAATCATGCTTAAATTAAGTCATTTTGTTCGTTTCATGAGAGTATACTTAAATACTAATAGCAGATGCTGTACCAGTAATTTGAGTGATGTAAGTTAATACACAAAGAAGATGTTTTCGTACAATATTTCTTAATAGGTCTTTAATGTTTAAAGTGGCCTGGTTTCCGTTTCTAATTCCAATTCGGTACTGATATGCTAAACATTCCTCATTTTGGTAGCAACAAGAAAGCAGTCCGCATACGGCCGCAATATGTTCTTGTTACGACTCAACCCTTTTGGCTGGAATAAGAGTCAGTTGGATGACCGGTTTTGTTCTCGGCAGCATTGCGAAATTTGCGAATGTGGTGCGCAACTCTGCAGCGCCTCGACGCTCCGGACAACAACCCTTATACAAAACCTTCTGCGCCGTTCATAAATTCACATTATTATTAATTTCGCTCGCGAGCACACGGTAGAAACACTTCCGAGGGCATTAGTTATGCGCAGGAATTCGTAAACAATATGTGGCTCAGGTCAGAATGGAATGCATGCGCTGCTGCTGTTTTCCACTAATGCAATTTATGGTTTAATAATCCTGTGGTAGTGGTTTACCGGTATTTGCATTAGTTTTTAATTATCTTTACCAAAAAATAATATAATTAAAAATATCGTTTTTCCAAACAAAAATTATCTTTTTGCTAAAACATCTCAACATATTTCTGAGATCAACTTGATACGCCTTGAAGATCCACTTGAAGATGTTTTAAATCTATAATTGTATATCATCCATCCAGACAACAATAAAACCATTCATTGCAATGAGCCCTTTTCGATAATGGCGTTAATCGTTCTCGTCGCATCACGATAATCACCAATCGTTTCAACAATAAGAACTTTTAACTACTCCTCGCTTTCTCGATGAACTCCATCAGTCGACGCAGTCGAGCAATTCAATTATTTGTATTTTACGACTGCGATCATAGCCTTACTTTGGCCTCAACTTCAGCTCACTTCCTAAGCAGCTTTAAATTATTAGACGCGCATTAATGGCCTGATATTAATTTAATTGTAATGAGCAGATTAATGTGCATCTCCAAAAGAGAGAATGTGTATGATTTGAAGATATTACGAGCATCATTAAATCTGACATCATTATCGGTCAATAACTATGAAACTCTAAAGCTTTATTCAAATCTTGTATCTAGTAAATTTAATAAATGAAGTTTGCGGTAAGGTTTGTTTCACACACCTTTTCCAGCACGCACTTTGCCGTATTACAAGTACATAGAATACTCGTAATTGGTATGATTTATTACCTACCGATAAAGAGCAGCCGCGCACTGATTGCGCGTGTCATAAATTAATTTTAATCGCAATGTATATTTTTTATCGCGCTTTATTGCTGTTACTTGTGTCTTTTCTATTTCGCACTAGCCAATCCCTAGTATACATTCTGGCTTCTAGTACCTTGTTGGCGCTAATATTTATAGACGTGAAAAAAAGCCACCCCTCATCTGGGAAAGCCAGAAAGCCAGAAGGCAAAAAATGTAACATAAAACACAGACAAAACGACTCGCGTCGAATTAGTCGCTCATAATCGACACGACGATTGCGATTTTTTTGGCTTTTCATCAAGGCATCTCTGGCAGTTGAGTCGCGTGCATTCTGCACCGGAAGGCTCTTCTTGGGACCCTTGTTTCGTAAAGGGAGGGTTCTTTTATCAAATTATTTTAATTGCAGCTTTGACTGCGCGGAGTGTCGCGGCGTTTCTGCTTTATTAGTCCCATGACAGATAAAAAAATCAGCGATGGAATTGAATGCAATATTAGTACGATGCTTGCTTGTTTCTTGTGAGTGCATGTAATGGCTGCTTGGGTGCACATGTAAGAAGGGTATTATATGAGCTGTGACTTATTATACAATGCGTTGGATGAATTAATAGTTTGCAAATGGGGAGATGTAAATGACAGAAGCAGGAAAGAGACGTTTAAATGTTTGTTATTCTTAAGCAACGTCATAATATTATGTTTAGATAATATTTAATGAATTAATGTTAAACAAAATCCTACATTGGCAAATACTTTCAAATAAATCTGGAAAGAATTATTATTTTCTATTTCAAACAGAATAATTGAATACATACTTCATTAATTACTTTATTAGTAGTTTATAAATTTATTTACATTCGCGACGCAATACTGCCACCTCTTCACCTCGTCTCATACATTGCACGAATTCAATACAACAAAACAACATGCAAACCGATGTGCCAAGATGAAAAATGTAAATAAATATAAATATGCAAAGTGAATTATTCTTGTAGCATACAGTGGCTTTAAACTAAAATAACTTTTAGTTTTTTGGTATGTTAAAAATATAAAATAACATAATTGGAATTTTGAACGTAAGTATTATATAACTATATATATCAAGACCTCTTCTATTTTTAAACATTAACTTAACAGTGTCCTTTAAAGTCCTTAATAAATTCAGACAAAAAAGGTAGCTTGGTTGTTGCTTGAGAGTTTCAGGGTTGGCGAGACGCACCCTTAATACACCTCGTTTGCGCAGGAAATCATGGCTGCCTGCAATATGTGGGAGGGAAAAATACACCGACGCCCTTTTTTCACCGCCGCAGGACTCAGAACGTTTTCTGCCGCCATCTTAGATTTCAATACATTTAGCAATATAATGAATTCCTCCCATATATATTTCTTATTCAGCTACTTATATTTTTTATAACATAATTATCAATTTAAATCTCTCACCGGTTGTGAAAATTACCACGGACCACGCGCTTCAAGCTCATTATGAATAATTGCACTTTGTGATAATAACGTTTTGATTCATTGCTGGATTGCATGACTATAATGTCATACATAATGATTTTATTTAGTATGCTGAAACAAATTAACTGAAAAAAGGTTTCATTTTCATGTTTTCACGATTTAATTTCTTTAATATTTTGGGTAATTATTTAATATTTAGGTAGAAAGTTAAAGGTGTCTGTCATCACATGCGGCGAACGTGACTGCATCGATTGGATAGTCTTAAGGAAGTTTTAACGTGGAAGATCTAATCGAAAGTAATTAATTTCGTCTTTGGTCGCTCGACGAAATAACGATTAGTAGCGGTCGTGCCTTTATTGAGTCATGGCAAACAAACAAGAATGAAAAATAGACTGCCAACAAGTTACACTTAGTGAGGATATTGCAAATTTGATGCACATCCGATGCAATTATAGATTTTTACTTATTCCTGACAACTTTCTCTCTTTTAATCTGAAATATTATGTAGTTTATCCAATAATAGTGAGTACTAAGTAATCACAAGATTAAGATACTCTAAGATACTCTTTACGATGGAATCTTCATTTTCATGGTTATTTTCTATTTGTGCCCGAAATCAATAATTCTCGGCAAGCGAAACGTTGCAAATTACAATTTTTCATTATCTCGGTGTGCGCGCGCGCGTTTCCCGCCGTCGATAGACTAAGTGGAAGCCATTTGGAGGCGGCAATCTGGTTATTACCTACATGCTGTACGCCCTGGCGCCTGATGCAGTTTGCGATAAATTGGTTTCGCTGATGCAGTTTCAATCCTCGCAACGTTGCTACTGTTACTAATACGATGTACTTACCTTCCAGGGCTGTAACATAACCTCATTGAAGCATCCCTTGGCGAATAAAAATTAAGATATACTTGATGGCGGTGATTCCGCTGTCGCTGCAACTATACTATGGCGATGATGACGATGAGAAGGAAGGTGATATACTTGGTAATGATGCAAAGTAAACACAGTTTACGTCGGTGTAAAGTAGTTGCAAACTAAGGTAAACTTAGTGGGGAAAATAAACTGATTAGGAAGATGAATTGTTAAACGTTGTTTAATTATAAACATTTTCAATTGGTGCGATTTGTTCTTTGGAGGTAAGATATCTAGAATAAAAGAATATATCAAGCGCAATTAGGCAAATTGCTCGCCTCCGCCTTCCTGAAGACTTAGGCATTCATTGTGAATAAATGCAGCGCGGAGAGGCAATTTTACCGGCAGCACGTCGAAATTAATCGAATGGTCTAAGGCGCGTGAGGATCTAAATCTGTTCAAGAATAAGGCTAGTAGTTAGAGATAATAAAGCTTCAAGAAAGATGGCTGAGCATGCAAAGCTTCTAGTTTTCCTTTTTTTTAGAAGTTGACATAAAATTTACTTATTCACGAATCATGATGTAAAGAACAATAATAAATTTAAGTAAAATTTAATAAAATAAAATTAATTGAAAACATTTTAAAGAGTCATGAACATTTATGCCAAGAAAAAACGGTATTTAAGAATTTAGAAATTAAAAGGTTTTCTCCATTTTTTTTTCTTAGTTGTTCTTTTGGACAGGCTGCTGGGTTTTAATTAAATATTCTATAACCTTATTAATAAAGATATAAGAATAAACAGGAGCAAATACTAGAATTTTGTCACTTTATCTTCCTTGTTTAGTTTAATAATTTTGAACATTGCGAAGAGATACTGTTTTGACTTAAGATTCTTATAAAATATTCTTAAAAATTGTAAAATTATCATCAAAATTTTCTTTAATAAAAGCCACCCTCAACGACAAATAACAACTCTATATTCATTTATTTCAAACTTTCATCGTTATCATAATAATATCCATTAATGAAATTCTGTACGTACGTACATTATCAGGTTACACTGGCAGCTTGGTTTGATCTTGAAGTCTTAAAGACTTTACTGGTGTGCACTAATTAAAGTTAGAGGGCTGCACGCATTCGCGTCGCGTTGATTAAAAAACTTCCACCCCATGCCTTTCAAACTTTTTCTCCAACTTTGACGTTTTTAATATTATACACGCTAAAAACCAATAGCGCACAATTTTTGCCCAAATTATCCAAAGGGGCTGGTTTCAAAGACTCTCCAATATATCTCGCTCCGCTGATGTAGTTATTCATTAGACGCAACTCAAAGATGATTATTAAAAAAGAAACTCAAATGCAGTGCGCAGCGTAACTATGTGATTATTATGCTCGATGTAGAAAGTGAGGGTGGCACAAGAAAAAAATTCGCCGCGAAGGGGAAAAATCCGCGAGTCTGGTGCGTGTTCAGCGCTTAGGAAAATTTTACTCCACCTTCTTTGCGTCGCGACGCTGCCAAGGGGGAGGGTTACTGCTGTGTGCTCTCCTGCCAACACCGTTCTGCCAAGTCGAAGCCATCATGGCATTTTTTTTTGTTCCACCCTCTTACCCGACTTCTACTTACTGTGTACTAATCTATACACCCGCAAGTGAGATGGAAAGTTGACGTGCATGTTGTGATTTTTCCCCTTGATGCGTGTATGATAGGAATAAAAGTGCGCGTGGGATATTGAGGGTGAGGGTTCATGTTACGCCAATCGTTGATTAGAAATATAGTCTTTTTATTTACTCTCTTTTTAACCTGACTTGTTTGACTGACTCATTTGTTGTAATTTTTTAGTGATTTTATTTAAAATTGTTTTTATTTTGTGGAATTTACTCCATAAATCCCAATATTGTGTGCAGCATTAAGCAAGGATCCCTTCCAGTCGTCATCCCCTTTGTCGGAGTCGCGTCCTATGCACGTGACCGATCGATAACGACGCGGACATGGCCGGTGCCCAACGTCGACCATAGTCTTGTTACTCCCCGGGAGAAACGCAGTAGGAATGCGTTGTGGGCATTTTGCGTATTGCATTGCGAACAATATTTATATAACGTCTAGCACATGTTTTCTGCGTAATATTATTAATATTACTTACTAGTACTTAAGTAATAACCATGTGCATTGTACATGCATGTACATTAATAATTAATTTATAGTAAATGTGCAAATTAAATTTAACATTTAGTTGGATAATCTGATAAATGTTTTCTTTTTTCATTAAATTATTGCACTGTAATTTAGTTTAAACCTTTAAGCATATGTATTAGAGTCGTATTAAATTGTACGGATGTACGTTTGATTGCGGTGGATATACAGCATTTAGTGCCTAATAGACGAGATCGTACACGCTTGAAATGCATCGAAACACGGTGAATTTATCTTTTTCCTGCAATGTATACACCAGCTGGAAAAAGAGTTGCTACGTTGGTCCAAAGCAAACATAAATACAAAATCAGAAAAAAGAATCCAAACGTAATGCAAATGCACATTTATGAACTTTTAATCTCAAACAAATTAAGCCAACCAGATAGAGAAAAACTGCAAATTTATATGGGTATGGACGCCAAACACTGAACAGACCCAATGAATAATTTGTATTGAAATGAGGGATTTGCATAAAAACGAAACAAAAAGCTACATCATCACGTGCTTCTTAAGTACGCTTACAAATTGCAAAGAAACAAAAGTTGTTTGCACAGCGAGCCACCCCGAGGGTGACGAAATGAAGACCGTTTATTTTTTATGACTTGTATCGCGCTTCGTCTGTTATTTCTTCTAGAGCTACACGTTTTTAAACGCTTTGATGGCGATAACGACGATAACGCATTAGCCTCATGGCCCTCGCGTCTTCTGGAAGCTCTAAATGCAAAATAAACGAAACGCAAAATAAGGGTCGTCAAATATTAATTCCTTCGCAGTGGGAGAAAAACTAGAGATGATGCAAGGCCAAACAAAAGTCTTTACTCTGCATATCATATAAAATCGTTGTTGTCGCACAATTGATGAAGAAGAACAAAAAATCGAAAGGGGTTGCCGTAGAATTGCGATGTCAACATTACCACTACGTGAAACTGAAGGGTTGAAAGAAAGCCAGCTCACAAACTGAAGATACTAGAAAAATAGGGGTGAGCAAAAAATTGTACGGCACAAATTGAGAGAATTGTAAGAGTTGGATGTGGGTGTTGTGTATAAGCAAAAGGGTTAGAATGCTTTTGCATAAAAATCAATACTTATAAAAGTCTCCTCCTCGCAGTACTACCTACCAGCTTTAAATACCTATTTTCCTCGTCATCTCATTGTGCCACAACTTGCAATCATCATATCTTCAATCTTCATATCCATTCCGCACTTAGAAGCCAGAGTTTATTATCTGACGTATCTAAATGCTTTTAGTATCGCTTAATATCGTCGAATGCTTCCTGAAGTGTCAACTGCCATGGTTATTTCTACACCGGGGCTGTAGGAAGATGGGTTTATCTCTGCGCGAATGAAGTACTCTACCTCAGAAGGCGTAGTTAAGTAAACCGAATGTGTAAAGTGACTGAGATAGCAATCACGAAATGTTTTCCTTGTTCGGGGTTTCGCACATTTGCAACGAGCCAGGTAGTACCTAAAAAGTGTTATTTCTTGTAAAATAAAGTTGCACAGGCAAAACGACTTCCAACTACTGCAGAAAATGTAAAACAAGAAGCCACAAACGAGATACAATTGCTGCAATTGTATACATTATGCTAACAACCTGTGGGAAATATAACTGAACTCCTAAGTCTACATAATCTAAGTTAATATTACTCCAGGAGAAGTGAATAAAGTCTATTTTTGTTTATCTACTGATAGAGTTATTATTTCCTCATCTAATTGAGTATACACTCGTTTCACAATTGCAGCATGTTTGTAAGGTGGTTTGCATATCAACGCAATTTAAAGGATTTGCAGAAACGCTAAGACCGACGTCGTAAATATCCCCACGTAATTGAAACGCCAAGCGCACACAGCGCTACGTAGCATGCCGTTAGGCAAACAATTAAGTCAGCTTTACATACCATAAAGTGCGCAAAGCATAGCAAAGTAAAGTTCTCCTCTAGGAATTGATTATAGCTTAAAATAACATCTATAACATTAAGTCACACCAGAGGTTCCTGTCAGTTAACAACAAGTCAAGGTCTGACCGCATCTAATTTCCCACCAACCTGAGGTACATTTTGTGAGAAATATTACTCATTACGCTAGTCTATATAACGAAAGAAGGTCTGGGTAGTTTACGCGTTTTTTTTATAATTGAACGACAAGCAAGCATGTTAAGACTTCCGCTCTGCTTCATTAATTTGTTTCTGTGTAACATTCATGGTGAGGAAATAATTTATGCGATTGCAATTGCTTAGGTTGTGGGAGCGCATGAAACAATCCTGGGTAATTCTTTCGGGAAAATTTTATGATAAAATTTTTGTGTTTTTAAGCATTTATTTGACCTTTTGGTTTTAGATTACGTAGAGTTATGCATTAATTTGTGGATGATAATTGTTCATTTTGGTGCGTCATTAGAGCGAGTGCGTTTCGTTTAAATTAATTATTCATAACAGAATGAGTTTGTCATGAGTTTATGTTTATGAAATGTATGAAATATGAGGTTATTTACAATTTGTTTCAATTACTCAGACAACTAGTATTAAAAGAATCTATATTTAGTTTATTCTTCTGTAGATGGTGCTAAAAAATATGCAAAAAAAAAACTAAATTATTCCTAATAAGTAAACTGTTCTATCCTCTAGCATCACTTTGGCACTATAATAAAATTATCAATATACAATATATTTAGAAAGTAATAAAAAATTACTTGAATTCTCCTGAGAAAAGAAACTAGTCAAACTACTTCTCATTTTTTCTCCCTTCTCAGAACAAAAGCTCTTCTTATATTTCCTACCTTCGAAAGCAACTTTGTTGTTTTTATACTAATCTATGCAAGTTTATGCAAGTATGCAAATATTTACCAGATTTCAACATCCCAAAGGGGTTAGCTTGGTTGCACGTTCACACACAACTAGAAAACTATATCATCCCGACACAACCCTGATGAAACCTGTGTCAAATGTTACTTTCAAAAATGTCAAGTTTTAAACAAAAAAATTCGGAAAATTCTATTACGTCTAACGAACATGAAAGCATAAAGCTGAGGTGTTTTTAATTTAAAATAATATTCTTCACGCAGTTTAGATATATAATCATAATAAATCTTTCGTATGTTTCGTATTACCAAATCATAAAATTTAAATCCATAAAATTGATAACTTAAGGCAGATGGTAATTTCTAGCATGTTCATATCCCGCAGATTAGAGTGTGACTTATGGAATGGACTGTTCGTTAGCTCTGCTGTTTCTGGCACAGCTGTTCTGGCTCAGCTTGTTAAAGATTGGATTCAAGTTTGTACGCGTGGCGAATTAGTGTGGTTAAGCAAATACGTTTCTGATAACACGCAAGCACGCATTGTTGATTATTTATGCGCACCTGTAAAATCCCAATAGCAAGCAGCACATTATATCAAAGATAATATACACTTTTGAGGCATTTTCAAGCATACCACCATACACTTCATTATTTTGCACCAGACCAAATAGACTGTCACACTTTGTGGTTGCACGTTTGTCACCTGGTTGCTAATGCTGCATAAGTTGTAAAATCCACATGTTGTTATTGCGGTGAGATATTTTAAGATTAAAGGTGTTTAAGTCACGGGACAAATTATAATTTGTTATCAATTGTCGAAGATTTCGCTTACATTATTTCCAGTCCGGGTCCATTTAATGCGTTGGGATGATTTATAAGTGTCTCGCATGCAACTTGCACAAGATGCACGAGTACTTAACAAAGGCACGAATTCGTCATCAATCTTATTCACTAGACGTACCGCAATTTGCGCCGCGCGGCGACGATTCATCAATGGTGTGCGCCGAAGAAGATGTGGATACGATTATAAAGAGCAGCTTTATTAATTCCTCTGATAGAGCAATTGGGTTATTAACAAGTGTGCTACTTGTGGTTGCTTGTGTGTAAAATAAAGGCTTGCCTTATTTTGAGTAATCGT
>JAODIE010000005.1:2072820-2282694 GCA_027575565.1 Diploeciton nevermanni
GACTAATCGATTGTTCTTCAAAAGAAGATGTTAAAGATGTACAAGCAGATAGCGTTAATTAAAATAAATGATTCTTAATTATATCCTAGAATAATGACAATTAATTATACATTATATTGCTGAAACGTTAGTTTCAACGATGATTTACTGACCGGAAACTGAGTATATTTTGTTTTATGTTCATCTTCAAAGTTGACACTCGTTTCTTGATAATTACACAACTTTGTAACAACTTAAGCACGAATGCAATTTGCCATTTTATTAGCATTTTATCAATTTTATTGACATCACTACAGTTGCAACATATGTTATTCCGTGTAAAGTATCATCACTAATCGATATAACAAAAAAAGTTACGTACATCGATGTAAAATTTGCCATAAAATTGCCAATGAATCCAGTATATTTACAGCTTTGGGATGCAATTCACTCGTGGCAGCTTTATAGACAAACGTCTGCTCAAAGTAATTACTCGCCCGTTTAAATAAAAATTAATTTAAGAAAATTGCGAGGCATCTAAAATCAAGCGTCGCTAGCTTCTGCCGGAATAAAAACAGCGCAAGTTGTACGTAATGCGATAAATGGGCTCAGCGTACAAATAAAAGTACACGAGAAAAAAGCAGGATGTTGTTCTGGCCGTTAATTAAGCAATACCAAATTCGCCAGTGAAGGCAGTAAAAAAGACTAAAACGCTAAAGAGCAAACGGATGAACAGCAGGGAAAAAAGACGAGTTACGCTAAGAAAACAACGGCTTTCAATTTTTAAGATGTTGAAGTAGGAGTTGTGAACGAAAGGACAAAAACAGCAAGAAAAGAATGCACGTTTAAGACGATGTAAAACACATGTTGATGATAGTAGACGAAACGCTTTTGTATGTTTTTTTATGCTTGCAGAAGCAAGTCGTGAATTCATTACAATTATCTCCTTGAGTACTTAGAAACAGGCAAAGGTGGCTTCTCGCAAAATAAGTTTTTAATAAATCAATTTTATTCCCGCAACATCTTCACTTTATCAATACTTAAAGGAAATAATAGAGTAGGTGAAATAGTGTAAATTAATTGAGCACCTGACAAATAAACTACTTGCATCACAATTATTTTCTTTTACTGTTGAAAATGCTATATTTCATTAGCTCTAGCTCGTCGTCTCTTGGCGTGGCTGCTTAATAACACCTAGGAAATCTTCCGCTGTGCAAGCCATTATATTGGCTACCGATGTGTATTTATTACATGCACGCGCGTAACGAGTTCATTTCGTATGCAGCGTTGCGGTAATTTCAGTTGTCGCTTCATTCTTCATCTCGTGACGTCCGCGAAGCATTTGCTTGTCGGCCGACTACATGCTGGCATGCGAAAGGTTCTTTTTTCTTCTTGCTAAGAGTACACCTGGTAAATTTATATTTTTATGCAATTTGTATGAAGAGTTGTTTTTGCACATGGACAGAAAATCACAATGGAAACAAAGGACTTGTATAATGATTAATTAGATGATAGTTTTTACAAAAAAGGAAACACGTCGTTAAGTGTATATTAACCACATAGTAAGTGTTACAGTTAAGTTTCATGTGGATAATCGAAAGTAAACAATTGATTAAAAAAAGGAATGTTTCGAATCTTAGGTTTTGTTTTAATAATTAATTTGTAGTTTTACGCGTTCTGAATTTCTTTATGGATCATTGTAATATTTTCAACAAGAGTTTTTTGAGTATATTACTACAGGAATGTGCATTAGCAATTTATAGTTAATAATTTAGTTGCAAAATTTGAAATTATAAATATAGCTTGTATAATAATTTTTCATTTTGATCAGTGGTTCAACAAACATTTATTTATTATTATTAAAGTTAGTTTTCTTTCAAAAAAAATAATAGGTATGATGCTTCAAGTTGGACTATAACCAATTTTATATTATCCCAAGTGTACATTTCTTCCCTCTCTTAAAAAAGCACAACGCACTGTAATGCCCTGACAGCATAACTACTAGCCGAGACGCACACCAACAGCATTCTCCTGAAAGCTCTCATCTCCTAAATTCCCCTCTCTTCTAAATAATTCTTAATGGGTTGCGTAGAACGACTTTCTTTAAGATTCACCCATAGAGGGCGCAACAAGTGTCAAACTATACATTTAATTTCGAAATTGGCAATTAAAGATAGCGCAATGACACTGTACCCATTCTCATAAAATTAATTAAGCAATTAACAATGAAAATTCGCTGCACCTGCGTGTTATAATCACATGAAATTTATTATTTTAAGTTACTGCAGACCTAATTCATTAATAAATAAGTACTTAAAGACGTCGAAATTACTGAAATACTGGAAATAAACTACTCTCAATAATTTATCATATCATTTAACTGGTTCATTAACAAATAAATTTATAAATTAAATATCTTATTTATAGCTAAACAAATTTTTGGTGTAATTTCTTATTACATTTTATTGCTTAATTTTACATGTGTTTATTTTATAATTTCTTTTTTTTTTTTACATTTCTTGTTTTTGTTGTTGTTTCGTAGAAACTGTAAACACAGAAGCGCCATTAGGTTAGCTTCCAACAGCCCACAAAGCACATACAATTGCCCGAGAGTGATATTATAATGCACCTATAAAAATACTCATTACTTTCATAATATCCCGCGCGTAATTGCAATCCAGTTTTAATGCCCGTGCGCATATGACCATTTGTGACCAGAGCTCCAATGCGATGATGTCATAAAACTAAAACAAATTTGAATTTGAAACGGTGCAGACTGTAATCAACGTTGCAGCTGAAAATAAACAAAATTGTTATCATCACAAAAATACGCCCAACGTAAATTCTTATTGCAAACTACCGCAGGTAATTGCATTGCATTGTAAACACTTTCGTGATGATTAAAAGCGTCACAATCACGTGACCAAATCGCCTTATGAGTCATTAAAATTTGACGTTCAATTGGCACAGTGCGTGTCACGATCCAGAGTTATTATCATTATTAATGATTAATTTCTGTCGTTAATTGGCTGCGGAATCTTGCTGCCACTCGAGCAAAGGCAATAATTTATCTGCGGATACTAACATTGGTGCGTATTTTGCCTACTAGTGAAGAAATGGCTTATAAAATGGTTTTAATAATTAAGAAAAATGTTTGCCATCACTTGTCATAGACAACCTTTAACTAAAGAAGCTTGTTTGAAATTTCAATCTCCTTGTCCAACTCGAATAAATTATCCAATATAAATAAAGTATATTTTGTTGGTGCATTTTATTGCAAGCAGCAAGAATAAACTTGTTAGTTTAAAACTGTAATCTCTAACTGGGGGCACATACTATACACATAGTTGGCTATTCAGTGAATAATTAATTGAGTAATCGACGATTTATGTTCTTCTACTCGTAGGGGAGCATTAGCATTTTACATTAACGACACCGCGGAAATAATAACAGCAGCAAACAATGCGTCCAGCCGCGAAAATATGTAATCCTCATGTGGACAAGCAAAATATTAGCGCACTATAATTAACTTCATGTTTTAATCTTACTAACTTTGCATTTATTAAGTGACGGAATGCATGGCATTATTAGAAGTATATTATTATAAAACAATTAAGCGTTCGCTGTGTTTGCATCAACGCATTGTGAGAGCTTTTTGTAATTAAGAAACGTTTACACTTGAAGCGGATCGTTAATCAAGGATTTTTGTATTGCTGGCGCAAACTTTACGCCTCGAAACTGCAAATTGTGAATTAAAACACGCTGCTGAGTGGAAGTGTAATTTATAGCAGACCGAGAATCGATAAATTATATTTTTCTACAACAAGATATTAAGAGAATAAAACGCAGGTCTAGTTGAGTGAGTTTATAGTCACCTAGGATGTAAAATGAGTTTATTTTGTTTAGTTTTTGTTTTCTGATTTGCTTGGAAAACGTATTTATATATTCTAATCACGCACAGCGATGTAGCACCAAATAGAAATTTATTTATTAATTTACAGTCATGCTTATTTCCTTTGCATGTACACATTTAGTATTCATAAGGCGTGTGCACAATACGAGGTAAGTATTTATTCTAATTCAAATAATGCAGCTTAAATAGAGTATAGCAGAAAAGAGTAGGATTTTTTGCAAATTGGATTTAAGGTCGATTTATTCGCTAATTAAGAAAGAGTTTTTTGTACAGAAATGTGAGATTAAAATATTTACGTTATAATTTGTTTATTGATATAAAGTATTCAAGAAAATTTAATTCTGATTTCATAAAATTGCTTTTTTATAAAATTAATAAACGATTCCACAGCAGGAAGTAAAAAATGAGTCTCATCTTCACAGGCGGCTGTTTTTGGCTGATAGATTTCGTAATTGATTGAGGGTGGTTTACACAAGACTGATTAGCGTTTTTTCTTCCTCAAACGCGAATATCAAAGAATGACTCTCGTCGCGGCCGATTCCCTACCGTCTCATCCGCTGCCTCCAACAGCATCCGACGGTATCGACGCAGCACTTCCCAGTTTGATAAATGACTGACATCTTTCTTGCCATCGTCGGCAAGCAATACATATCATTGCCATTAAGCCAGCCAAACCAAGACACGACTTTCTTATCAAAGTCTTTCACTTTTCGAAACGCAAGATTCACGATTGATGTTAACATATGATCCCTGGTAGAAAATAGAATATGTAAACACCCCGTATATTACGCGCTGATGGTGGTGCTGGTGATGGAGATGGCATTCTAATATGAAAAATGTGGCAATATAAGATTTTTTCATTTTTCTTCTTGCACAGGGACACATCAGCCTAATGACGCCGTACCCTTACGTTCGGCGCCCTCGCATTATGTCTCTATCCTCACAGAACCGGCCATCTTGTGCAGACACACGCTATTTATTTATATATTAAATTTCGCACGCCCACGGCGCGTTTAATAACGCTATAAATTACATTCTATTTTCACACTTTTCCTAAACGAACTGCACCGCGCGCAATCTTATCACATCGTGCTTATATGTACGTTGTACAAACACTGGTATAACATGCTAACAATTAGATATAATTAACTGAAATTACTCCAAAAATTTGTAGACAAAAGCATACAATTATCAATCAATAATTCATTGTAACTTAATTATTATAACGTCGATAATTACTAACTCAACTTCCTGTAAAGCAATAACATTAGTTTTTAAGGGTAGACACCGAAAATTGTCGAATATAAAGATACTACGTGCCCTCCTGGCACTGTAAAGAGCAACCCCTAACATTTTCTAATATTTTCATGTTGGGTAGTTCAGCTGCGATGGCTGGGGTAGTTGAGAATATTTAAATAACAGCATTCTAATGCGTTTTATGTATGTAAAATACGTCATATGAAGAAAATGCACGTAGGAGATTGCCCTCGTGCTGCGGTTGGAGGCGGCTGCTTTCTCATTTTGCTGTAGCGACGACGCTTCTTTACCTAATGCAGCGAATAATAGTAATTCCCAACGACCTCCAATTTACTTAATGTGCTTATATTATTTGGCAAATTGCTTCCTGGATGCAACCTTCTAATCCACAAATGAATGAACAATATAAAAATGTGTGTTTTAAGCTATAATTTTATATTACTATTACAGAGTTGAAGTTATTGTTGTTTCTATCATGTTCAATGTCAACTCTCTCTTCCATCCTATTATTATGTTAATCTTGAATAGATCTGTAGGTAGTGCAAACTCAAGGGTTAACCCCACACAATGTGTTGCTCTTCTGCAATGTGATGTAAATTTCGGCAATAAATATAACCGTGCGAACAAACACGCACTTCAACGTGATTAATTATCATTTGATATTTTCACCTACTTACCTCATGATAATATGGCCAACACTCGATACTTAACGACGTTGAGGATTCTTTAGAGATGGGTGTGTTGGGGAGTATTTAGAAACACACCTATTTCCTATTGCATTTGATGGGTGTGTGCATACTCACTCATATAGTGTTCTCTATTAAAGCTAAACATGTCAGTTCTACCTATAAACAACCGTTTATTAGAAAAATATTAATATTTTATATCAATTGTTACAAATGAAATTTCTAGACTTCTACACTTCTTTATAATGAAATTCCACTTTAATTGGTGCTTGATGACATGATGATTTAGACGGCTTATTGATGTGAACTCAAGGAGATTGAGTTGAAGAATGCAGATTCGACGCGCCCAAAGTAAAATAATAAACAATTAAAAAGTTAAACACCATTAAACCGATGCCTTTCATCCATTCGTCGCGCTCATCATGACGATTTCTTCCTCGCTTCGAATTAAAAATTAGACTCGAATCTCTTAACAAGCAGCCAACGCATAATTTAATTAAACTCTGCATTCACAATTAAAATTCACCTGCTACATCCACAAAAAACTCTCGACGTACACAGCGCATTAATAAACATTCCTATGCTAAAAAAGAAAAATAAAGTCAGTAATTGATGTTTAAGGTGTTCGAAATGCATTGTCGATGGACGTTAAATGCGTTATTCGTTTAATGACGATAATTAGGGAGTGAACTTAAGCGGCGTAAAAATCCTAGAAAATCCAATAATATTTAAAGGACATCTTAGAAAATATCAAAATACGAATTTTGTTAAATTTGAATGATTTAGAAGCTATTTTTGTCTAGTATATTAGTTTACTATGTTCAGCATGCTTCTTTCTCAACCGCCCTTCATGCAGGAATATTTATGTTTGCGATATGCCGCCTTATGTAATGGCGCTCCTGAGGGCTGCGCGCCTGCCGATAGACGATAGAAACTCGCACCCCGTAAAATAACCTTCTTAATTATTTTTTCTTGTTTCACTGCTTCCTGACAGTTCCTCTCGCATTACGTTCAAGAATAATATATTCTTCGCTTCAAATATCTCTCAGATCTCACATCTTACGTCATGGGAAAAATCTTTTTACTTCCTTAGCACAATAAACTGTAACTCTTTTCTTAATTTACATATCTATCCCTTTAGTACTCTGCACCGTAAAATGCTCTATCTTTTTGTTATTTTTGCAACGTGACATTACCCACAAAGCTAATATGCAAATATCAAATTTCTTCGTTCGCACAGTAAAATAAACAAAAATTAATAATTATTCAAATCACATTCGTTCCACTACGAGCTGACGCGCTTGCACAGAGCAAGACAGTGAAATCAATTTGAATATCAATGCACAGGGTGACCTAAGTGCTTGAGAATAGAATTTTCTCCCGTAGCACAAGCACCAGGTAGAAGGGTTGAAATTTGCTCAGGTAACACAACAGATTAATAAAACCCCGGCTGGAGTGAATATGGTCCCAGCATAATGTAAAAGTGTTTGCAGATAATGTAACGTTAGTGCGATGTGTGATAATGCTGTAGGCATAGTGAAAGGTAATCATTCGAAACGCATCGATTACGATTGATCGCTGTATCGACGTTTTGGGGAGGCCTATTGTCAATGTCGATAAATTGGCCTTTTTGTCAAAACTAGCTATAAATCGTATCGGTAAATGCGTTCTACCTGTGTTGTGTTTGTTCAGGGATGCGAATGATAAATAGTGGCTTATTGACTGTAATCATGTTAAGTGGTTAGGTTGACTCAATAAAAATCCATGTATTATCAATTGAACAGAGATGATACCAGGTTGGGTTTATCTGAAAATACAATGCGGTGTTTTCTTCGCCAAGCCAAATAATTGAAATTGAAAGAATGTATTCCATTTGAAATCGCTTGCAAATAAATTAGAAACAAATGGCGTGCCTGCAAAGCTAAGAAAGAAGAAAATACGAGCGCTTTGTACAAAGAATCGATACAAACCGAATTTCCAGCAAACAAATACAATAAAACACCGTACATGTATCTGCATAGTAGATTCCGGGACGTCTCTTTTACTTACGCGCTGCCAAATAAATGCCACAATACATTTCAATTTCGATTCTCGCATCGAAAGAAACGGAAGAGCGAAATGCGCGTTCTGCACGAACGTCGATGTTTGTTCCTTCCTCTAGCTCTCGCATCAGCTCTCTTTGCCGTACACACATCACTGCAATTTGCAAACAAATATCCACGCATACGCTAGTGGTTTGATGTGTTTATGCGCGAGGGTGTATGTGCCCTTCATCTGAAAGTCTCGGGAGTGGCATGGTCGACGGTGGGTGGCCGACATCCCGCTGCGCAGTTCCCGCATCGTCTAAATCCGAATGGAGCGGTGGATTTCGGATGCAAACGACGTGTGCGTGCGTTCTTCTTATTTTCTTATTTAGCTTGCCTCCGTCCTTTTTCTTGGCTGGAATAAAAGTCGAAGTAAAGATGTTGGAAGATGGAAAAACTCACGCGAGGGTGAAAACGCCGAAAACGCGCTTTATCTCTTATGCCTGCGTGACTCCGCCGTGCTGGCGGCGGCTAAATGTGTGCGCTTCCAAGATGTGTGGCGAATATTTATTTGGACAAGAACCCTCTTCTCTTGCAGTTGAATTAAGGAATAAAAATTGCTTCACGTGTTGTTAGCTAGAGATGAAATAGAATCAGGGGCATTTTGGATTTTTTTGCTAAAAGTGCTAAAAGTAGAAAATAATTAGAAACTAAAATATAGGAAACATTATTTTAAAATTCAAATTAATATTTTGACTACATCATGATGACTCAACTTTCAGTGTTTTTCACTTTTGCTCAGTTTCTTTCCTCCTACTATTTAATTAAGAACGTCAGTTTAAAATTTGATTGATAGTTTCGTAATGAACAACGCACAAACCAGAAATTGATAGCAAAATCGAGTTTTCATCAGTTCTTAAAACCGAAAACAACTGCGAATTAATATCCTGACTCATTGCTACCTCCCTCATTGGCAACCAACACAAATTACTGTGCAACGTAGGAACGCAGGCAAATTAAATATAAATGAGCAATTTCCAATGATTGCCCTACAACTAGCGAACGTGCGTAAACGATGACAGTCGACACGCCGTGCCAGTCTAATTATATTCACGCAAATGCAAGGCACACCACCGGCAAGCAAAGGTGCAAAAAAAATTTGCATATTATCAATTTGGATGTGCCTTGCATTGGAACGAATGAGCGCAAACACCAGTAGTCACTGTTTCACTAGTAGTGTTTTATTTTATTTATGCATCTAGGTGCAAGCTATGCGTATGCATGCGTATGAGCATTATTACCTGAATAGATGTGTTGCGCTAGGCCGTTGTTTCGGGTAAATTTATAACTCGTGCGTTACGAAGTATGCAAATCATATTTTTTTATTTATATGCGTGCGGATGCACACTGAATGCGGATGTGAAACTGAATGGGACATCTGCGCTTTAGTTGTCACTTTGTTATTTGTGTGTTGTAGAATTTAAATTGGAAAATAACAAGTTAAAGTTTTAACGTCATTTTAGACAATTTCCCACAATTGTTATTGTTTCTTACATTCAATGAAAATAAATTAATTCAAGAGGTTGTTTGGTGTAGATCCATGGCGTTTGCACTCGAATTGATCGCAAACCAAACATAGACAATTTTTCAGAATTTATGAAGATCAAAAGAGCGAAACTAAATTTTTATAAAATACTTTTTATTTTTCATTATTTCTAGGCGCGTTATCTTTTTTATTTTTTCTAAAACAATTTTATGATTTTACTTTGTAAAAAATGCCAGTTTATTAAAGCTGATTACTGCTATTATTGAACCTACGAAAATGCTTGTTGTGAAGAATACTTTTAATTGTTTACTACAAAGCTTTCGGAACCGCATTTGAACATTTATCTTCCTTTTTTGTCATGCCATTTAAAGAAGTCTGTTACAGCGCAAACAAAGACATTATTCATTGCCCAAATGAGACGCGTAATCGCGCAATGGCTCACAAAACGACTCCCAGCTTCCTGCACGATTAGCAGCTTGATGAGTACATGCTCGCACAATTAAGTACATACTCCTGCAGCTTTTTGTCTAAGCACTTCATGTTTCCACCAGCACCCCGGGACACTAATGGCGCGCGAATAAAAAATTGCACTCCCCACGCAGGAAATGTTGACATTTCAAAAAATGAAAGCAAGCCTTAAATAACCTTTCTGCACCAAGTAATGTCACATGTCAAACATCTTCCATAAATAATTACAAATCAAAAGCTATTTTTTCAATAAAAAAAGTAGCAGATGTGTTCTTCTTCATTCCATTATTCCTTCATATATTTACACGCCTATAAAGCTGTAAATTACCCAGTAATATCCAGTGTAATCGTAATGAGAAATTGCATGTAATTGATTCACTCAGCGTGCAATTTAAGTAACAAAAGCGCAGGTGATGTGTAGGTAGACATAAAAAGTAAGAAAATAGAAGAGTTGGAGACTTTAGCCAGTTTATCAGGTTTATATCGCGTTTTATAGGCGTGCGCTCATATATGGCAGCATCGGTTGTTTACGAGCCAGCGAAAATTCGTCGGCAAATGATGCTTAATAATACTACTACGCCTGTTATATGCATTGCACCTAATGCTTTGCATATAAGATGTTCACGTGTACAGCGTCGTACAGGTGCGCGACGCGTCTGGGATTTATGCAATTCCATAAAACTTATTGAAGGTCTTCGTGCGAGCGTCGCAGATGGTGGCTGCAGCAAGAAGCAGCAACTTTACGATTATGTTTGGTTAACTACAACATTACTATGATCATCATCTGAGTTTAACTGAATAGTGCATTAGCACTATTAGTTCTTGGGGAGTTCATAAGATTCCAGCTGAATCACAAATACCCCATTAAACTAAATTACATAATTCGAACATGTCTTATTTCTTTTACAATCTTCGCAAAGTTTATGTCTCTAGTATTTAAGTAATAAAAACGAAATAAATTTATATAATTGTTTATTTATTTATAAATACCTTTTGTGCCCAAAGGGTACTGGCTTCCTAATTACCGCTGATTAATTAGACAATAAAACAATATTTAATGCATGTGCTCTATAATGCTATGCCTATGCATTGAGCATTAAATTTGCTTAAGAACTGCCGCCGAATAACTCTAATACGTCTAATTTTAATTGCGGACCAATACAAGCACGCTTTCCAACAATAATTAAATGATTTACAATTGTAATAAAACACAAACCAGCCACACAACATTACGGCATAGTGAAGACGCATAAAAAGCTTCAACGCCGTGGTTGGTCTCACAAAACTAAACGTTTGCATATCTCATATTATGTGCATGTATAATGCACGCAGTGTGAAGATGCAGAAAGAGGTGAAGGCGAGGCGTAATCATCCGACCGAAGAAATATTTATATAAAGCGCAGCAACCCCGGGGCGCATGCAAAGGTCGTAAACGAATGTTTATAACGCAGAAAGAGAGAAAACGTCGTTCCAGCCGGGACGCGAAAAAGTTCCTCGCCGAAAACTTACGAATCCCGAGCGGCGAAAAGCTCACAGAATGAAGGAAAGTTTATATAATCATATAATATTACGACGCGTCTGGTTATGAAGACGTATACGACGTTGCAGATTGTTGGCGTGTGCGTGAAGCGTCTTGGCGTGTATGCAATATTAATTTTTTATTGTTTGTGCTATAAAGTTTGCATCCGGACGGATTCGAAATATACACACGAACTCAAACTCAATGAGAATGTACCTCACATCCAATAAACTCAACAATACATCTTGCGATTATAAATAAATCAGAAGAATTTACCAATTAGCAACTGTTTAATCCTATATTGCTAAGTGGAAGAGTTTTGCTTGAGGAAAATACGTTTCTAAAAGTTTTTGTCTCATTGTGTAGGTATGTAATGAAGGATACTTAAATCATGCAACACAGTTTGAAGTTTTAGGCACGTCGTAATAAAATTACAGAAAACTTTAACGACGAATAAAGCGCTGGCTTTGAAAATGTTCATCGCGGTTTGCGATTAGCTTGTTGATGGGCCAACGAGTAATTTTCTACATTATTGAACCATCACAAATTTAACTTTGCCAACAACACAAAATACTTTCCACATTCTTTCCCAGCACGAAACTTAATAAACGCTACTTATTAAACGTTACCGTTTTTCTTCAGCAATAACATCATCACAATGTTTAAAGTTCGACCTGCAGTATTCACTTAGTTGTAGAAGATAAAGCAGTGTAAATTTATGGTGATTATTTTTAGAAGAAATACGAATTTAATTTGAATAGCTTTGAATACCTGAATATTTGAAGATGAACGATACAAAATGTTTTCCCGACTTGAGTACTAACACGAAGAATATCTCAGCTAAGGTAATTTATTAGGTAATTTTTATATTTTTAGTCTAAGAAAATGATTATTTTCTTATAGAAATTAGATTAGATGGATGCTTTCCTGACCTAGATATTCCAATTCCAAGTGTTCGAGATCAAGCACAATGTAAACAATGAGTGTAGCACAGTTAAGTCGGGAATTAAAGAGGGTCGCAATTAAAACTTGCTGACACGATGACATCGTTCGCAGCCAAGACGCAAATTTCCAGCGACTTTGCACACTCTCTTGCTGCTGATTTCGTATGCGTAACTCTCCCTGAACGCTTACGCATTTTCGATGCAAAAGAGGGTGCGTCCGGTATATCTGCTTTCCGTTTGTTGCACACACGCCAGTTGTACATCTTCTTCTGATGCATGCGGAAGCGGTGGAAATAAATGGAATGATTTTGTAGCAGGGAATGAAAAAGTCTGCGACGTGAGGGCGCCAGCTTTTTGGGGTGGAGAAAATCGCGATCGATCGCTGACGACGCAATTCCCCTCTTCTACGGCGGCGGTGGCAAGTTGGAAACGTTGCGTGTGGAAAAACTGCGCGAGGGTGTCGCATGAGTGCTGAGATGCCAAGATGGTGGACGCACAATGCCGGGAGATGTGTTTAAATGTGTTAACTCATGTGAATTATAAAATCGCTTCCAAAGCGATCAGTTTCGCCATTCTCTTGAGAAATTATTTATTACTTGTGTATTGAAATATAGAGCTATTGCCAAGTAATAAACACACCTGGAACATTCCTTTAATTATAACTCTCTAATTCAGCCCATGATTCAATCCATTTCAAAATTTGTGTTTCACACAACAAATTGGAATGTAAATTCATTTATGGGATTCTTGGCACCGCGGAGCTGAAAGTGCAATGCTCCACTGACCGAATTAATTAGCGCGTTGTGCGAGGAGGAGCGTCGCGGATCGAAAATTGGGGGAATCGCACCAATGTCAAGGTGAATGCCAGTATGAATGGGCACAGCGGCGCGGGACGAAGGAGCGGGAATTAAAATGCGCTCGTTAATTGAGACAGCGCGCCGCGGTGTTTCTGAAGGCGGCCGGGACGACGCGGTGAAACTCTGCGGGCCACCAATGTGAATGAAGGAGACGGCTGTGAAATGAACGGACTTTCACCCTCACTTTGGTCGAGTTTAGTTAACGCGGCAAGCAGTGAAATGAATGAAAACGAGGCGAGTTTAGACAGAGACTCGTTAATTTACATAAAAAGAATCATGTTGTCGAAGGTCCTGGTTCACCGTACGGAAGACGGTCAGAATTAAGTTTGGGAAGCTCATTCTTGATTTTCTTCAAATAAAGGTGATTACTATTGTTGATACCTTGGTTTAATGGCGTGTCGGCCCTACTGTTAGCAATGACAACATGGCCACATATTGTTTAATTTTGCCAAGAACATTTTCCGCACCTAAATATAGTATTTTTCTTCATGTCTTTTAAATTTCCTATGCTATGCTCACCTTTGTAACAATGAAGAATAATGACTTGAGCACGATATATAAAGTTGGGGTAAGACATCACCATGTAAACTGCTCCAGCTAGTGATAGAGATAAATAGAAACAGTGCACCAAATGGATGCCATTTCTGTGAAAGTCAGCTGAGAGTAAAAAAAGCACCGCGGCGCTGCGCAAAAAATAAGATGGATTGATGGAGAAATGTCGCCGTGATTAAATTTGTTTGTGCGCCCCTCTTCCTCTTTTTCCACCGACGCAGCGGCGGCAGACTCGTATTTCGTCTTATCCCGTCCCGCACCATCCTATTCCACATCCATTTCGTGCGCATTCAAGCAAACCCGTGTGTCACACACCAAATGTATAGGAAATTTCGTGAAAAGACAAATAATACAATTTTAGACCATCATCATGACCATCATATGATGTCTCAAATAAACTGTTTCGATATTAGACCTTGTTTTAATTGATTAGAAACTGGTTATGATTATTGTGTTTGTTAAACATTCCGGTTACAATTTGTATGAATGCAGCGACTCATTCCTTCGTCTTCGACGAATTCGCCGAATTTTAAAATCCTCGGAAAAGTCGAAGTTGGCTCGGGCCTCTCTCCGGGGGTGGCGCACCCACCGCCGACGTGTTCTCAATATGTAGCGCTTGAATCACGATGCAATTCCACGTGATGGAAATGCTGCAGAACGTGAAACGGGCTTTCCTTTCTTCTCCCAAACGAATGGAATCGTTTTTACAATCCTCGCACGACTTGAAATTGCAATGCATTGTATTTGTTTAATCCGCGTAAGCAACTTAGAGTTCTAAACATCAAATTACAAAAAGTATATAAAAGAAATCTTTATTCTCTACCTGATTTGATTTTTGCTTGCTATATCAGTTTAATGTGTGTAAGTTGCTTTTGTGGAACATGCAGTATAATAGGATTTTCCATACACGCAAGTGTTGTGTGTTGTACGGCGTTTTAAATTTCGCAAAAGTTTAATATTTGCAAGGTAAGCACACGCCGCATGCTGTTACTTGTGAAGGCGGCGTCGGCGATGTGTGCGCATACTATCTCATTTTATTATAATATATTTCTGCTGGTGATTTGTGTGTGCGTCGCAGCGAGCACCCTATTCTCCATTCTGCGCCGTTTACCGTCCGCCTTCTTAAGCCCCTCGCTTTCTTGCACGGAATCGGAGCTGGAAAGCACGCAAAGCTTTCCGAGTACATGCTGGGGGTGTACATGCCCGAGCTGATTCGGGAATAATTCCTCATGGCTCATGCATTCTACTTTTTTCTCTGTTACAATATACAGAGTGCTAACAAAGTTAAAAATCAACGAAACACTTCCAATATACTCTGAACCTTTAACAATAACTAATGATAATTCTGTAATATGTAGGTATTTTAGAGTGCACGTGGTATTTTTAAAGCGTTTTGTGGTAAACTTTTGGAATACTATGGGTATGCAACCTTAGATACTCTGATTTTCTTTCTTTTTGCATCGTTTTACTTCAATCTCCTTTCTCCCAACGGCTGCAACGTAATAATATTCCATCGCTGCCGCCGGTGGTTCGCCTGCTCTGTGCACATGTTTTTTTTGCGCCGCCGCCGTAGTGCGCATTCTGCGAAAACGCACATGCAAATATAAATTACGTTTCGGTCGTGGCGGGCGTACGCCGATTGCCATTTTTCCAATTTCGTGCGCGCCGCGTCTCCTTTTAGTTTCCTAATGGAATTTGCGACTTGCAAGGTATAAGGCAATCTGCCGCCTCCAACGCCGCCAATTTGGTTACAATGCACACAAAACTCACAACATTAAAATGCTAGCTTACCATTGTCTTACATATTCATACCATCACATAAGATCCTCATTATAAAGTGTTAATTTTATATCAACTTTATAAGATGCTTCTATTCAGTTCTGATCTTATATAGGCAGCCAATTTCGTAGCACAATTGGTGCACAATTGCATTGCTGCTCCAACTTGGGCGCAATCGTCGTAAATTAAATTAATTACGACTTCAACAGGTGGCCTGCCCGCCGCCAAAGACGCTGCTTAATTGAACAATCTTGTTGTCTTTCCGTTCAACGCGACCTCTTCTCGCCGATTACCAGCGCTCTTAATGACAACCAGAAAGCCGCCTCCTTTTTGCACGAGTACGAATGCGACGGAAACAAAAAAAGAGTCGCTGGAAAAGCAAATGAAATAACTCGCTTCGGAACTAAGAAGAAAAAATCCCGCAAGACCCCACGATGCTTCAATTAAACGATCTTTCTGCATGGTTTTCTGCTTTTCTTTCTGGTGGCTCTTCTTTCTTGCTTGGTGTTTGTCCGTTGCTTCCGACAATTTCATTCATTCCTTTAACGCTAATTTATTAAATTCGCAACTTTTACCACCAACGTCGCTTTATCTGCGCCTGAAAAACGTTTGCAGTTTAACACTCCTTCAACACTTTTTTCTCTGCGTGAATTTACAGTTTTTTACGCTCTCCGCCGGTTTTTGCTCCATCGCAAAAACTGGAATGTAAACACTTTAAACGACGCTTTCCTCGACACAAATTGCTCTTAAATTAATTTCACGATCTGCATTTTGAACACTTCCTATTGCTATTATCAAACAGTCAGATACAAACACTTTTTCATACAAAATAAATTAAACTTTTCTCATTTATTCTGCTCAGCTTTCAGAAGGGCTTGAATGGTATGCAGAACGCGTCAAAGCTTGGCGTTCGTTGCAGAGAAACTGAGTACCAAACGGGTTGAGACCCATCACCGCGATAAACATTCTTTTGTAGATCTCGTCGGTCACACCTCGACCCTCTGTTTATCCCAGGGATGCAAATTCTGCATACATTAAACGCGCCAGCATTATGCATACTTAATGAGTGAATCCGCAACCCTAAGTCACATACACTGTGAGATACTCTTAGCGTGCATAATTACCTCTACCTGGTAGTACTAACCGAAATTATTTCTATAAGATCGAGGTGGCCAAGGCAGAAGATAATTTAAGGTTGATACGATTAAATTCAAGTGAAAATGTGACGCTGAGCTGATGATTAACACACTATGATTGCGCACGTTTACTCTATTGAACAGAATAGCAAATAGTAGAGTAGAGTTAATTGCTAATTTGTTTTGATACAGACAAATGAGAATGTAGGCAGTAAGGAAACTAAAGTGAGATACATTGGTAAAATTTTGTTTCTTCGCTTTCAGAGGTTCAGATTCATTTGCATTGTCCGTAGAGGAGTTGATCTGCGGAACTAATCTGCATATTCCGTTCAACTGACATTGATTAGTTAAGTTGATAAAAATTAATTTTGTAGGTTAAATACTCCGTTTGAGCTAAGTTAGATGCAAGATGCAATTAAAGATTAAGTTGAAGAGTAGAAATCTAGATAATTTAAATATGCAGCTGACATTTTTTGTTACAAATAAAAAATACTTATGTATATATTAACAATGGCCATCTGCACCATGTAAAGAAAGAACACAACATTGTAATATTTTTCCTCAATGTTTATAACGTAAACATCTCGGTAATCTTGGTGTATGGTAGCGTCCATTTGTAAACCTACACCACTTCCATTTCGTTGACAGCCATGGTTCAGTAAATTTTAGGGAGCGTAAAACAAACGCAGGAAGTGAGAGCAATAAGTAACTAGCAGAAAGCTTTGGAAAAGAGGGTGAGTTTACTCACAACATACATTCCATATTATGAACAAAATTCATGTTAATTTGTTGAATTTAGTTTTGCTATAAGTTATAAAACAAATAAAAATCGCTTTTAATCACACCCTAACTTTAAGAATGTTTAGGAAGTACAGTAAAAAAAGGTTTAATGTAGAGAGTGTTTTTCAAGATCCCAACGACAAAAGATGACACAACAGGACAGACGACACGACTGAAACAGGATGGGAACGACACACAAAGGGACATTAAACATCGACAAAAACTACCAAGAAAAAAGACAGATATGCAGATGCTGAGAACATTTGAAACCAATGAATCTCATTTGAATCTGTTCTCAGCGTTTGGGACTGCGTTTTCTTTTAATTTGATTGCTTTACGGTCTATTATAGTTATTTCAGTTTAGTGTTGTTATTATACACTAAACTTTAATTTATGACAGGTACAATAACAGACTTTGTTACAATTTTCTTTGAACGCACGCGTTGAATACTCAACCGAAAAGTGAGAAGCATAATATTCTTGGGTATGGAAGAATACATTATTAAAATTTCAATTTGTTGCGTCTTTTTGCCAGCATGCGATGAGCGTGTTTTGTTCAGTACGGCGGTGCATAGGGCCGGAGTAATATCAGCTGCACACACAGGTTTTACTTCGGCATTTTCCGACAATTTTCCCAGGCCAACACATCTCAAACCTGGGAAATTTAATGCAATGCTTTAACTTTTAGTTTGCTAATCTACAACAATCATGCACGTTGCTAGAAAAAGAGGACAAGATAAGAATTGCCGTGGTAAGAAAAGGATATTAAATGTTTTTGCTAAGGAATAAGATTCTGAAAACTCCGAAGTAGAAGTTTTGTATACCTATTCAAATGCAGACGTTGTTACTTCATATGTGCAGCCGTAATAGCCGAATGAAATTGTAATTTTCCTTCCGCGCTTCTTCCGCGCTTGCGGGTATTTGCCGTTATGTTGTTATGCGGCACGACTAACAGAGAAGAGTAAGATGTAAGAGTTAATATGAACTGTGCTGTAAAGGTCTACAAGTCTTTCAGGAGTACAGTTATATTGCCATTAAAAGGAAGTAAACTCTTAAAATGAGAACACAATTGCAATATAAGCTACGTAGTACGCATACAGAAATGTTGTTCTGCGGTTTCTTACTTTCCGGCTTGGCTTGTTAGTAAATCGATGAAAATGGAATATGTGCAAGCAACCCCTCTCCTAATGTCTTCCTAAAACTGCGCGCGGCGTCTTCCCACTTTTCCAGTAACACTACGCTGAATATTCGGGGTTGGGTGACACACAGCGCCAAAAATCCTGAACTACAATCACACATTGAACGAATGTTTTGCCGGATTCCATCTAGGTGGCACCTTTAGACAAAAGAACTCATTTTTTTCGACATAAAAATGCTTTGCTTGTAACAAAAACTTATTCTAAATTGATGTTTTCACTTGAGTATATTGAATTCATTGTTAGCCGCGTCTGTTTCGTCTCTATGCTAAATTGCAGACTACCACGGACCATTTATTAGCGACACTCCCTCATGCCGCCTCCGTGTCGTAAATTATTATTACAGGATGCACGCCGCATCAGGACATCATTAGACTAATGACACAAAAGAGAAGAAAACAGAGGAAAAGAAGCGCATTAGATGCAATGACAGCAATGCATTACACCAAGAAAGAGTAAAAATTAATAAAGTATATTTGATGTAGCAGGAACGGTTTGAGTCATTACACAATTTACTTATGATTAAATACAATAAATTAAACAATTCATTTATTTTATGCTTCAATATACGACTGCTAATACTCCTGCTAGTCCTCTAGTATTTTTATGGTTTTACTGTACAATTCCACATAAAAAAAGTAATAAAAGTAGTGCATTAATTATCATAAAAAGCTAGAATGTAAACTATGAAAACAATAAACCACTCTAATTACACATCAACAACAATAAATAACACTAATTACAATGTTCTGAAAACCTTTATTTAAACCGCCGAATAATATGCGCTCATATTTCTATTCTTAATTAATCGCTGGTTTTGAACATGATGTTCACAATTTTTAATTAATTGCATAGCAGTTGAATAGTTTAATACTGATTTCCTAACCAAATCCTACTTTGCCATTATACCGGCATTATTTTAGATTCATCTGCATAAGTTGGCTAGATACTATATAACCAATTGCACTTTCAATAATATAAAATTAAGTCTTTAATGATGATGATAATAATATGTAAATAACAAACAAGTTAATCTTAATTAGACGTTGGGGATAATAGTGTGATGATATGGAGTAGGAATGCTTCAATTGAGAGGTTATCGTCGAAACAGCTTGACCGTCCTAACCGTTTGTTTCGTAAAGCAGTCATTAAAATGTATTTTCCGATGACCATATGCGCAACATATCCACCGTAATTACACCGAGCGCTGTACTTGTGTACCAAGTGTACAGAGATTTTTTTCCCATTGGTAAGCATGCGGCTTATTGGTACGTTGGGAAACGTTCAACTGTAATTACTCGGTCAATTGGAGCTCCCTTCAAGCTTTAAAATACTTATATATTTTTCAAACACAAAGTACAGTTATAACGTTATTAACCGGATATATTATCAGGTAGACTAGAATTGATGGATAATACTGACCTGGATATTGAAGTGGAAAGTAGTTTTGATATTCGATTTATTTGAAGGGGTTGTTTTGGAATATCAATGAGATGCAGGTCGAATTGGAGAAACACAGCAAGATTATGTAAATGTAACAGAGGTCAAAACAGGTATGGTACAAAAGAAAACTATATAGATATTGAAGAGTTAAAGAGATATGGAGATATTATTGTAACCCTTTTAAAATGTATGCTAAAAATATGCTAATTTTACTCTCAACTTGCTGTACCCTTTAATATGATATACAGGAGAATTAATAAATTTTGTAGACCGAAGCATTGGAATTGTCGCAATGCTATCAGTTAACTACAAAATCTAAAATTAAATGGTTTTATTTAAGTTGTAGGCTCACATTTAAATTATTCAATTGATTCTTGTCAATACGCTAAGAAACTATAACTATCTGGTTTTACAATTTTTATAATTGGTATTGTTTTGTTGGCCTGTTGATGCCAAATGTTTAGTTTAAAAAAATAAATGTAAATTAAACCCATGGGAAAATCTTTGTACAACTAAAAGACTTCGTTTTTTTTTTCGCTGCTTCGCTTACGATCACTTTCAACCTTCCAACTCTTCAAGTATTTTTTTAGCATTTATTACATGTGCATATGTTTTCCGTATTCGTCCTGTTCTCATCGTTTACCTTTTATTTGCATTTTTTCATCAAGACCCTTTTTTACTAGCAATCCAAAGATTTCAAAAGATAATTGAAACGTTTTTTATACTAAATCAAACATAAACGTATGATTAAATTATAAATCTTTGCTATATTAATTGTTAGTATGTCATCAATAAACCCCTGTAAAAATTATGAGAACGTGTAGACAGACACCACATTCTCTCACATTCATTAAGTACCTCAATTTGACGATGGATCATCATCACCTTATTGTTATTTGCCAGGCATTTATGTGTGAGGTGGATATTGTTTTTCGATGCCTTGAGGCAACTTCAATTCCCTAGCATGAGGACACCAAGTTCAGGAGTTTTTAGTCGCGTGCCTTGCGCCATTACAGTCGATAAGGTTATTATTAAATGTCCATTGGCTATCTGCTTCGACAAATACATCGACAACTACAACAAACACACTAAGTAGGATGTAATCAACTGCTATTACTTTTCAGCAGCAAAAAATGTAAGAAAAAACAATATCTTCACCATTGTTTCAATCTGGCATATGTCATATACACATATGTTATAGTCACATGATTCATATCATAATTACAAGTTACGACGAGTATTATAACATCTTTCTCAACGACTTCAGGCATATCTTTGATTTGTTGTTTAATTTAAATGTAAATCCAACTGGGATTCAATTAGAATAAATTCTGCATAATTACATTAATTTTTGACATTATTGCTGGAGATAAACAGGTATCAGCAGCATATTTAACAAAGATCAAACACTTTTACACCGCGAAATAAAATCTGCAATGAATGAAGCATAACTTGCATCGTTACGTTTTCTTATGTTGTCACGTAAATAGCATAATAAATACTCGTTTTATTACACTCTGTAATATTTTTTAAGGCCATATTAAAGATCTCAAGTATCAATAAACCCATTTTAATTTGTCTCTTTCGCTCAGCTCAGGAAAAGAATTTTCTAGATTAAAAATTGTGGTCCTCTTCCAGACGAGACTAATCATTTGAATCGGATTACAAATGCCAAATCTTCATCGTCTGACGAATCGCAAGTCCGGAATCGGCGAGTCGGGAATTCAATCCCGGTCGAAAAGGAGAACTTTAACGCGCTTAAAAAGCGAGAAATCAGTCTGAATTCCAATTCTAATAATCGTCGACGGTTGCGGAACAAAAAATGAATAGGAAAAGGGAATAGGCGGGCAAAACATCACGCAATCGGAAACCAATCATTTCTCTTCAGCGTCTTGGGTTTTCAGCGTGAGGCCGAACGTCGATAATTGTGGATTGCTGAAATTGGCGCAATTACGCGCTGACAAGCGCATCCAATCATCAGTCTTAATCAAATTCTAGCAAGCTGGTTGACAATTAGTAAGTAATACATAATTACCAATTATATCAGCAATGGAAAGCAGCTGAATATGTCACTAAAACCAGATAGTTTACTAAAAAATCAAAAATTATTGGCAAATCTATGAATACAAGAAGAATTATACAAGAATTTCTAATCTTAAAGTTAAAAGTTAATTATACTTCTCATTGCATCCTCATAAATCTGTTGCAATAGAAACATAATTATACTAATAATGGTGATTAAAGTATTATTAAAGACGAAGATTTTTTACTTGTGCTTACTTTAAATTATCATTGGATATATTGTAAATATTTAAGTCAACTTCTCAACATTCTTTAATAATTCCTCCCAAATTGAAAGAAGCCTTCAGAAATGTGCAGAGAACAATGTCAAACCTCCACAAGCCGCGAGCGAGGCGTATAATCTGCAAATAATGAGCACAACAATAGTAATTGCTTCAGCAGGCCAAGAATTCATTACGGAAGCTCGCGCACTGGTCGTAAAGTGTAAAAACTTTCGTCCTGCTGCTGGTTCTTGCCTGGTGCGGGCCAGCAGACAAAAATTACATTCAGGCTCAACAAGTGGTACGCAAATTTAAGTCCAAATAAATTTCTTCTTACGTCTTTAACGTCCAAACATAAAAGCAAGATAAAAAATTAGTCATATAAGTTCAAAGCAATACCTTAAATTAATATAACCTATTGCTGATTTTTTGCGCATCAAGTAACGGTTTTCCGTTCCTTCTCTCAGCATCAGTCACAGCACTCAAATGTAAATGATACACTAATTTAGCTTTGCCTCTTTTTCCTCACTATGCTTAGAGAACAATGGGCATGCTAATCGACAAAAAATAGGCTCCACGTTCTTTACAAAGCAGCGAATTAATGACATGCAAAAGAGGCCGGATATAGTTTCAGGCGGAGGACATAGTTGTAGCTAGAACCAGTTTGAACACATCCCTTTCGTGATGTCAGATCCCCATCAAAGTAATAAAAAAATCTTTTCACTTCCTCGTCTATGTAGATTGCGTAAGCGATACCTAAGCATGATCTGGAAGCCTCACAAATGGATGAGATTCAAACGGCATGTCGATCGACCTACAGAGCAAGACAGACGCTGGAGTATGCGGAACTAATAATAATATGCAAATGTCTGATGAGGTGCTTTCCTTATTCAGACTAGCATGACAGTGGAAAACAAAAAATAGATGGTATTGTTCTGCGTTGAACAAAACGATTCAGTAACCATCTGCTCGTTAGATTATTAGGGAATGCAACATCTATGTGTGGGTCATGTAATTATATAATAAGCAAGGTTTTCAAGCACTAAACGTCGATGAATTACGAGCATAGCATTAAATAACGCGCGAGAATAATTTACTTCTACTTTGCACGAATGCAAAAACACCTTGTTTCAATTTCATTGCTTATTAATTCGAATCCCAACTATCCGATTTTGTTGCTTCTATAATCCAATTATAATCTATTATTTTGTGTGCGTTTACACCTGTCGTAGTAACGCCTCGCTGCGACCAAACATTATCTTCTAAGTATCTAGAAATAGGTATCCCAAAAGCCGCTAAGATTGCATCTTTTTAAATCGGTCCTAGTTTTACCTAAATGCTTGTATTAGAACACCATTTGGTGTACAATGTTCACCTGTTGCTACCTGATTGATGCCCGTCTAATCGATAGCTATTGAGCTATTTTGATCAGGTCAAAATCCACTTAATGCTCTTTCTGCACTGTATAAAAGCACGGTGTGTATTGGTACTCTAACAATGTGATCAATGGCTATAATAGAGATCTATCGGACCAAATCGATCTATTGTCAAGGTGTGTGCCACCCCAATCGAAGGGAACGATCGATTTATTACGGCTCGAGGTGAACCTACCTGTGCACACGCCAACATTATGACATTGTGAAAAATATTGTTAATCGATTAGCAAAGAGCTATTTAATAGAAACCTAGGCACGCTTATTGAATAACATGATCAATCAATTGATGTTGTGCCAAGTAGAACACAATAACTTGGAATATAACTTTCTTAAATATTGAATTAAATCATTTAAAAAAATAAATAAACGTAACTATTGCAATTCAAAATGTGACTGTCCCAGTAGGAAATTTAATTGAATAGAGTTTAATTTAAATCTAATTCAAACATTTTGTTCCAACACCTAGACAATAGCTGCTACCTGAGTTACTCATTCTCTCTGCAGTCTGCACAGCATTCAGTAGAAGAATCACATTAAACGTGTGATTCGTGAATATTAATAAATGCAGTTGCATTAACCACCCATTGTATTTGCCCATGAATCGGCGACAGTTACAAAAGGGCACGACGGGTTGCAGCCTCCGGACGTGCCCTCAAAACTTATTTTTTTAATGAATTAAAACGCTGCGAATTTAAATATAGACTACGTGGTACAACCTACTTCTCTTAAACTAAACAAAACGTATGTTCAGTAGTAGGTAGTAGCCAAAATAGGCAAATGCTGCACGACGAGGTGAATCCGATCAAAGACTGCGTGTGAGCGTGTATACATTAGACGTCCGTATGCAAATGGCCCCTGTCTTGCACGGCGGGACGCGACGGCGTAAAAACTGGTCGCCGAGAGGAAAAAGGCAGCCGTAAAGGTGAAAGGGTTCTCCTTCGTGGCATCCGGGATTCAGGGAGTACGACGACGCTGCTCACGAGAGCAAACAGTTGATGTTCATCGCTGGCCAAACATCCGGCGACTGTAAGAATCACTGTGTCTACTGGACTATTATCTGTTTAGTAGACTGCAATAAAGTGGTAGTTGTGACAATGTGAAGTGAATGTGTTTTTAGTGAGTGAATTTAAGAGATTTCATATAAGACTATGTTTCAAACTGTGAGTTTAGATCATTTCCTGGGTCTTTTCTTGTTAATCCAGATAGACGTTAAACTATTTCAACATACCGTAACCGCTTAGCTCTGACAGAGTATGTAAATCGATGTTGTACCTAACGATACTTTAATTATAAACGCACCGGCCTGCAGTTGATTAATGACTACCGCCTGCAACTGGAAAATAAACTTTATATCTCAAAGATGACCCACAAAGGCACAGAAATGTAAAAAATCAAATACAACTTTTTATCTCTGCTAGTTTGCTTTAATATTTTATTATCATTTATTATCCCAGTAAGCATAGAAGTCTGCTGCGGTTTTCTGTGATACATAAAAAAGTTCAGTCATCAATCCTGATTAACGCGTCACAGGCATCAGCTTCATCCGAGTCTTCATTTTCTTTGTCCTTCTACATAGCCTATTTCTCATTCTGTCACCGGCAGACATTTCACTATCATTATCATTGCGGGATAAAATGCGGACCATCTTAGATGATCCAACATGAACCTACTTTTTCCATTCTTTCGCTTCTTTGTATTTTTTTTACTATTTTATCATTATTATTTTTTAATTATTTGCCTTTTTATTTCTAAGAATCTCTTATTTCACGGCTCCTTGTACTCTTGTCCCCTGCGTGGTCCTTATTCTTATTGCTCGCCAGCTTGAGTTATGAGTCAGGGAGTTCTTATATTACGCGTTGCGAGCGTTATTATTGCAATAATAATGTGCAGGTTGACTCGTCTCACCCCTCAGAGGCATACTACCGCCAGCAATCACGCTCCGCTCTTCTACAAGCTTGAATTTGCACAAGTGCAAACAGTCCGACCTGGCAGAAGGTGCAATGCGCCATTATAACGAGTAACGACGCTGCTGCTGCACACTGATTCAGGCGACCTGACAGAAGAGGGTCCTTATCGTTTGCGTCGTATTTCCATTTTTTCAGTGTGCAAGCCGCTTGTTTGTTCCTTCCAATTCCCGCTTATAGCAGAGATTCCTTTTCCACCTCGAGAACCTCACGTCTTGAATCATCACGAAAATATCAGTGGAGCCACTGAGAAAGTGTCGGAAGTTATATTGTGGATTTTGAATTTTTCGAATTGTTTTTTATCGTTTGCAAGCAGAGTTAGGGAATTTCTTCCAGACTTTCAAGCTTGCTGATATGACAATATCAGGATTAGTGCCAGAGGAAGATATAGTTCATCATAGGTATAATCTCGTTGAGCGTGCGCTGAATTGACGTGTTATCATAACGAGTATTTTTTATCCTCTTTCAATTTGAAATATTAAATTAAGGTATGATTTACCTTCAAAATATTAAAATTCGATCAGATCAATTAAATGTTAAACCTTTTTATTTGCACGCAAATAAAAACGGTTATAGTTTTAGCAGTAGCTGGATGCGTTGCATCTTGACTAGATGGAATAAGGTGGGTCTTCAGATGATTGAAGTTGGTAGCATAGCAGTAACAGTTGATAGCAGTGCAGGTGTGAGTATGAGATTCTAGAACAGAATACCTGCGTGGACGGACTAGATCAAGGTCAACGTAGTACTAGCAGTAACAGGAGCTGTTTTCGGATCAAATTAAACGCGACATGCGTTAGATTTATTGCATTTTATGACATAAAATTGCTCTTGCTCTTGTGTTGCCCTCACACAGGCCTTTGAACTTACTATTAAATATTACTAAACTGGATTAATCTTATTATTTTACATCCTGCTAATATCAAATTCCAAACGGCCATTGTGGCCAAAATTCACACATAAAAAACGTACGCACATCGCGCATGGGGGAGGCCCCACGTCATTTTTTTGCACCCGCTTTGGGAGAGTACAAAAACAAGCGAAAAGCACGTGAGCAGAACACAGCACGCATGCGTCTGCACCCACCCCGCACGGTAACCACGGACGACGCCGGGGCAGCGTCGCGGCGAGGGTGTGCGATATTTGCGTCGTGTAGGGTAACGTAGGGCTAAAAAAATCCAAGAAAACTATGGGGTCGCTTGGCGTGGGGTGGTGGCTACGACCTACCCCGATAGCAACACGCCGCATGCAAGTCGCAACCCTTGTCTTTTCATCCTTCACATCTCCCTTGGCATGCGTGTGTGGGATGTAATAAAAAACATACACACATTAGCAGAGAACCGAGGGTTGTTGGTAATGCGGTATGGATTTTGATGGAGAGTTGTAATAATATGGACAGATGAAAAAATGGTGGATGGTATTTTTATGCACAAAACATACGAAAAAGCTTGATGTAAACAATTAAGCTATCTTGTAAAGGCATTAGTCACAGTCTGATATGAAAATATCAATCTCGTTATTATTGCTTGCTTGTGCAAGTCAAACAGAAGTTGACAAATGGATAAAAGTTTGTTCAACGATTTTCATCCTCATCGACGTCTCTTTGATTCCGTCGACTTCTTGTCGCATAATAATCATCAACTTCTCCAACGTGCGTGCATCCGGTCGGAACAGATTAACGATGTGTGCTTTTTCTACGTTTTATTTACTTTTGCGCTTCCCTGAGGGCAGTTTTTACGCTTGTTTATTAATGTCAAGACGACAAACGAAGACCAATTGCGACAGCATGCAAATCAAGTAGCAAGTGAATCAAAGAGCAAAAGAGTAATGCTAAAATGCATGAACTAATGAGCAGATTGCTACAATATGCAAAGTCAACAATTTCAAATATCCCAAAACAGATAAATCATAGAACATTTAAGTTCCAATTAGGCATTTTGATTCTCTACTATTTAACCTTGACTTGATTGAGTTGTAATGAATAGACTCGGTTGCCATCATGGAAATTGCACACTCATTCAGAGCTCTCTCATTACATTGAAAAGCAAGGGAGCGCCTTAATTAAATGATCCGACATTCCATGCTTCTTTCAATGCGTATCGACCTCTTCACTTCGCATTACGACATCGCTACAAATGCATTTTTCTTGCCACCACTAGAAAAGATGAAAGCCAACAGCGGTGAATACGAGTTGTACATTCATACTAGACTTGTCAAGGATGTTGTTGATGATGAGGAAACAAGAAAACTATGGATGATTTACTATTGAACGGGCCAAGGTAGAGCAAAATGCGTGCTGTTTCTATTAAAAGCATCATTAAAACGATCTGCAACGTCGTCAATATTAATTACTTTGTTAATTAATGAGGCGTTGATAATGGGTTACTGTTTCAACTGAATCTTGAACTGAAAGATTAATCCAGATAATTGCTATGGATAGCAACCAGCAATTTGTTGAAGAAATATAGAAACATAAATTTTATTATAACATATAATAAAAACGTAATAAAAATAACATAAGAACACAGTTAATAGTTCTTTACATGAGTTGAAATATTTTTGTGCTTTTATTACTGTTTATAAGGTTAAACATTAAGGAGTGGTTCGGTTAAATTTCTTATAAAAACTGTTGTTATTTCTTACAATAGATATAGTTGTATTATTCTAATAGGGTAAATATATACGGAATCACATGCATTTATAGAAATAAAAGTAATAAATTATGGATAGCTATTATTGAATAGCCAAAGATATTTAAATTTTGTAAAAAGAATGAATACAATAATATGAATTTATCTTAAGAACATAATAAATTAACTTGTATTTCATGTACTAGTGTAATAAATCTTAATTCTTGAATCACTTTAGATATATTTGAATTAAAAATACTCCTGTTACCTAGATACTTGATTCACTTCACCTTTATAAAATTTCAACAAAAAAGCAGTAATTTTTCCAACGTTCCTCTTTCAAATTTGAGCTCATTAGAGAACATAATATTGCGAATTCAGCTCGCTCAACATTGTTCACCCTCGATGAAAGTTATTTCGGTGGCTCTCAACATGCATTAAAATATCACTGTAAGTCTCCACGTTGTTTTGTAGCGTGCCGCCTCGCATTCGCGCCACGCTCTGCTAATGAGCGTCGCAGGCAACACTTGAAGTAGTTTGCTCGTACTGCATGCATCGAGGCATTATTATTATTAATTAAAAAACGGAGTTGCATTGTACACGATGCGCGGATCATCCAATGTCGTCGTCGGCAGTGGAATAGCTGCGGGCCATTCTAATTAATGATATCCTCGCGCAATGTGCACAATAAACGCGACGCCCTGTTAGCATATCATCGGCGTGGTAAACCTATTCACAAACATACAGCTTGTTTAGTTTAGTGATCGTTATGTAAACTTTGGCCTTCAGACAATGTGGTCTCTTTCAAATCGCATAATTATTTTTTGAATTATTAAATCAAGCCTGAGGACTTTTTTGCGTACACTCCATGTTGGTTGCTGTAAGGGACGTCTGGCAATGTAAAAAATGGAGTTGTGCTTCTTTTTAATGAACTACCAGCGGTAATTAGTCGCTGTACGCAAATAGAAAAAACAGAAATAATTTTAATTGCGTTTTAATTATGCGCTAAATGTAAATTTATAGTTTATTCAGGTTTTGTTGGTTTATCATTTTATCTGTAAATAAAGAAAATGCGGTAATTAATTATTTTCTTATTTGCTTATTCTATTAACAAACGCTTTATATGCATTTCAAAAAGATATAATCCTTGGTGTGCGTCGACGTTATCCTTGGTTAAACAAGTTTTCAAGTTATTAATCCTGTAGCGGATTGCAGATTATGCGCGCTATTATGACTAGCTGCTTTCCATTTTGGAGCTTTTCACGCCCTTATAATCTCCTCAACAACGATTATCGTTTTTTACGCTTTTCTTAATAAACGTTTATAATAATTACCTCTAACTTGTATCACTTCAATAAAGATCAAATACATTCCAACATAGCAATAAAAATTAATGTTTAATAAAAAAAATTCTACAAAGCATCGTTTTAACATTAAGATAAAAGTAAGAATTCTACGTCTCCAGATTCAGCCAAACCCTCTTCAAAGCTATATTGAGTTTGCCTATCTGCACACGTTTGATCAAAACGAATAAAAAAGCAGCAAAACGTGTACAAACGTCGAAGCCTGATCGATAAGTCCGCCGCCTCTCTGGCAATGGGAGTTGACTAAACGCCAGAGCGAATCGAATGTTGAAATGCAAGCCAAGGGCTAAGAAGAAAGGCGCAAAACGAAAACGAGATTCGATCTATAAAGCGGTGAGCTTTATGCGAGCGTCGAGGGGAAGGTGGCAGCAGGCGGAGGTCTTCACGTGTAGCGTAGTCACCGCCGCCGTCGAACAAGAACGAATCGTAGACTATGCGCGACATCGCCAAATATCATTTCAGAGGGCAATCTGATTCTGGCCTTTTCAGGAATAAAGATATAAATGTCAACATAAAAAAATCTTCTTTAACCTAAAATCTAACATTTTATAAAACATCCAATCTTTAAGAATCACCAAGATTATTAACAATTAATTTTGTATTGGAAGTGGAAGCCAATTTAGTTTTTTAAGCTTCTATGGCATAATCCGACATGGTGACGTTTATCCGATTTCATCCTGCTTGTAAGTCTCGATGCATTTCTAGTGTTAATATTCAAATGTAATTTAGTTTTAATCCCATGCTAATGTTGGAATGTTCTAAGAAGGCTTTATTTTCCTACGCTGTGGTTTTCAAACTTTTTTTGTTCCTTACGTCTTCTCGTTCTGTAGTGCTTCAGGGTTTTAGGGAGCTGTAAGTTTTATCCCAAGGGGCACTTGGGGTCCTGGTTTCAGCAGGGCTTGTTTGTTTGCATAGACGACATGCGTATGCCTACTTTTTTGTCTTAGCTTTAGAACGTACTATCAGGGCGTAACATAATATCACAAGCAATATGTTTTCCAACCCTCGATATTGTTTGTCGTCCATTACCATTACCACAAAACATCTTATAAATTGTAACCCAACACACTTTTAGTGACATTATAAGAATCATAATATTTATTTTAATTTTAATAGGTAAATATTTTAACTTATTTTTATTTTTTGTAAGTAGTAGCATCAGTAGTTAATTTATTGCCTTCAATTTCAATCAAAAGATCACCTTTAGGTTGAAATAAATATTCATCAGCTCAATATAATTATCAAATTTTTTATGTCTCTGCGTTACTCACGTTTGTCGACTTTAGATTAATCTAAGGTTCCTGTTTTATTATCTCTGGGAATTGTGTTAGAAGATGCCGACTATTTATCTATCCTATCAAATAATACCGCACTGAAAGTATAAATATTACCATCACTTAATTATGAAAATAATTTATTACTTTGTCCTCGTTTGTGGTTCCTTTAGTCTTCTTACTAGAGCCTATAACTTTGTTATTACCTGCCTGAACTTGCCGAATTTCTAACCTGTGCTGCTACCTGCGCTTGAATTGCCTTTGTTTGTTTGCCTTTCGGAGTGTTTGGGGTTAATAGCAACGCGTGCCTGCCAACAAGAAAGATTGACACCGCAATAAACATCACCTAATCAAATTGATAGGTAATTTCGGATAAAAGTCACCGAAACTCGTAAAATACAGCTAGTTTCTTAAAATAAGAAATATATGTTTGTTGTCATGCGGTTTTTTGCTGTGTTAAATCCAAATTGAACAGGAGGAAGTATCAGTGCGGAGCAAACGGCATAGATAAGAAGAAATCATTAAGCCGTAAAAACGCACGTGCATAATGCGGCACGTCGCGGCGGCAGCGCCATCATATTTCCGATTCGAGCCAATCAGAGGGCATTGTGTGCATAAGTGCTTGCGTTTTTGGACGAGCGCGCCCTTGAAGGGAGCGCGAGGCGGCGATGGCGTGTTCGCCGATGTGTGGGAATCGCAGCAGTAGCCTGTGACAGCGTAAACCGCCGCGAGAGAGAGCCAAGCCCCTGGTTTCTAATGAGTTCTACCCTTGGGGTTGGGGGGATGCAGTGTGCACACGGAGTCTACGAGGTATGAGCTACAATATAGACCACTTATAAAGCATTGATTTTCTAACTTCCAGAATTTTAGTATACAAATCACAAATAACGTTTAAAAATTTTGCGGTAGAGTACATTAACAAGATGATGTTTTGCACAAATCTTTGAGTAAAGCCACCAATATTCAGCATTAATTTTCTTCTGAAAAGTGCCCGTAAATATTTCACAAAATCATCAAACCCATCTCATAGAATATCAATCCCAAATATAAGAAGTCTTAAGTCATTTTCTGCACAAATCATTACCTAAAGTGCTAAAGACCCAACAATAACAACTTCTTCTGGAAAGTCACTTTTGGATAATCATGTGCACTTCCGCTTCCTAATTGATTTGGCCGGTTGAGTAATATTAATAAAACGTTTATGGCGGGTGGACGGTGCGTGGGCATACCGCTGCGCTTGAGATAAGATTAAGCGATAATCGAGCAAGTCATCGTAAAAAAACGACCGCAAGAATGTTGACCAACCGATCGACCGGTAGTCGAGTCGGCTAATTTGTATCTAACGACCGCCGCACGCACTTGTGGCGGCCGCGAAGGTGCAGGCGGACGGCAGACAACGCGCATATCACATGTGTGTAAACCAGTGGACACCTGCCATTATCGACGGCGGACATTAACGATCAGAGGGTGGTTGCGCGTCTTTTTAAGACTCTTAAGTCGAGACGAAGCGCTTAACTTGGCTCAATAATGTGGGCAACAAAACTAACACGCGTGTCGTGGAAGGAAACAGATGATTTACTTATCGTCATGCCGTCACTACAGCTTTTCATTATATACTTTTGTCATTCACTTTTGCTTGAGAATCCTGTCCTAATTTCATTTACAAAACATTAATATCTGGATGATTTTTCAAATTAATTCTTTTCCAATTTGATTCTCATTTAAGACTCTCTTCTTCTTCTTCTTCTCGAACATATTTTTATGTTATATTTAAATGGTCGATATTTCATTCAGACGAGATACTTATCTACTGATTGTTATTTAATAGTCCACCTTTTTGTGTAATTACATATGCGTAATTTTTAATTACTAGCCGCGAGGTAACAGATGAATCCTTGCAATTATTTAATTATAAATTAGGCTTCAATTAAATATGTATTAATTTAAGAAGAGCCCTGTAAATTCAAGACGCGATCAGTTTGATGCCAAATTATATTTAGCAGTATTTACGAGTACTTACCATTTATGTTGTGTCGTTATACTAAGCAGCTTCAAGGTGTAGGACTCGAATTGGCTTCTTTCGGCTGAAACTTGCACATATGCTGTGTGGAAATGAAATTGTTAACTTTTCGGTGCGCTTTCGCTACGCTGTACGGTGAAGCTTTTACGAAGAAATTAAATAGACGATTAAATGGTAATAATATTGTGGTGAGGTTGAGTTTTTATAGCTTTAAGGCTTGGAAACTCATTCGCTTGTCGATTTCCTGCCAAACAGCAAAATAGTAGTTTTGCAAAGGTACTAAAGTAGTTAAAGTTAACAACGGTGTGCGTTTTGGAGAGTTACTACCGCGTTTTATTTTCTGTTTGATTATTATTTGTGTTGTAAAGCTCCAGGCACTGTGGAATCAAACTTTATGTCTCAACTAACAACAACAAGATCAATCATTAAATTCAATGATTTCTTAACTTCAGTTCAATTGCACTTAAACGGCAATGCCTTGAAATAGCAATTAAACTCGTCGCGATTGATTTATGTGGCAGTCCTGTAGGTGCCAATGTTAGGCATAAGTGGAATGCATGCTCGCGCAAAATGGAACAGATGATTACAGTCATGTACGTAACCAGCTCGACTAACGAGACAGAATCAAAATTTACGAGTTTTTCTATTCAATTATTTAACACACATAACTGTGCCGGACAGGTATTTAACCAATTGTTTGTGCTTTTAGCTCTATGATTTGAAAACATGGCAAGCAAAGCACTGAAAGCACTGAAATGCACTTTGAAAAGGACACGTTTAGGAATGTGGAAATGGACGAAACGTGCAAAGTAGCATTTAGTGAAAGCTGCAAGTAGAATGCGAATGATGTTTTGTTTTAGCAGTACTAGTGCTTAGTCACGTTTGCTACATTCGCGTTGCGAGCGATTTTACATCGAATGTGATAAAGTTCACATTCAAGGATATTTACTCATAATGAATAAGACTTCATTAAAATTTCCTATCAAAAATTGTTTCATTTATTAATTTATATTTGATAAAAATTAATTTGCTATGAATGTTAAAATGCTAACACAAATGAAGAATCATAAAATGTTGAAGCTATTTTGTATATCTCTGGCTTTGAAACCATTATCGACACCTACCGAGAGAACTTTTAAAAAATCCACTCTTTCTTCTGTAGCTTTAGCTTTGAGAGTGAGGAAGACTTATTGTACTCAAAACTGCTTTCCGCAAACGTTCAACCGCCAAAAGCTCCCTTATTATTACCACCGATCCAGTGCACAAGAGAGGGCGCTACATACATTAAATATTTCAATATTCCCCCCAAACAGGGTGTACAGCTCTGCCACAGAAGCATTATGAGGTAAAAAAGAGTTCCCTTAATTTAGGCGGGTTAACAAGTAGCAGTATGCAAAACTTGAATTTATAATTTATTTAAAATTTAATTATTCATATATAAAACACAAATAAATAATTCTCATTATATATTGTAATATGTAGTCACACTATTTAAGATTTACAATGGCTAACTAGCTTTAAAGCATTAATTAATTGCTTGCTTGTGCATTTACATGTTCGGTTGGATTTCTATCATGTCGTAACTGTTTTAATTTCCAGCTTTACACCGAAGTCTAGCACAGTTTACTCAAAATCAAGACCGTTGCAGGCGAAACCAACGAAAACTCGTGTTAGACGCATTTGTAATTTTAATTAAATGAAGCGCGCGCAGCAATTACTGGGAATTCCTAAATAAACACGCACGACAACCAAGCACAGCCAGGCAATAACATTTGTATTTATTATAAAACATTCGTCGTATACATAAATAACTCACGTAAGCCAATTAATTATTTTTTTGCTAGCTTTAAAGGCAAATAACTTTTTTAATTACGATGACGCTGCTACTTTTAAACATTGGACAACGAGTGATTAATTGAAAAAAAAAATATTATGTTATTGTATTTTATTTCATTTTAGTGATAATTGTATTGTGAAGTGGAGTATTACCAGTTATTTGCTTAGTGACCCAAAATTGGCATTGTCGTGAAGTCTCAGCAAACTCTAGAGTTCACCAGACACAAAAGAAACGCAAACTTTGCCAAACCAACATACAAACCACTTAGGTGCGCAGTTAAACTGCACTTTGTCACCGTCGCCCTAGAGACAGGTAAAAATACTAAGCACTATTTATACAAGGGATGCGTTTGATTGCTGATGCACGAGGAAGGCTTAAGGGTTTTATTCTGACCGGCGAAGATTGATCGAGAATGTCATCTGAATCAATGCGGATTGTGTTCACGCTTCATCTGCCATTTCGACAGTTACACTGAAGGATAAAACCCAAAACGCTTGCCTAGTTTAGTAGAAAATTAGATATGTATCATCGCAAGCGATAGCATTTTCTAACGAGGTTTTTGATACGAGAAACAATAGATATGTATCTACAATGTTTCTAAAAAAAAAGGTGTAAAGCAGAATATATTGCTTTAAAACAATCCGTAAAGCTTCTAAAAAGACTTGGAAAAGGACAAGAAACTCTGTTATAATTAAATTCATAATAATAGACCGGAACAAGCATCGATAAATGCATCTATTGTTTCCAAAGCAATTAAATCGTTAAGATAATTGCCAGTTATCGGCGTGGCCGGAAAGGCGAGACGCGAAACGGTAATAAACCCTAATTAATCATAACTTCATTAGCGCCGCCAGTAGGCGCGAATTACAGATCACAAATTCAAAAAGAACAATCCTCCAAAAAAACATTAATGTTTTTTATGCTGCCAAACAGAGAAGAAACAATTGCACAAAATCTTGACATGTATTGATTTTTGTATTTTTTGTTAATAAAACTAAATTTTGGACTAGAGAATAGCAAAATCAGTTTCGCATGAAACTAGTAATATTAAACAATATAGAATTGCTATATCATATTAAAATGCAATTTCTATTAAAAAGAGTAAATTTACGGCTTGTTTATGACATTTTGGCAGAATAAAAGAAACTCCTGTGAACATACAATATTAGTTGAACCTAAATGGAAAAAACACATTTCATAGAAGAGAAGGATGGTCTTTCTCTTGCAGAAAATAGTATTAAGCTAGCGCTTTTAAATCTTATCATATAAATTATTATCATATAAACCACTTTTATTGTCGTCATTTACAGTTACATTTGTTCTGGACGTATCGTATTATAATAGCGTCAAAAAAATTACTTTCGTTAAAATTTATGTTTCAAGTTTTAACAGAGTTGACTCAATTCTGTTTACTGCAATATAAAAATATCTTCTCTTTTATCAGTTTAAATATAAACAATAATTTATGTAATATTTCAATTCTTTAACGGGTGATGCTATATTTCTAAAATTATATCTTTCTGTTAAGTTGAAGGTTAGCAAGAAAAACTTTAAAACTTCAGATTTGGTTTTAGGCGATCAATTTCCATAAAAATACGAAGTATTTTTAAATATCCATTTTCTCCATGTTGGCATTACTTGATTTAGTAGATTAAAAATATGTACTCTAATTCTAAAGAAAAAAAACTTTTGTTAAGTAAATTGTTTAATTAAACAATTTACAATTAAATATTTAAAACAGAAAAGCAAGGTTCTAATTTATTTATAATTATCTACTATAATGCATTATTGATTTTTTAATTGAGTAAAGACAAGCATAAAATGAATGCAATCAACATATGCAACAGGTGTCTTTTCTCTCGCAGAGTCAAAAATTAATTGATTAATAACAATATAGTTTATTTCTATAGTTTACTTACTTTTGTTACTCGAACTTCATAGAGTTTTTGTGAATGGAAATGTGGAAATTATGGGAATAGAAAAGTAATAAACTCCGTAAACCCACATTAATTAATATTTATTTTGTTCAATGCATAATGTCAGTCATTTCGATAATTACATGCATATTGGAATTGAATAATTAAGACGTAAAAAATTGTCGACGGTCGAAGACATTGCGTGAATAAGTGCAAGTAATTACTCATAATTAAAACCAACCGCGCTCTCCATCTGTGCGCGACAAAATGCCTTTTACAATGTACACCAACTGACGTCCAATGAATATATTCGTGAGAAGTGTGTCTTTTTCTTCAACAGCAAATAAAGCGTACCTTTTGCCTGCATTACATATAAATCACACATCAGGTTGTTTTGTCATGTCGCCGCGATGAGTTTGCGCCAGAAGGGTTTAATAAAGTAACCGGAGGAGACACTGTTCAAATAGAAAATGAAATTAATGTCTCCTATCTTGCATTCGGAAATCTTTCTTGCTTTCATTAGCTTGCATTCATCTGGCTTTGAATCTTTAGACGCACTAAACGAGAGAGTGTCTGTCGCGCACAAGGATGTTGTTGATGCTTCGGGGACCCTCTCTTTAACCTCTTTACCTGGTCGGGAATACCAAGCCGCTTACAAAGCAAGAAAGTAAAAGCATGTACTTACAAAAAACCAAGGAAACAACATATGCACTGAAAAGGGTAAAAGTGTGTTGCATCACGGTAGCATTGGGGGTAAGGAAGTCCGTATGCAAAGAAGAAGGTGATCCCAGCAGGTAGACCTGGGACAACGACATCTGCATCTCGACAACACGCATCTCCCATCTGCATATGCTCTGCATACGAAGGAGACCTTTCTTGGCAAACAATTCACGCTGAGAGCGTGTGGACCAATTTTCAAAGGGTTCCCACTTTCAGAACGAACTCAAGGTGCGTCAATGTCGACAGGTATAAAAGACCAACATGCAGAGCGCGTCTCTCGCAAGATGATAAATTATATTTGGTGAATTGTGTCGATTGCGGGGAACTTATTTGAATATAATTCACAAACTGTCAGAACGCCCCTTGACGTCATTTGCATGTGACTATTTCACTCATTGTGCTGTAGATTTCGGGAGAGATGCAAATTTTTCTACCTGAACCATCAATCCGCGAGTGCACACAGTACCTCATTACTTATGCAATTCAATACGTCACGTAGGGTTAAGTCGCGGTGGAAAAAAATGCGTTCTAACCGTTACTCGGCTACACGCAGCAGGCCAGCCAGACAGGCTTAATTTGCGCAGAGGTCTCGACATCCCAACGTGGTATGCAAATCACATTCATTCATTCGCATTCATTGACGGTAAGTACCCTTTCGCATACGCAGTCGACCATCTAGCATTGTCAGATTGTTTGTCTATCAGCTCAGACTCTGTCGTTTGTCTGCCGGAGTGCGTTTTGTGCTAATTTTTCAGTTTTCAATTAAGTCCTTCAGGTAGCAACATACAAGCTGCTGAACATTGCTAATCATAAAATAAATCAGTAGGAATATACGTTGTTACATTTTAGCTTCCTAAAATAAATCATTTGATTTTTTGTTATTTTATTCAAACTTTATCAACTTTTTAGTATTTTGTTAGAGTCAATCAACAAATTTCTAACAAAACTTGCAAACATAATTTCTTATCCCTCTAATGGCGTATTATTTACCAACGGCGCACTATTTATTTATTGGATTACCCTCGCGAGCGAATCGATAGCAGACATTGTTAGCGAGTAACTGAAAGGTAAGGCAAACTACGTACAGAGAACAGAAAAGGAAAATCCCATCAAGTTTTCGAGTTTTCCTTCAATTCCCAACTCCCATCAATAGACATAAGGGTGATCTACATGCAGGTTTCTATTTAATATTTATTAATGTGGCAGGTGAGTGAAAGGAAGTAAAAAGAAAACCAAAAAGTTATTATCGTACCCATTTTCTGAAAAGCCATGCCAAGTAAAAAATTTAATTTCCTAGGAATCTACTAGTCTAGGAATCAACCACAAAAACCGAAAAATCAATTTCTCACCGAGGTCGCAGAAATTCGCTGCCTTTCCGAATTTAGAACGCAATCGAAGCAGGAAGGAAACGAAGACGCCAAGCAAACGAAATTTCACATGCGTCTTCGATAAAAATATATATTGCTTCTTGCTACATGCGTACAAACATACACCCAGGAGAGAAAACCCGCTTCAACATAGGTCTTTCTGAAGTTGCTGCCCGCACACAAGAATTTCCACGTAGATGCTTGTCGTGGATTATGCTCGACGCGGAGACGTATAAAAGCGTTAGAGCAGCGAAAGGCGGCACATGAAAATCGAATGTCGAATGGAAAACGTTTCTAGGGGAAAAGAAATTAGATAACGGAAAAACCGACCGCGGCATGCCCACAGTACCTTCAGCACGGTGACAGTTCTTTTTGTCGGGAACTGGAAGAAAAGATGGCAACACCGGCTGGCAGATAGCAGCGGGAAAGAATTTATGATGTTTCTACGAAATTTCGGTTTCGGTGGTAAATGTAATTTAAGACGGCTACAAACAGAAATTAGCCATATCAATAAAAATTGCAATCAAAAATGTTTTACTGCTTCAATCTTAAATTTACGATGGCATGACAATTGAATAGCAGCAAGTTGAGAGTTTAAGTATTCTGCTCAGTTCTTAGTTATGCTGCATGTGTGCACAGGTTTTAACATATTCAACGTATTCTCAGGTTTACGTGCGTCGACTTGCAATGTTATTAGGTAATTGTCGATGGGGTTCTTCACATCGTACACCTTTAACTAAATCAACTAAATATTCAACTAATAAATAAATACTTCCCTGATAGAAGTCTAAACGTTTGATACGCCTTATAATTTGCACATGAACATGAATTGTCGAAATTCGGTTTATCCAATAAATTTCTACTATTTTTTAGGTGTGATTTTAATATAACATTTTCAAGTCTTAATTTTTTTTTGTTGTGTTCCAACTACATTTTTATTTATATTTGTTTAATCGGCGTTCGTTTATCACGTAAAACAAAAACATCCCTATAGTGACATGTCGCTAAGAACTAGATTTTCTTCACTAAATATGTAAAATTGTGGTGTGCGTGCATCGTAATATTTAAGATTTCAATGCCTGATGGAAAACTCAAGGGTATGCGTGCGCGTTCCCACCCACTCGGCCACCCCCTAGAATCGAAAGCGCGAGAGCGGGAATCGCGTCGCCATTTCGTAATGCTGGAGCGAGCGCGAATAAAATCGATAGAGGGTGAAACCGTGCACGGACACACACGCAATGACACACACCACCAACGGCAAAAGGTAGTAAGACGACACATGAACACCATCATCGACCACATTACTTTCAAGCCTCGGAAGCACTACTTTTAGAAGAAACTCATTCTAAGCTTTCACCTAAATGTAAGTCTATTGCTAACTAATTCTAGATAAATCTATGTAAAAAATGAAGAGTCACTTAACACTTTAATTGGACACTTTATAGACGGATATTCCTTTAATGTGGGTTCTTCTATTAAATAGCACTAGTTGTGAGTGAGTTACAAGATGGTTTTAGTTGTTTTATCTCGAGTTGATGCTGTGACACTAAAATCTCTCTCTCAACTGGTGTCGTCGAGGGCGTAATTATGAGACTGTTGTACTTGTAATTATAGCCAAGGCTTTAAAATGAATCCGGGGATGTTCCTACACTGCTATGCCGGTATGTGCGTGTGCATTCGATGTACTTCTATACAGCATATAGTGCGCTGGTGTTGAAGGGGATGATGTAGTATTGGTGTGGTCGGCCATGTTGGCGTCGGTGCATGCGTCGTGACGGGCGTCGTGGGCGTCCTGCGCATTCGCCATTTCTTCCCTGCACAACACCATCTTGCTCAATCCGCACCACCACACCGCACACCAAGCATAACAAACGCGATGCGCCTCAGAAGCACGCAAAAATTTGCGCCAACCTATCTGTATCCTGCTTGCACACATCATTGGCGTCTGGAATTTTCTGGAGATGGAAAACTCGTGTCTTGAGTGGCAAAGACACCCGCCAAACTTGCAAACTGCCACACTACGCATTCGCTCTCCTTCCGTCGTTGCCTAAACCACGAAAATTCCCGCACTACTAGAAAATCCTCTACCTCTTTCTGCTTAAAATTCATTATTTATTTATTTATTTATTTATTCCTACATGTGTTGTCTTCTTAATAATTAATTACTTGGCTACCATTGATTTTCCTCCTCATCCTATGCGAATAAGTGCAACTGAAGTGCAACAATTTCCATATAATCGACTTTTCACACGTTATCAGGGTAAGTTTGTTTGCAACCTCTGTTTGACGCAAGTTAAAAAGTAAGCGTTCTTCAATGTGCACAAAGTGCATTGACGATCTATAATTAATTAATTAACGTGAGCAATTACATCGTAATGTTGCGTACAAGTCACTGAGATGGACGTGCAGCAAAGGACGAAATTTAGATTAGATACGTTGCAACGCCTACATATTTGTACGGGTGTTAATTGTTTCTGCGCGTAATCAGCTGGTGGGCTAAGCCGCCGCCGGCGGTTTGATTGCGTTCGTCAAGACGCCACGCGTTGCGCTAGGTCGTGTGCGACGCCGCGCGAGACGCTCTCTAATCACCCAGCCGGTCGGCGTGCGCGCTAACGACCAATCCGACGGCGGCAGAGGAGGCAGTGCTCGACGTCGCGGCGCTTAATCAGTCCGCACACATCTCACGCGGAGGCAGCAAATTCATTCATGACGTAGCACTTTCACTACGTTCTGCTACTCATTCATTAAAGAAGACCCTGTTTTAACGATGATTTTCCAATGCGGTTGTTTATTATCTCAAAGCAATTGCAATTAGGTGTGATTAAATGATGATTACTTAACGAGGTGATTAATTAATAAAGTTGAGCACACTTATTGGTGTCTGATGGTATCTGGAGTGAATAAATACATTGTTTACACAATGTTTGCAATGAGAGCAAAGAAATGCAAAACTTGTTTAGAATTTTGCGATTAACTTACTTCAAACTCCACCAATTTCTTAAAATTCGTGTGCGGCTAGAGTAATTTTAAACTTTAGGCTACCTAAAGCGAGCTTTGAGCCCCGAGGGGAAAATTACCACCATCTGCGTTGCGGTCGCGACATGCAAATCATGCAAATTACTCCCAATTTGACTTTGCCAAGCACGCGCACAGACACAACAAACACCTTTACTAGATACTCAAGCTAACTTTCCGTGCTAGGTACTAGGTCCTAACTGAGATGATCTTTGAGCCGACACAGTCAAAGATCGTGAACTTAATAAACTGAGACCATCAAACGCTGTCCGTCGTGAGATAACCCTTTTTCGGCGAATGTTGGGAGTGGCCTAACCCTTGCACGTCCAGCGCTGTCCGTGGAAGGTGGTGGGGGTACCAACAGCAGCACCACATGATTAACCCTCTCGAAATTAAAATTAACATAACTGCAAGCGCATCTGCATAGAGTGAAAAAATGAGACGGTTGACGTGGCGACGAATAAATTACATGGGTGCGCGTACGTTAACACTACCCTCAGCTACCTTTAGAATAAATATAAATTTACCGGGTGCTGTTCCAGACCAAGCTCAAAGTCGACCCTATTCTAACAACGCATCAAAGGCAAAAAAAAGAAGATGCCTCGGTGACTATCTGTGTTCGGATGATGTTTCAACCCCATTTTGGGGTTGCGAGCAAAGAGCAATGGGAAGAAATGAAAAATATCATATAAACCATGCTCTGGTGGATAAGAAAAATGCGATGCATTATTGCGCAAACAATGGATGGATTTACATACAAACTCAGGCGAATTTTCCGAATGCGCAGAGAGGCGAAATGTAATATAAAATTGGAACCCTTTTAACCATCCGTAGAACCGCGAGCGCACAAAAGGGCGCACAAGTTTGCATAAAATCTGACGTCATTATTTTTAATTGAAGCGCATTGTTGTGCGTAATATTTTATCAACAAACAGCATAAGCAAAACAAATATTTGTTGATGTTTCCTACTTGTGCAGACTACTCAATGTTCATGCAGTCAGATGTCAGAGCAAAATATGCTTTTTAATATCTCAACTCAAATCCAAATGTCATTGGATGAAATGAAATGCAAGAATTCGGGCGTTCGAGCTGCGCAACAAAGACGTGTGTTTCAAAGCAAGCAATAAGATTTTGAAGTGGAAATGCACGATTCATACGTGACATTCGCACACGATGAATCTACACCATATGTGGAGAAGTTGCCACTCGCGGCAACAACATGGGAGATCCCGGGAATTGTGCGCTCGCGCCTGTCGCCATGACGACGAGCCAGCCGCCGTTCTCGCGGGGGGTGGCTGGATGCGGCCGATCATCCGCAACAAGCCTTGTGCATCAATACGTGTACGTTTTCGGCGTATGCAAAGACTTTCTTCCTAGCGCCAAAAGGGGGCAAATGCATGCGTCAGAGACGTGAGGGGCCTCCATTGAGAATAGATTGCAAACGTGTTCAAAAGATACTCACTCAATTGTATATATGTTCCATCAGAGTGGAAACGAAGAAAACATTTTGAAAAACGAAAATTGTTACAGTATCAAATAGTCTATTTTCATCTCAAGTCTGGTTGAGACAAAAGAAGAAGGTAAAGTAGGTACTTGATGAATCAATTAAATCATCTTTTTAATTTCTTCGGAAAAATATCGTTCCAGTGACCCAGTAACGATCGCGACTGGAGTAAGTGATGAAGGTTAAATGTGTAAATGCGAACGAGGTCTGGGTCGTCTGCAGTGTCTCAAGTCTCGCGGCGGGCGTGCAAACACTGTGTGCGTATTTTGGAGTTCGTTAACAAGTTGAATGAGTCGATGAGCGTCGCCGCCGCCGCCAACGCGTTTGAGCGAGCACGAGTTTTCATTCATTTCGCGTGGCACCCCTTGCAGAAAACTTGGTTTGCAAGTAGAAGAAAGACGCCGAGAAGAAGAACGCGCAAAACTCGCGCTCATTTTGCAAGAACCCTCTTTAAAAGCTTTCACAGCCGAGACGCTTCTTCTCCGCGTGAAAATTTAAGCGCACATTATGCGAGGGAAAGAAAGAAGCGACAACTTGTTCGAGATGACTTTCTGAAATTAAACTAGATTCTGACCTAGTACAACTTTATTCATTGTGAGCGTTAACTTTATAAAGTGAAAAGAAGAAAAAGCAGGAAAATTATCACACTCTGTTTCGTACACGTTGCCACAAATTTTGCACTTATTATTCATTATACAAGAGACCTCAGGCGGTAGTTTTTGACGTGCATATGCTTAATAAGCACAAAAGCTCACAAAGCCACCTTGTGTGCGTCCGTAACAAGCGAAAATCCATCAGACACTTGAATCAACTGAATAGAAAACACTCAAACAGCTTGACTTTAAAATAAAAACACAATACAAGCAAAAGGATGAGCCGATGACTGAGTGTCCAAGGTGACTAGCTGTCGACGTCAATTAACCAGCGGAAGAGGGCATCAACTAGACTTCTTGGGTAATGGTCAATTTCGATATTAAATGTCGGATTACAATCAACACTCGCTTTTGTGCTGAAGTGGAGAAAGAGGTAGAATATCATGTTGAAGCGGCTACATGAATTTAGGCAGACCGCATTCTATGATCGTGTTGCAGGTGCCCTTAAGTTGTCTTGGTTGTCTTCGGAGTTCGTTGATGTCTTGTCCGCGGGTAACACTCGAAACTCTGTAGCCACCGGGCAGGCATCGAAGATAATTTAAAAACATGTTGCTTGTTTTCAAGCCTCAAGATGCTCAAAAAGAATGTTAAATAAGTGAGTGTGCGGGTTTTTTCTTCTTCTGAACATTAAGGACACATGCAGACATGAAATTAGGTAGTATGCTATTAAATGTCGATTATTAATAGTTCACTTAGTTGTAGCCCACAATATGACCCTTAAGTACACACTGCGCCTTTTCCACCCAGAAGCCGTTAACTGCCGAGTATGGGCATTCTGAACAGAAATTGCCATCGTAATCGTAGCACGCCGCGGAAAAATTGTTGTGTGTACTTTATGCGCGATCATATTTTACATATCACGTACATACCGACGCACAACATGCAAATTATCGTCGTGCTTGATATATCGGTTCGATATACGCTTCTGATGTACTGTGTACTTTACCCTCTGCTGCAGGGCAGGACGGTGAAGCAGGCGAGCTTGTTGTACATCGAGATTTGCTCTATTCGCGAAATACATTTTCATGCAGAGGGCGTAATAAATATATCGTCGAATGCTGTGCGCCAACAAATTGCCAGCGTGCCAACCGCCGAAAAGCAAATTCAAATCTTCTGCTACGTTTAATCTCGAGAAGGCAGCACAACAACGCTACCGAAATGCGCCCCCGCAGAATGTGTGGTGTTTATGGTTTCCAGCCACTTGCCACTTGGCTAGAGAGCTTGTATTTGCTAAGCGTATTTTCAACATTTGAATCGGAGCAATTGTACATTTTGTTTGCTTTCCAGTTGATTTCCAGGTACAATCAGAGACCCTTGTCAACCGTTATGATTTGCATATGTTAAAAAAGGGTTCACATTACTCTGCATTCACATAATAATTGTCATGTTAATGCAAAAGTTTTTCTTTCTTCTTGGTTTCTATGCTACTTGCAATTGTAGTATAGTAAAGTAGAAATTTAGGTAACTAGTATGCAAAACAGGGTGACATTTTTTTCCTCACAACAGGAGCTCACCTCAAGCTGAGCGGTTGACTCCCTGACTACATGAATTTGATCATACAATAAATTGCTCCTTCCTTTAAACAACCCGATTAAATTTCTTATCAGCAAATTACACGGCATGTGCTCACTGATAATTACCACAAAATATATTTATATGATAATGCGTTAATGTACAACTACAGTTCAGAGCTTAATTGTTACCATGTTATCATGCAATGTTTTGCTCGACAAGTCGGAAATTTATTTTGATTTCCAACGCGATTCCTTAATATACCTTGAATATATCTTGGTGAATGTGCCAAAAAACGCATTTAGGTAAATAAATTCCATTAGTTTAATCAAAACAAAAGGAATTCACATCGTATTACTGGTAGTGACTTTCTTTTTCGGAGTGTTGTTCGAGTTTGTGGTTTCCGCGCAGGATTTTTTACGAATCCACCCTGATTTGTCGTGTTTTGCATATTGTGTTTTGGTGCTTTTTTGTACTTTGCTTCGTGCACGTTGAATTCAAAAGCAGGCAAAATAATTTGAAAACAATGTAGCGTATAATTCAAATCGTTATCGCGGCGTCGACCGTAAATTCGGCGATGATTTAAAACCATTGCATTCCATGCCTTCGTGTTCACGACATCGCATTTTCTTTCTCTGCTCGTGGATATACAATATATTTTCTTTGCATCTATAAATTTACAATTTCAACTCTTCTTTCATCAATACCACCAATATTCCATTTGTAATGCTTTACTTCACAAACTAATCAGTAAATATAATACTTTATAATTGAACTGTAATTAATTTGAGTTTGTTTGTTCCATTAGTTTTCTGAAGACAATCAGTAGATAGTATTTGAATGTTTACTCGTCTTCACTTGTAGTGTTGCGCATAAATGCATAATTCCAATAATTCTCATCGTGTTCCGCCTCGTATCCGCCAGTTTGGTGTCGAAATTTCGTGATTAATGCGGCGAATCATCTGAAGCGATCGCACGTTTTATTGTCCTGGCAACGCAATGCGCACTCGAAATAAACATACTTCGTGTCGTAGCAAACCAGGCGACTATATGCAAACCATCAGGCGTTAAAAACCGACGACGACATGTAAAACTCACCCATTTAGCATACAATCGTCCCGGGTTGCCGCCGATAAACGCAATCGATTACAGCGATAACTTTTCCCTATTATGCAATATTTTATGCCGACTGAGTGCATCATATGCACACTCGGCGCAATATTGCCCTTTATGCTCGCGCCGCGCGACATAAGTGCATCTGATATTATTATAAATATTCGCGTATAAAACGCTAAATACACGCTCGATTAGCCACCGCCACTCGGCAGGATGTCCCCGGATGTGCATAAAATCGCTCCATGAATACACACCGATTTCTGCGACCCGCACTATCGCAACATCAAATATATCATCCTAGGTGTAACCGGTGCACATCTCTGCACCGGTGGATGCATGCATAAAACGCATAAACTTTTTCCCAAACGTTAATATTTTCATTCAGTTTTATATTCGCTTGGCTTGATTTATTGCCGGAGAGATGCGCCCATCACAACCCTTTCTCGTTGGAGCTTTCACACAAGATACAAACAAACTCCAGACAACACAGCAACTTGAGCAAGTAACAACCCTAGCATCAAATATATCTTCTCGGATTAAAGGCCTAGTGGTAGACTATAGAGGAAGAATTAAAGTCATTTTTAGCTATCATTTTTCATGTTAGTGCACTTTCTACCTGCCTGTTGGAAACATGCGGATGGAATCAAGGGCTAAATGGGTTAAATCGTTTTAATAAGGGGTACATTCAATGACTTAGGGTTATAGCAATGGTACAGGTATGTGGAAAACAAGCGTGTAGTTAATTTTTTACTACCTATGTGTATTCAGGAGATGCATAAAACTTACCTCAGAGTATTTGCCTTGTTGTAGACACTGGGAACAGAGCGAAAGTGAAAAACGTTCAAGAGCACCACTTAAAAACTATAACACAGATAGCTAAATATTACACGTGTTCTTGTTTTTATTTTACCTATTTTCTCTGAAACAGAGAAGTAGTGGTAGTGGGCTCCTAGATCCTCACATATGCAATCACCAACATTTTTCCTGACTATCCTTGGGAATATTTGAATATATGCGTCATTTTCTGTCTAACTATATGCATTTTCCTTGGCATGGTATATGTTCTTTTATGCCTTCATATCCGTTAAACCAAGCCGTTATATTCACATTGTGTCCTAAGAATTTCATTCCTTGCACTGTTCTTCTAGCATCATGAGACACTTTCAGCAAAACTCTTCTGGTATTTTGATAAAATTGATGCAATATTAAATATTGGCAGAAAGAAAATAAAGAACTCATCCAAATATGTAGCTTATTTTAATATACTAATCACGTTAACCCAGATTGATGCTTTCAAGCATTACAAGTTGGGTGCGAATTTCATTTGACTTTTCACCTTTATTATCGTCACCTCCAACCTCTTTACATCTTGTTAACTAGGCGCGAGGCGTCGTAGGAGAATTGCCTGAGCGTGCCTGCTCCCTGTTCCAGATGATGTGGTGACGGGATGCCGAATGTCGAGTGTGTACTGAACGTGATCGGGTTTCTAACGTACGTGCACGTTGAGCAAATAGACGTACTCACCACCTTCAAGGTGTGGTTGAAATAAGCAAAAGATTTGAGAAAGAAAAGTTAGTGGTATTTAATTAAATCTCTTTTCAACAACACAATTGCAAACAACTGTTGATTTTACCTAGTAGCGAAGCTCATAATAGTTTATTTCAGATCGGTTCAAAGGTAGCGCGTTCCAATGGAGGCGGCGAGTGTAAACGTGCGCTTTAACTTTGCCGCTCTCACAACCTATCCCAAGCAGCGCACATTAGCTTAATGCGAGCGCACCACCTTCCCATCGATATCTTTGCTGATTTTCTCTCGTCGTTGCTTGATGGTGCGGTAGCATGCATCATCTCCCTCATCCTTACATGTTGGCAAAGTACCGGTGGCGGCAAACGAGCGCGCTTAGAGTTAATAACGTCAGTGGTGTGTCGCGTACTCGACTCACTGGCAGCATGCTGCCTTTAAGAGAAAAACCACACGAATAAAAAGCAAATATTTGCTCATTCGCTTTATCGTCATGTGTTGTGAAATACGCTTTATATGCGGATATAAATTACACACGAAAAGAGCAATGTTTGCATGACGACATCTACTCCTGCTTATTTCAAGACCGCGAGCAGAGCAAACAATGCGCGAAATATGAAATTGTTCGATTCGCGTCAAAATTGGAAACTAAATTCTACAAAATTTTTGCCCCGACTGCAATATTCGCGCATATTCTTATCTTATATAAAAGGCGCGCACTGAAATAAAAATATTTCAAATACGCACTGCGCCGAGCATAGACGAGATGGAAAGCTGGATATCTCCTCGGCTGGTTGGCTGGCTGGCATGCGAATGTCGCGAGATGAAATTGCAAAGAGTGGCAGCCGCCACCGTGGCCCCGACGCCGCCGCGTCGCGGGGATGATGTATTGGCAGAATGAAACGAGATGGAATTCTCTCTCTTCGTTTTTGCGCTCAGCGCGCGCCAGCCTGCTCGCGACTCGTCTGGAGACACACGCGATGGAGAAATGGCAGGCAGGGAAAACGCGACGGGAAAATTGAATTTAAATTCATGAAAACTGGAAGTTGCCAAGTCGCTGCCTCGACTTTACAACCCTGCCAGTTTGCCCAATTCTCGTCAGGAAACTACTATATGCAGATGTTGACCTGGCAACTCAACAACTTCAATTGCAATGTCAAATTTTCCAGGACGAAATCTATGGCAAATAATTGAAAATTTTAAATAAGAGTCTGAAATTGTGTTATTTCAGGCAGATGACTTATTTGCAGCTCAGAATACCATCTAAGGTAGAGCGTAGAAGATCCATTTCCTCAACTTCTTGTACAGTTTGCAATTTTCCTTGATCCATAACAGAGTCGAGAAGCTCTTCGGATCAATTGAAGCTTGTCTGAAGATGCTACCAATTCAATAACATCTTATCTAAGAAATCAATATGACTTTTAAATCACTTTATTGTCTCTCAACAAAATGCAGAAATGACAAATCTAAATCGAATTCCACACGCAGTTGATTCTCGGAAAGTGGGGTAGATAAGTGCCAGTCGCAGAGTCGTCTTCATTTACTTGCATTGCACATGAGGAGCACGTAGGAGACGTCGAATCGTCGCGCAATTTATACACACGTCGCCAGTCCGCTCGCGATACTCGCAGATCGCATTGCGCTAGAAGAGTAAATAATACACGTCGTGTGCACGCACGTGAGTATCCGGTTGCTTCTTCTGCATCGACAATAACCATATGCAGCATATGCCGACCTTCAATCACGAGAAGGCAGAGCTAAAGTGAAAATGATGTGTTGGGTAATGACGATTTGTTGCTTCAGAAGGTAATAAATGTAGGAGTTGGGCTAATACAGTTCTAAGTGGTTTAAATTGCTTAAAACCTGCAACATAATACATTATTACTCCTTAGGGAGATTTATATCTTCATTTCTTTTTAAGATCTATTCTCTCCTTTGAGATAGTTAGAACATGTTGTAAATAGCTTGGTCATATTTTCTTCATAATATTTTTTTGTTAGCATGTGAAGGTAAAAGAAAAGAAAAAAGCTTAGGATAAGACGATATCGAACTTCTATTTCGAGCGCCTCTTGCAGGACGATGCGCGACGTCGCCGAGCGAAACTAGGGTGAACCCGTGCGATTTGACACGCCGCACCCCCGTGTGCACAAAGCAACACACATGACGAGAGAGTTAGGATGGTGGATGCCGGCGTGGCGGCGGCAGCAGCGGCAATAGGATACAAAATGAAATTCCCCTTGTGCATGCGGCGATATTCTTCAAGGCTCGCATTCATGCATGTGTATAACACGCCACGCAAGTGACGCGAAATTCAAGTCCTCCGGGGGTTCTACTATTCCCTCTATTCCAACCGTCCATGGTTCCAATCTCAAAACGCAGCACAACATTTTATCGAATCGAAAATATAAAATTCTATCAAAATATTCCAAATATTCAGCTAGTCGAAGATGAAATTCATATATGTTAGAGGATTTTCTTACTAAGATGGAGAATCGATGAGCTTTGAGAAGAGCTTCAATTCTTCATCTATGCACATACAAAACAAGTTTCAAAGCGTATGTCTGTCTATCTTCTCCCTCATTCCATGTTTGCCGTGGGTGTATTTCAACATCACAAGAAGAACGCATTTATCTCTTTGTCGATGATACGTCAGTGTATCAGACCAAGTAAGAATATCACGTTATGATTTATGTGAGTTTTTCTTCTATCAATTTCCCGCCTTCTTTGTTCATTCTCATAGGAGAAATGCGCTTCGCAGGTTGCTGGAACCTGGATCAGAAATAACGCATTGCTAAAAATTGCTTTTCAGACTCGTGCCGCATCGACGATTTTCTTCAAGTGATTAATTGTATTTCTTCCCAAAAATGCAGATATGATGTTTAATAAATAAAAGTTATTTCTCAGTTGAAAAGAGTTGACATTGATCCGAAACATCCAGAGATTTTGATAGGAGAATAGCCAAAAGGGTGATGTTGTGAGGGTGTTTTTTGCCCTCTGATATGCGTTGCCTTGCATATCCTGTCAGACGGGTGAGCATTTTGGGGGAGCGTAGGTGATCGAATTCGAGCCAATCGTCAATACTCTAGCAACGTGCGCCCAATTTTACTAATAGGATGTCTACCGTGGAAAATGACGTATTGTGGAATGACCTCAATGATGACCCCCGCTTACTACAATGTACAGAAAAAAGGATGTCTAATATTGAATACCAACATAACACATAACATTTTTTATATGAAAAAATATATCTAATAATTTGAAAAACAAACTTCAGGATTAAATATACAGGTCAACAGTTTATTAGCTTCTGTTGGAGAGTACAATGTGAATAAAAAATGAGTAATAATCAGTTAAAACCAAAAAGAGAAAATGAAAAAAATCTCGACGTTACTTAAATGACACTTTTATCTAATTTGGCAGGCGACTAAATTGGCAGCAACAAGTGTTTGCGTTCTCTTAAGCTTCTCAAACGAGCGCGACGCTCTAGGCGGCGACGGAGGCGGCGCAACGCCGGCGATGTTACATTATGAGCGTCTAAGTGCGCGTTAAACGAAGGCAAAAAATCTAGACGCGCGCGCTTCGGCTGAAACAAGGAAAAAACGAAGGGGAGTCATTGGCGGCAAGTGAATGCTGAATAAATGAGTGCAAATTGAACAATTTGCCAGATTACACCTTCATAGCATGAGTTACCAACACTTGTAACACACTATGAAGAGAGATTAAATTGATTGAACAGGTTAACTCTGAGAAAAAAGTCACATTGGCACATACAGATCGGGTACATCTCCCATAATAAAACAATAGGTTGTTTTTCAAATGTTTAAATTTATTTAGCACATTTTACACTTTTTCTTATCAAACACAATATTTTTTCTTTATAGTTTTCTTTATCACAAATTCTAGGCGGTTTTCGCATCTTGAGCGCTTTATATGCAAAGTTTCGCATCTATACGCACATAAAGCCTGAATTTAGTAGATACTGAAAAGCGTATAATATCATATAGCATTTACGTCCGCTCTCGCCGCCGCCGCCCTGAAATGATATGGCGGCCTGATCGTAAGATGAATTGCTTCAACTATCGCGCATAGCCGCATAATAAAAATATCTACGCACTCACACTCGTCTCGCCTCATCCTTTTCCGGCGCGCAGCCCCCGTGCTCATATAAAATATAAAAATGATGCGTTCGGCTCGTGCGATCAACTCAATATATATACGAGCACGTAAAGTGGGATGATGTTCAGGTTGAGACCCTCTCATCGAGCGTGGTTGAGGGTGCGAACGAAAATAAGGAAAAAACGTCTTCTATCTTATACGCCATGTATGTAAACGTATCAAAAAACATTTCTCAAATTTCACTCTTGGCTGCTCTCTGTGCAGAGAAGAATTACTGATCAATGATCAACAGAGCATGAAACAACAATACAGAAAGGGACATGACTTGTTTTTTACTACAAACTAATCATAACTTATCTACTTGTTCTTATGTAATTATTATTATTGCAGTAGTTGTTAGATTTGTTGTAGATTACATCAATGAGGCTCACTTTTGCTGAAGAACAGCAAAAGTTGTTATTGTTTCCAGTGGGTTAAAACCAAACAGGTTAGATCAAAAACTAAACTTGTTGAAACTCAACCGTTCTTTGTAATTAAATTGAATTTTTCTCGTAAAAGGGGCAACAGTTCAAGGTGACAATTTTGATATCAAAGGACAGAACAGATTGTGATTGGTTATAAACCTTTCTAAATTATCAAAATAATTTCCTAGGTAATTTCTCCTCCAACTATTAATCTAAGCCTTCTTCAAAAAAGTTATCTAACTCAGTGTTTTTGCTTCTTCATGTATATTTATACGCCAGCTACGTTTATATTTCTCTTGTTATTCTTTGTTTAATATGGAAAAGCATAAAATTCTTAAACCTAACCCTGTCGCCGCGTCGTGGGGCATAAGGTGGAACAGCAAAAGTCACATCTTCATATTCCCTATATTTCCATTCAAATCGCACACCACAAAGCAACTCAGCCCGAATATCATTCGTTACGCGAACATACAATTTCGCGTATTGCGAGGCTCTTTGGATGGTACCGTCTTGTATTACGTGCAGCACAAGATGATGAAAACGTAATCCTCTCTAGATTATTGTTGTACGCCCGCTGCCGCGCACGCATATGAGTTGGATATGTGCAAGAGGTCCTTCGAGTGCGATGAAACGATGCCGAACGCGATCTCGAGTAAAACGAGACAATGGAAGTATGAACTTTTCATAATAATATCGAGGGCAACGACAACTGCGCTGGTGGCGGCGACGTTTACGACATATTCACGCATTCGTCTATTAAAAACGTAAACACCCCACATCAAACGGCGCGCCACGGCGGAGTCGGAAAACAAACAAAAATTGAAATTCTTACGAGTGCGAATGAAGCTTATTGCATATTGCATGCGAGGCGGCAAAGATTATGTCCTCTCCTGGATGAAAATCCCTTACGCGCGAGTTATTACCTTCTTATCGCTGCTTTATTATGCAAATATGCAAATTTATTGAAATTGAGTCATCATTTTGCAACAAAACCATTCGGAAGACATAGAAAAAAGGGTTATCTATATCTATCTATCTATTGCGTATGTTTGAAGAAACAGTTTTGTTATTGCTTGCTTTACTTAGGTAATACTCTCAATGCACTTTTGGGGTTTTCTTTTGGGATGTGCGTGGAAATCAAAAATATATCAAATAGTTGGCAAAAACTTACTGCACGTGAAGAAAAAACCAAAAACCCACGGCAACAGCAGCGTCTAGTTTTTCATCGTCATGCTTTATTCATTTTTCGCAGTCGTCTCCGACGCCGCCTCCATTGCTCTCAGCGCAAAAGGAAATGGATTTTCGCTCAAAAAGTGCGCCACATTTCCGTAACATTCACATTTCCAATACATCTTACATCTATCCCCTACCACACATGTGTGTTGTGTTTCATCTTTTTCATCAAAAAGTCTGCATGAATTTCAAATAATTCCAATTTCTCAAGTAAAACCACATTGGTACCATCTTATCTACAAAATATTCTCTGAATATAAATATAACTACTAAGTCAAAAATTCCTTCTAAATAAGATTTAGTTTGTCATAACCCAAGTGGCAATGTTGATATAGGAATATTTCTTGTAGATATCAATGTTTGGATATGACAGGCGCTTAGTGTCATCCGCTGATATCCTCACACATCATGCATATGATGCTCGCATCGCTTGCTTCTTTTTTTCCGTCGCCACATCCTTTAGCGCGGCTGCTCTGGCGTAATCTCTGATACCGCAGCGCTCGCAAAGATCGCGGATAATAAATCATGAGCACCCGTTCTTCCTGCTCTCAGCGAGCTATCACAACTTTCAGAAACCACCAGCACGCAAAGCGCCCTACATCATCTATCAGCACTCATTCTCCGCTATTCCTTGCCGCCAATATGTGTACACTGTACTCTCTGCAATATGGACACATCAACTACATGCATCAACCACCTTCCTAGCATTACATCAATCAATACCCTACGAATAATACGATGATGATGTGACAAACCCCGTTTGAATGAATAACCAACTAAAATAAAACATTTAATTACTACGCTAGTTTTAACCAGATGATTTTTAAATCAAACTGAATCTATGGTGCAGATATTTTAGAGGAAGTGCAAAATAAATTTGCGCGAACGATCAGCAATTGGCGCGACAGGTCGATGGTTCATTTACATCCGGAGTCAATTTACTCGACGCCTCGTCTTGTTAGCCACGCGTGAGCAAGCGCCTCCACCATTTGCACGCCGACGTATTTATAACCATCTAACTTCCTATCTCATCTATTCAACTCTAAGCTTGGCTTTTCCGCAATCACGTATTGCCCAAATAGGAAACGCTAGAGAGCAAATAAGACGTCGACTTTATCGGCTTCAATTTGACAAGATCAAGATCAACTAGGTGCTGGTTTCTTCTGCTGGCTTTTCTATCAATTGAATAGAGATCAGAAGTTTTCCAGTAGAATGTTATACTTTAACTTTAACATTAACAATATATGTCCATAGTTTTTTAATAACAGTTTTTATTTTATTTCAAAAGTATTTTGCCCATTGGTTTTTAAGTTATTCCACATCATGTACTTCATTTGAACCAAGTAAACTTTCACATTTCATGATCCTCATCCTTATGCCACCAGCACCATGTGACATCAAAATAAATAGGAGATAGACTAACTGACGTTGTAAATTTTTGTCATTTTCGTTTTCGTAGCGCCATAGACGTTGTTGTTATCTTTACGGATGTCACGCTCCTTGCGCCTGAACAGGCGAGGATAAAACGCAAAAAATGAAGGACGAATTGAAGATCGTCACTCATGCGCAGATGACGATCATGTTCAACGAATAAGGATAGATCGGCGGCTAGGACGCCATGCGGATGATATTTTTTACGTTCTCACATCTCTTGCACCTTATGATCCTTATGGCTGGCATATTATGCCTTAAGGCATATGAGCATTTTGTATATTTGTCATCTACAAAAGCACGATATGTATTTTTAGCCAAGCATGGAAATCGTAAAAATATTGAGTACCCGACGCGCTTGTTTGAATGTTTTTTATTTTCTTTCTCAAACCTGGAAAACTTAACTAGCAATCATTGTGCTCGTACGCGTCGCAAACCACAAAAAGGCTATATCATTAGTGCAGGATGCACAACAAACGTGGGTTGTTATTGTCAATGTTGCCAGAGACGCAATAATAATGTCGAAAAACTAACATAACAATAACATTTTCTCATCTCCAGGCGTACTACTTGCTTGTGGATGGAGTGGAAATAAAAATATAGGGTTTACATGAATGTGGTGACGGTAGAGAGCCATTAGGTGGAAGGAAAACCACTTTTAGAAAATACCTTGTTCATCATTTTCATCATTGAAAAACAGAATTTGAATTTAAATCTAAGCAATTTTTTTCTCTTGAGTAAAAATTTCCAAAGGTCCTTTACTTAGTTACAAGTTCTCCGATACCTGTGCGAAAACAAGAGTATTTGTTGCTCGTCGTATTTTACATTTCCAAATCCTCTCCATTAGCATTCTCTCAACATGGCAAAAAAATAACTATTGTCTTCGTATTCATACATTCATGCAAGTATTTATGTATGTGAGCAAAAGAAGAAAGGCTTTCTCCTCATTGTACACGTAAGAATTCTTTTCGAGTAGAAAATCAGTCTGGAATCATACATACAAAACAATTTACAAAAAAAGGAATAAATGACAAATGGAACTGACTAAAAAATTGTTGCTTCTAATAAGATTCCAATACCAAATACTCAACACTTTTTTCAACACAACAATATATTATCTAATTAAACTTTTGCGTAGTAGAAGTATAGTGGTTAATTGACACAAATTCTAATTACCAATGAAACATATCCTCCCCATAAAAGCAAAATAAATTAGTCACAACACCCGATTTAAGCCTCATTAGATAACGATTAGTAAGTAAGCTTTGCGGCTGTTTGATGACAATTGCAATTACCCTCGACAAGATTGATCATCATGAAGTTGCAACACGCCGACATTTCCACATCCCAAGCGACCAACTCACCAACCCAGAGACATCATTTATTTTCCGCACCGCATTCAGCACTGTATTTACCATTAAGGCGGCGCACAATAGAAATAGTTTGCGACGTATGCAAAATCCACGAGTTGATTTCGTGCGTGCGAATGATGTACATGAGAAAAATGAGGGGATGTTGGAGAATCCAGAGCAAGGTGGTGTTGTGCGTCGAGCAAGAGAACTGAAAATCCACCCTTCAAGACCCTTATTGCTTCACTTGCTTAAAATTGCAAATCGAAAATTTATTTTTATACAATTTCCAGATGGCTTGTGTACGTGTGCATGTGACGCATGTAAATCAATATTCGACGCGATACAAATTGTCAATGTTCGTGCAAGCATCCAATTTCAAAGTTGCGCTTCAAAAAGGCTGTACCCAGAAATAAAAAGGATTTAAAAACAAACATCGGGATAAACAGTTTGATTTGAACTCTGGAATATTTGTAAGTGATGAATAGAGTGCTGGTAAAAGTATGACAGTAAAAAATGATTGAGCCAGAAATAACGTGCGGATGACTGCTAAAATTGCCGCCCGTTTATTATTGAAAAAATTGTTTTAACATGCCGAAAATACCTACAAACATGCCAATACAGTCTGGGCCAAACTGCAATTTGCGTTTCGTGTCCGGATGCGCTCCGGTTTGCATGTTTGGATGCAGTTTAAAATTTTTAGACCAAAGCGACGCGCATGCAATTTCGACATTCATCACATTTCTCCACACGGTGTTGCCATGGTGTGAATAAATAAAGCGCGATAATTCACGCAAATACAAACAATTGATGCACAAATTCCAAAAAACATCCGAATCAACGGCTATTACTACATAGTTGGGATTCTACACAAATATGCTGCCAGAGTGAAAAGTGTTGGCAAAGAATGGCCATGATTGACTGGGAAATTAATCGATTACGAAATTATTTCTAAATAATATATGGCGTGTGAGGAACGCGTACGCTTCCAATATGTCCAATGTGCTGACCATTGACTGCTTTCTTTTTATTTTCCTTCAGCACGCGTTGGAAGCGAATGAATAGGGATAATACGAGATAATTGAAGAGTGTGCACCTAAGGAGCCACAATAATTACACTAAACGTTAAATAAAACGCTCAAAAATAAGAGTATTATATACTTACTGTATATTACTTTGTACTTTTTTTGTGAATTTGACTGCTCGAAAAACAATAGCAATTTCTTCCTTCTACATTCCACCTTCATGCGGTAATTACTCATTTCCTTTACCTTTCGTCGACGCTAATAACTCTATAGTTATCTATACGCGTCAACGTAATTACTTAATTGATTTTCTTATAACATACTCCCGCCGCGAGCTATACAAACAGAGAAGTAAAGAAAACTACATCAGTGCTGACACAACGAAAAACATAAATAATTTCCATCATAGTCTTAACCACCCACGAGTGAATTGCAGCACATTTCAAAATTGCCTAGGGCCGCTAGTGGTTAGGGTAGATCACCCTCAAAATTGGGCGAATTGCTATTGGGCACACGGCTGAATATATCGGACACGTCCATCATGCGAGCAATCTTCAAATGCGATTTGTTTTCGGGGTCGATAGTCGATACAGTGTCGATGCAGCGCAGCCATTCTTGCACTATAAATATGACAGTGCCACCCTCGCAATGCGCCTGATGTGTGTTTGACAAACTATGTGTGCCCTATACATCCCTTGCGCAAACAGCCCCAAAACTAACGCCACACCCTCGAGTTTTACGCAAAGAAGCTAATGCATTAGGAATTTATGAGTTGAGACAGAAGAATTTTCGGTGGTAAATGGTGAATTAAATTTTAAAGATGCAGTACAAGATTTAATTTAAATATGTCACTTAATTGCTCTGCAATCAATGTCCAGACTGAATACATTTAAGTCTAATAGGCACCAGAAACCGTTCATTAAATGTCTCGCAGGACTACTCACTTTGTTTGGTAATGACCAAGTACTGCATGCGAATGAACACTTGAAAAAGTGTAATTTTATCGAGAAGCACATTAATTTATTATTCATTTCTGTGGGATTTGTTTCACTTGCAGATAAAATAACATGTGTTTCTATCAAAAAAGAGTAATCCTAAGATTTACAATCTTACTAATCTCTTATATTTTTCTTTTTTTTTGTGATTAAAATTGCAGATGTATTTAATGTTTTATCTTATATGTGACCATTTAAAACTTAACAAAGTGCATGCATGTTTATTAATGATTTCAAATTTCTGATTCTTAAACACGGAAAAAAAAATAACTACCTACATTATAATATAACTTGGTACTCAAAAACTAATGAGTCTTGAGACTTGAATAGAAGGAAATTTTACACATATTCAAATACGTGCCCACGCATCAGTGATCTAAGCAGGTAGAAAAACAAACTAAGGGTGATGCAACTCAGACAGCGTTAACCCTTTCCTATTGTTCCACTTTGCATCCATATGCAAAGCTAATAAATTCTATTCTGGAGAAATTCAAAGCCCCACATGTGTCACATTCGGGGCCATTTATAACCTGGCAGAATATTCGCCAGTGTCGAATCGAAATGTGCGAAACGTTGAAATGGAATCCGCGTAACAAGCGCGTTAAGAATACCTGCGACTGGCGTGCTAGTGTCGAATCGGAATTGAATATGCGATAATACGATTTTAATATTTCGCAAATTTTATACGCGGCGGCGACGTTTTACCTCTTCTCGCGCCGAGCGCGCACAATTCGCGTCTAATCTGAAGACGCCGCGCGCGAAGAAGACGAAAGATTGTAATAAATTTTATTCGCTGTGCAATAACTCAAAAGGGATGAAAGAAGAAATTTGCCGACTGCGCACGACTAACAAGAATGTTAGAGTTGAATATTATAGTCGTCAATGGATTTATATGTTATGCATAAAATAATTCAATTATTTCTTCAAAAATATGCCAATAAAAGGAAAACCACTCTAGGCAACCCATTATACAGCAAATATATCAACCAATACACTTAAAAATGAAGACAAAAGGGTGAATTCATCGTTCGATCATTATCTAAAAGTTTTGCTCGAATTTAATCTTAAAGTCAATTCGTCTTACATTGCTCCGGTTAATTACTAATTCAACCCCATAGTTCTAGTCCCAAATTTGATTTTTTCAAGCAATGCAAATATCTACATTTATTTCGTAATTATTGATTAAATCAGTCTCAGTACCGTTCGGCAGGAATAAATTCTGCGCAGCGCTCTTCAAGTGTGCATTCTCGTTTTCCATTGCACGCTCGCAACATTCATAATTATTTAGTGACGCAAACAACAATTAAACGACTAATTAATACGTTCTTAAATTAAATAACATTACTAGTACATACCGGCATACCATCATGCATTCCTGCGTACGGAACCACTCAACATCTTCACTGCGCCAATCGAAGTCTCGTCTTTGTATTGATAAATGCGTGTAATTTAATTGTCAATTGCACACGTCGCGTGATGTAACTATAGTGGTAACTAACTGTGAACGTTTATATGCCAATTAGTGTTAACGTGGCAATGTGAAAGCGAACTAATGAAATCTGAAGAGGGAGATAGGCTGGTGTTTAATTTACAGCGCAACCGTAGCGAATTGGGGTTGATAATTTCTATAATAGGAGTTGTTTAATTAACAATTAAATGCTAAATAATGTCGTGTTTGTTGTAATTAACATGGAGTTGAATAACTTAATGTTACTTACAACATGTAGATTATTTTTTATAAATTATATGACATCTCTGTTATTTTGGCGAATTAATTTGTTATTTTCATTTCCGTGGTCAAACATTGAATTCGACTTTGCATGTCTATCAGCATTTAGAGCAACTTTAGTGGTTTGCAGCACAGCTTAGGCATTACCACTCACTTGAAATTCCAATCAAATGGGAACGTAATTAAAATAGTGCGTGCCGAAACGTTTTATCACGTGTTTGAAAAAACGCTCGAAATGTTTTTGTCCGTTAGCACCTGAATGAGAGGCTCTGCGTCAACGGATCGAATCGATAAACCTAGTCGATGCTTATCGGTGGCCACTCTTTTACTTTGTGCGCCCACGATTACAACATACTCGTACCACACACCATTTGCGCACTGGGCTCGAAACTTTGCGTCACTATTGTGTATTTTCCGGCCCACGCCATTCCGAAAAACACACCGAACACGAACAACGCCAGCGCATTCAAAACGCAAGAAGCCCGAAAATGTTCTGCCACTACAACAATATTTTTTCGGCCGCGCATGGACAGACGGAAAGCGCGATCATCTCTGGGTCCTTGTTCTTCAAAGTGGTTTTACTCTTTTTCGGTGAGCTTGGAACCGGACGCGATCGTGCAGGTTCCAAATAATATAAGACACATAAATAAAGTGTACATGGGCAGATTGATGAAACGGACATCCGAGTTAACACCACGTTTGAACAATTCAACGCGATAAACATCACGCTTTTGAACAATTCTGAAATCACTGATTTAGAACGACAACGTTTGGGGCAGTGGAAAGCAACTCACTCGGCTCAAAACAAAATCAAAGATGCCACGATATGACTATGTGCAGAGATGATACCCGACTGATGCACCACTCTCTTCAACCCTTTTCGGAAGCCTCCAGCACTCTCGCTTTCAAATCCATTCTCAACTCTTGCTTTCAACGCACAAATTTACATCCTCGCTACCTGAATCTTCATAATGCATATGATTAAAATCTATTGTTGCGTATAACCCTTTGATCCTTTGACCTGAAATTTATGCAGCCCTTTCTCATGCATGCTCAGAGTCTTTGGACAGCTTGTGAAATATTTAAGGCGGTGGGTTAGCTGATGGTTAGGGTAGGGCGCATTTTAGGAGGTTTGCCTTCCGCCTTCCTGCTTGGATAAGGTGCACTCTGCACACATGCTAGTAGGAAAAGTAAAGCCAAGCCAGCATTGAAACAAGCAGGGGAAGTAGATGAGTGACTGGATGACGCAAACGAGGGACACGCACGAGTGCATATGAGCACATCCCTTCGGCAAAAGGCAATCCAATTGCAAATCGAGTCTGACGGCTCGAAAACATCACCGGAAGAGGAAAGGGATGTCATAAAAACTTCCTTACTAGAGTAAAAAATAGTTCTTTAGATCTGCAAAGAGTGCGCTACTAACTAGGCACTACGCCCAAAGCAAAACATTCTATGGATTCGATTGAAAAAGAAACCACAAACTCTTCAAATATTTAACACAAGATGGTCTTTTGTCAACACTTTTCCTTTCAGCCACGCGTCGTAGTAAAATAGCGTCACTACATGCGTGACACAACTATAAACTACCTTCGGAACCAGGTAGTAGTGTGCAAGTAGGAATAGAAACCATGCAGCCGTTTGCAGTAGCGGATGCAGATGTCCACCGTTTTCAACACACCTCGTGCCCCCGCGACTCTAATCATATGCACGTTTTTTCACGTGCAACGTATCCGCACGCACAATAAAACACGTCGTACCTTTCTAATTCCAATTGGAATCTAACCCGACAACAGCCAAAACCACACCGACTGCTGCGAATAAGAAAATGCCTCGGTGAAAGCGTTTATAGTAAAAAAAAAGCAAAAGTAGGAAGCGCGAGCGGAAAGCAAACGACACAAGCGAATGACAAATAAATTTATAGAACGGTTATACCAAGACCTAAAATTTATTTTTATCGAAATGTCGCTGCGTTTGGATATTTAGCCATTGTGTTTGTAACTTTTATTTTCTCAGACCAAGTAGTTGGTTGCAATTTTAGGTAGATAGCTACATCCTGATTGTTCGATATTTATTTGTACAAAACACCTTCGGGCGAAATGAGAACGGCAAGTGGAAAGATGATCACACGCTAACAAAACAATAAATCGAATTCAACTGCTTTTCTTCTACACTTGGATGGTAATAATAGAACTAAGTGAGAAGATGGAGCCAATTTTTTGCGGGAAGATGTGTTGAGAAATTGCTAGAAAATTGTTAGTGATGTTACACTAACATGAAGAGTATACTAATTCTAGAGAGACAAATATTCTATTATTGATCATGATCATCAAATTGATTGGAATTTTTAGGGCATGACCTTTAAGTAAATAAGATTCGAGTTGTGTGGCATAAAGAATAATATAATACATATCACATCACCTCAAGTGAGGTGCACCCACTGAGTCCTAACTGTATATTTCCTCCACATTCCTCCACCGACCTTTACAGCTTAATAATAATAAAAAAGCTACAAATTATTACCTCAAGCTGATCGTATTTATGCAAATAACTGACAGGCATCTTGTAGGCGCGTAGCATTATTTGCTTCCAAACTCAATACCAGTTTTTACTTTATACAGCTAGTTACGAAAACGATTCCTAACCAAACAATCCCAAGTTATCTCTTGCTTTGCATATAAACCATAATTTCAACATTTTCTTACACAATATTTAATCAACACCCACAACACACGTTCGCAGTTCAAATGCTCAAGATGCAGGATTTGACTTTCCAGCCACGCTCCACAGCTCTCAGCGCTGTGCGCCTCAGGGCCTGTCAATAAAGATTAATAGGGTTTTTGCTGGTTATCAGTTAATACGCTAATTGCCTGCATATACAAATCAGCGTCAGGTGTTAATTATGATATGTTAAGTGTTAGTGCCGATGGTTCAAGCTTGCCATCACAAAATCTTAATTTACACTAGAGACACACGTATTACACGCAGTGCTTGTAAATTAAGTATAAATTAATAGTAATTGCTTCAAAAATATCGGCTTGCTTGGCTATAATAATTTATGCAATAGAAATTGTTGTATTTGCAGGTATTAATATTTTTTAGGTGCAAAATTAGATGTTATTTATGTGGTGAGAACCTTGACCGCTTGGGAATTTGGCTGACTTTACAGTTCAATCATAGTCATTCGCACGGCAGGCATAATTGTTCAAGTATGAAGACACATTAGGCGCAGTGTTTTATAAATTAATATTAACTAGATTATAAATGTCAGCTTGGCTGGCTAAAATATTTTCTAGAATGGGAATTCTCGTGTTGAATATATTTTATCTACGATTGGAAATGAAGTTGAGTGGAGATTGGATGTCGGCTAGAAACTGGGTGGTTCTTGGACGAATAGATTAAGGCTTGGTTTAATTGAAATTGAAATGAACACCTGACATATACGTAGACATTAGCATAGTGTTGTATACAGCAATGCGAATTGTTGTCTTGTTAGCACGAAAAGTTGCTCATCAGAGTAGTTTATAATTTAATTGACTTCCTGTTATTTCTGAGAGAAGACTTAATACAATCACCAACAAACCATTCTTCCACAGCGAATAATAAATCAAATAATTAAAAACAAACAATCCAAGTGGCATTTCATAGACTCCATCATGAACAGACTAATATGAATTTATGAGCATGAGACTATTCTTAAATGCCATTTACGTGTGCATTCATCGATCCAATTAAGAGACTCAAATTCAAATGAGCAGTGTAATTACGCGGCGCGCCATTGCCGCAATTATTATCACCGGATAATGGCTGGTTAAGAACGTGTGCATAAAGAAATGTTTATTAGATTTATTATTGCGCATGGAGGCAGCCAATCGCGGCTGGAAATTGTGCACTGCTTATTAGAGTGGGAACGTCATAATTGTCCGACGAATCCGACCGCCACGACGCGGCGCCGGTCGCTGTGGAGCGTGAAGCGATTGGAAATTGTAATTACGGAATTATTATTATCGCCGTCGCGATGCTTAATCGAATCAGCGGATACACCAATTGCCCTATGCTGGACACGACGGCGGCGGTATTGCAAGTAAAGACGGTGTCGTGATAAAGTCATTCAATAAGAATGTTGGAAGACAATAAACAGGGAAGAATTGTTTGTTGTAATTTGTTTGTAGATAAAACTTGACTGCTTAAGAATTTCGGTGGAACCAACAAAAATCATGCTTTTCTTTATATTTCTTAGCATTGAACGAAATAGTTTGAATTCGCGAATTTTATTTTGCCATCTACATCCATCTAGAGTAGCTTTCCATAGATTCAAGTTTCTGCTTAATACAATTACTGAGTGAGTATAACACTATTTATGTTTATTATTCTTTCGTGCATCTCACACATTAAACCTTTCATTTTACCAATCATTACCATATGAAATGTATTCAAATGCTTTTGTTTAATGAGCGATGCTTAATAACTGCCTAATCTAATGCATCGTTTGTATGCCTGGGTAATTTAATTTCCAATTAAACAATGTTAGTGTTTACGTTGATGCCTTCGGCAAGCCTCGCCATATTCGCACCCATCGAGCGTAAAAAGCGCACCCACCCACTTCATGTAAATGCATCGAATTATCTCGCTGCGCATTACTATCCACCGTTGCCGTCAAACAGTACGCATGCTATTGGCCAGTGCAACATGGAAAGATCATTTTAAAAACATAATTTTATTGAGTGTAATCATTCTAATGACAGGTGATCATTACTAGTAGAACCATCTCTTAGAAGCAAGCAGAAGTATCTTGGTTCAAATAGGCGAGTTGGAATTTTGGAGTGGCGTTGCGTAAATGGTTTGCTAGAGAAGCAGTCGATTAGAAGTCATTTTTGCATTTTGCAAGTGACATTCATGAACAGCGCATAATTTAAATAAAATACTGCCGAAGGTCACTTGCTAATGCGCCGAGCGACAGCGTCGCTGTCAGACCATATTAGCGTTAGGTGAGTACAGCTCGTGTGAAAAAATGTTTAATATTAATGAATCTTGTTTTTGTTGCAGACCTGTTCGTGATCATTACCTTCAAATATGACAAGCAAATGAATGCTATGTATAAATATTTACAATGATTAATACTTCAATTCAATATTTATTAATAAAAAAAAGCCAAATAATTTGCACCGAGCTCTGAAACTAATCTCATCGAGATAATCTTCTCGTAATTTCATATTTAAATTGTCTTTTTTGATTTAAGATCTTGCCTATTAATAAAACCCATCAAGTGTCGTTGAATGTATCACTTAATGGAAGGCGTGGGCAGGTGTCGCAGGAATACTGCAATTATCTTTGCGATAAGAGCAAGCAAATGATTCACAAGCGCCTTAATTAAAATTCCTCGATTGCGGCAAATTCAGGATGGCTACAAGCGCGACTTGAAACGGCCGGCTCTAGTGGCAAGTGTACTTAATTAAACTCTTATTTTTTTGCAAACAGCGCGTGTGCTTTTATTGTGCGCAAATAAAGGAAAATGAAGTTATTAAAACAAGTACCAACATTCTACTGTTTCTTAATTGCAGCGTTCATTTTTTGCATTTGTTTTTGAATGCACCGGAAGGAAGCGTTGAATATTTGAATATGTGCGTGTTCATATGGCAGACCTTTACATTCTGCTCTTAAGAGATAATAATCTACGAACTGCGTATTAATACTAACGACATTAGTAATGCAAACTTTCAAACTAAGGTGTTGTTCTATCATTGGCATTCTAGGATTCGCTGCCATTACATCTCATTAGATTGCTCATCATCGACCTGCCTCGTGTTATCGCACCAGTGCCCGAATAATAAAATATCAATGTCTGTCTCTTGGCTCAAAACGTAAAACTAGATACTAATCAATTAGGTCAATTTATAATCCTTCCTTGTGTCATAAATTCATTGCAAACGTCTAATCATTACACTCAGCTCATTAATTTGCATTGAAATCTTAATCAATCGCATAAAACGGTCGCACATATATTACAGCCACGTAAATTCCCATTATGACTGTTCTGGTTTGCGCCACAATATAAATACCAATTCGATATCAACGCAGAATGCTAATCGTAAGAGACTAAGAGCTGTTGGATAGAAAGCGGTACTCAAATAAACCGATATCAGAATTCATTTTATTGCCAATACGAATACAAATATTAATGTGTTGATATGTTGACAAACTCGATAGAAACTTTGATGCGGCATTAAGATTGCCTGAGTATTGAGTGAAGTACATAATGGATATTATATATATGTAGTGATTAATAATCGTTATAAGCGTTAATAAATTTGTATTAAGCGGCCAGCCAACTATTCAAACCGATCAAATCAATAATCTGTTACATGAGACGTGAAAATGTTGTAAAATTTTAGTGTCTACGAGACTGATTATTCGAGAATAGATAATAAAATCGAGCTTTCTATTTTATTCTTAGAAGCCTTCTTGTTTGTTTTTTCTTTCTTGCATTTTCAAGGAACACTTCAATGCGCGTTTTTGTTCTCTATGGTCTGTGGAAGTAGAAGAGCGGTGCCATTTAAAGACAAAACGGGCGACAAGTGTCGAACAACACGCTGGGCTTGCACTAATTGGCACTTGTCGCGGTCGGTTGATGATGAGGTCGCGCTAAAATCTCGCATATCATAATCCCTTCGGCACGATCAGAACTTTTTCTCGTCCGAATGTAATTTACGCAACAACTTGCAACGATTGAGGCTTTTTAGTGAATTTAATGATGCATTCCAAACGTATTAAGGCCCAAGACACGCAATAACCTCTGATTAGAATGTCCATTCGACGCAGAAGAATCTTAAAGCCACTAATAACTCGACCGCGCTCAACTATCATACAGCATTCATAATTTCATACTGGTCTCTGCATTGATATGATTATTTGTTATCTAGCATAAATAAAGCAAATTTATTGTTAGTAAATAAGAATTTATGCCCTGGCTTTGTAATGGACAAGATATGGGTGTGCACGAAACACTCAGCATCTTATAACTGGATATATTAAATTAAGTGTCGCCAGTTTTTTCCGCACCACGCGGTAATAATTAAAGTTATGACCAAACGTGCCTTGAGTGAGATATTAATTGCCAGCATGGATTTTTCTACGGTCAATTGGAGACAATCTTGTGTTGGATATCCAGCGAGGTATCCAGTAATAAATAGGCGACAACGCATTAAATTGTTCCACCTTTTCACACATGCAATTTGCATAACGTATGGCCGTAATTTATCCTGCATCTTATAGGCCAACATGCCATCAATATCAGTCTCACAATCTGTCAATATGATACTTTGATTAGTCTAGAGCGATAAACACAGCTCAGGCAGCAAATCTAAAAGTGAGCCAATGCACGTGTAGGCTAAGCGGAAACCATGGCTGATAAATTCACAAACGAGTTGTAGAACACAAGATGAAATATTCAAATCCCAGCGAGATTTTATTGATTGATATAATGAACCGGATAGGAGTCCCACAGGCAAGTAAATTAGAGGATGTGATGCCATCAAAATATTTATTAAAAGAAACCTAAGTGAATTCTAAATTACACTTGCGGTGACAAAGTGGGTAAAGTAAGGAAAGGCAGGGTATAATTGCTGCAAATAATATAATTAAAGCAATATTTATTTACGTTGCTAATAGTTTTTAATAAAGCTACAACACGGTGCTAATTATAACTTAAGTTTATAAAATTTAACCACTCTATTAACATCTTTAACATGTTATAAAACGATATTTATTATAATGTGGTAAGAACTAAGTAGAATAATATGTTAGAAACTAATAGGACATGAATTATTCATGTTTGACAGAATTATTTGTTATACATGCACAACAAATAAATATTTTACAAGAAGTCTAATTGAATTACGCCTGCAGTGTCAAGTGTCTTGCTGGAGAGAGGTCCTATTTTTGCTTACATCATAAATGTTTAAATTGAATCATGTTTTCATTTATTCGGATACCGTGTATCCGTGTATTTAAGCTACATATTGATATATTGAGAAATATATGTCTGCTATAATGTTCGATAATAAAAGCCTTAATTCCAAATTGATTTTTAAAGTATAGTAGGTAGTAATAAATACTTATCTCCTTCTTGTCCATATCAAATATCAATAAGAAATTTATTTACAAAACTCATAAAAAACCTCCATCAATTCAACCCAATCCCCCGTACTTATATAACTTATTATCTTGTATCTTTGCAATAAGCCATTATCATTAGTCATAATCCGCCGCTTTGTACTCGAGACTTTCAAGATTTAATACCGCGTTGGTAGCAATAAAGTAGCTGCTGGATGTAGTATGTCGTTTCTTTATTCCTCACGGCTGCACCTTGCTCGCAGCTTGAATTACAAATTGTTCTACGCCGCACGTAAACACAGTAAAAATCCATAAAAAAACACCAATCAATATTATGAAGATAGGTCATTTATTAAATTCAAGCAATTTTCGACGAATGCACATATATCAGAATTTGCACAAATCGGACGGTCGGAAGCTGATTTGTGCCTGTACACAACATGTCAATTCATAAATTGTTCAAACACGTGTAAACGCGTTGGTACTGAATTAGATACCGCCATGGCGTGCTAAGCGCGCTTTGTGGTCTGTTTATTTATGCATGCCAATTAATTCATTCATTCTGCATGTGTGCACAAATCAGCGCGATCGCTTTTATTGCAGATTGCGAGCGCGCAATAAGCGATCGTTCTTTATGTAATCGGCACGCGTTATGATTTAACGTCGATAGTTGCTGACAATAAATAAACACGTACATAATGAGTGTATGCGCAGCGGAGCGGTGGAGTAAATTGTGATTGCCATTTAAGTCGATAAATACGAATGTAATAATTTATACATCTATTATTATGTTAGATTGGCCATTTAAAAATATGTACAAGTCAATCAAGGAAATAACTTATGTCAAAGAAATTCTTTATGGAAAAAAACAAGAATTTCTTGAATTACACAATAATTATTATTAAACTGCAAGCTCAGTTGGCAAGTCTTCACTCTCTCTCTCGTTTTGACTCGTCACCTTCTGCATCATCTCGCCTTTTCTAGGTGGTAACTCTATGCAAATTAAAAATATAGTAACAAAAAAAAAAAACACCTAAATTACAACGCTAAAATCTTCACAGTACCTCCTCATTATATCAAATTCGTTAATTTATTTATTCGCACATGTCAATGCAAGTAACGCAATTATTAAATTCATTAAAGTCATTAAACTTTAGTAAAACTCTTTAGATTTCTAAACATTATTTATTTCTTCACTGGCAGCAATATCCTTATATCTCTCTGTTAATGCCACTTTAGACAAGTTTATTTGATTTTCACATGAAGCAAGTAAATTTTCTGAAAACGGACATTCGACAATTTGCCCATTATTTACGATCGTGTAGTAAAGCACCTATAAATGTCTGAATCTTAACAATGCTGAAGAATTTGCATTGTCGTACGTCTAGATGATACGCGAGGTACGAGTATAACATACTTAAGTGTCAATTATCATACGATGTGTCCATCAGATCGCATTACTAGCCACGATTTTCTCCTGCATCAAGCTTCCACTTGAATAGGCTGCAATCGGTAATTATGTGGGGCTGCAATTGCGCCCACTATTTAACCAAATACGCCGACGAGATTAACATACAGGCAAGTGAATGCAACTGGGTGAGCCTATACTTTATTTGCTTATTGTTGAACAAATTTGGTCTTTTCCTCGAAGGTAAATGTTTCAACTGCGTGCAATCTAGAGACACACTTTGATTAGGAGATCTTAAAGCAGATCGAAAGTTTAATGCTTTGACGTGTACTGATCGCTATTGAGATGTCAATGTTTTCTCCAGCTGGAGATTGAGATGGAGCATATTAACTTCAATTAAATCCCAATAAATTCCAATCCTTTGCAATCGCTTTAAATGCACATGCATCCGTCGCCTGCAATGCAAAGCGCCATAAACCGATCAAGGCCCAACCTAATTCTGCATACAATAAACATGAAGAAGTTACGACTGACGTCTTGCAACAACCAAACTATTTCCAAACGCAATTTGAGCGCATGACTAAAGCCAGCTTAGGCTCAAGACTTCCTGAGATTATTTAACCATATAACATATTCATTGCTTCAATGGATCTATTATGCATGGCGTTAATTCTTTAATAGCTAATTCATAAAAGTTTTTCCCCAGATAAATAAGCGTCGGTTTCGTAACACAAGCAATTACAAGCAATTTGCAGAGTCAGAAGATGATTATGAAAGGGGCAGCATTTTCTCATGACAACGTTGTATAACCATGTGATATATCCCCATCGTTTAATTAGTGGATGGGTGCGGATGAAATAAATTAGCGGCAATTGGTTATTACAAGCGCATTGCATTAAAACCGATCAAAGATTGAATTCATTGATGTTATCTGTATTTTAAACAGGATTATCGAAATGCACGTCGAATGGTTGTATTTGACGCAATTCTCCACATTCAGAATTAATTAAAGATTAATAACAGGCAGTGATGCGCCGCAAATCGCTTTGGATTGTAGCTGTTTTTCCGGTTCATCAATTCGCAGGTCGTGGATTTTATCAATACACGCCATATGCGGCAATTCTGATGAGAGCCAACAAGCTACATCGCTTTAATTTCCCGACTGCCCGACGTATTTGGTAGTTGACTAATTAAAGTTTCAATTACTATGCCTTTTGCGTGCACGACTACAGACGAGTAAATGCCAAGTGTTTAATTATTTTTCATACTGGATTAAGTCAAACCGAAGATATCTAGGTTTATCTTCAATTATTTACTTTACTTTTTTGAAATCATCTTACGAGGCTTAAGAATTTCATGCACTCCTTGCTTTGCAAGGAGAAGAAAAAAAATGCGGCATCCTTTCACTTGTTGCGCGGCGGCTTTCGGGTGAAAAATATGGTAATTTATTAACGGTGGCGGGCGTCTTTGAGTGCATTTGTTTATGCTAACATTTAATCGACAACGTGCTTGTTGTTGCAACATCGTATGCAAATCGAGACGCGGAACGGCGAAAGCATCTGCAACATTCAATTAATCAAGTAATTAATACTAGGTAATTGATATTTGTTTTTCTTGGGGGGCATGTGGATGTTGATTTAATACCAAATTAAGTAAGATTACATTCGATTTTCTTTCGCAGACAAAACATCATTCCGAACTAAGATAAATTCGCGGTAAATTATGTCTTTATTTCCTATTTCAACAACAAAAACCTTAATTTTGTGCCAGAAACAATTAAACTCCATCATCTGTTGTCGTGCACATTTTGTTCTGTTTTCCTCTTCTCTCTGCAGATATAGGATGTAATGTCTCTTAGTTTAATGCGCACTGCTTTGTCGCTTTCTGCATAAAAGCCATTCCAATTTTAATTTTTTTGATGCACAAATCCACTGCGCTTGAAACATGCAGCGTCTTGAACACGTCATTGCATTGTGGTTTATGTCTACCATTATATCTGTCTGATTTGCATACAATGCACTTTGGGAGTGTCCTCATAGACAAAAATCCTACAGAAATTAAACTTTCTAGTGCCAAAACATTCCAATCATAATTACACATAAATTCTACAGATTTATTAGAACATAAAAACATTGTTTTTATTCGGAATTTCATTAGACTTAAACATGAGAATTTTCTTAATATACACATGTAAAGTTTTCAAAACTAAGCTTAAAAAACTGTTTATGGTTTCTTGATGCTTGATTAAATGCAAACAGTCAACGTGATAAATAAATAGCATATTTTTCATATAAATTCAATATATTTATATTGCGACATGAATAAATATTTTAATACGCTAATATTATAGTATGCTGCATAGTTATGAGAAATAGGTCTAGGTAATTTCAATCGGACCACCAGCACAGAGACTCTGAGGGCATTGATGTAATTAAAACGGTAGTAAAGTGCTTACGGCAATTCATTAAAAATATTTATTAATCACATAAAATCCAAGAACATAGGAGAGTAACTAAACTGAAAAACACACATTCATTTAAATAAAATAAATCACCTAATTGTTTTCTTGAAAATAATTCAAGTTTATTACACATTTCCAAAGTCTAACAAGTAAAATTATGAATATATGCTTCTCAACCGTAATTATTTTCAAGTTGAGTAAAATCAATCATTTCCGACATTTTCTTCATATTACTTCAATAATGCGGCCATGATACTCAGAATGCAGTCATTCTCGGACAATTACGCTTTAATAAAATCACCTGTAATTAGCTTATGATGCACCGCATTCACCGCAATCGTGTCATTTCAATGCATTATATACTTCCACATTGTGCACATGAAATAACTCATCTCACAGCCAACATTAAAGCAAATAGCCAACACTCCCTTGAATCGGTAGAATGTTCAACAAATACAAATAAATTAATCCATAGCAATAAAATGTGGAATGCAAACAGTTACCTTCCACAAATTGTTTAATCAAACGCGGTTCTTTTCAACAGAAGATGTTATGCATATCAATCAGAGTAAATAATTAAAATCACGCATTATAATTTGCTGTATTGATATCGGCAATAATTTCTAATTGCTCAGGTTTCATGTGAATTGTGTGCTAACGATTAATGCACATATTTGTCAAGTGTGAAATTCTTCGGTGCCGTTCGCGCAGACGCGAAAAGGTAAGCGAACGATTAATTTAATTTAATATTTATTGCTTGAGTGCGCAATGCAAATACAAGTTTGGCGAATGTTCAACATCGGTAAGTGGTCTGTAATCCTCTCGCATTACATGCGCTTGAACGCTTCGATGTCGGTGAAAGAACCGAAAGAGCTCAGAACCAATGTTTGACCATATTAGTAACAAATCTACTTAAGGTGAGGCATAGCGACAATAAATTCTGTATTAAACAGGAAGTTAGAAGTAATTTATTAATTTACTATTCCATTCTAAAGGCATTCTAAAAAGTAGTTGCTTGACAAAAAATAAAGTAAAAGTTTATTATGCTAAGGTTACTTTGACAACACAAAAAGTTATTAAACAGTCAAATGACACAATACTCAATCAACTTAATTATAATATTTACTGAATACAACAATGTCATAAATAATAAATAATAACAGGTTACCACTGTTAATATACTAATTTGTTGAAGGTTGTTATTAAATTGCCTTAAATTGCACAAATCCTAAATCGAATCAGTAGAATGTTGTAGATAATGCTCTACAATTAAACACCCACAATTTGTTCATTCCAAAAACGGTACCGACAGTAGAACCTTTGCACGTTGCACCATAATGGGGTCATAAAAAATAGATGAAAAAATAATTAAAGCACACATGTTACACATATTTCTTTCGTTCTCAAATTCAAATCGATTTATTGCCGACGATTAGTTTCCTACGCGTCGGGGTCAGTGCAACCCTTTCCGGTGGTGCTTTAATTTTCGGAATAAACGGAAGTGATACAAAGAGCTCACGCGGTCTTGGGAAGCAATGCGTTGATGAAGCACATGTGAGCCATGTGGAGAATATTCAATTTTTTTTCCGGGACCCTTTTGGGATCTTATGGATCAGGTGGCAATTACACATGTTACATATACGTTAATAAAGCAATATACTAGTATCATTTAAAATGAGCTTTGTAATTGTATTTTTTGAAATAGAGCTATTGTACGCATTTACAATAGACACAAATTGTCAGAAATGTAATAGAAAGATGTATAACAGCGTAGAACGTGTTTCAAACTCTACATTATTTTATCGCTATTGCAAAATTGAGTTTGCAATGGCAAAAAACATTTAGTCCGTACTTACAAACAAGTATTGTTCATGTGACATAGACTAAATATTTTTAGATAGCGCTTTAATTGTCATGAGTCTAAAAGTAGACAACAACAATTGAACTTTAGCAGCTCGTGAATATGAAATAATGGAATATCTCAAACTCAATGCAAATTTTAACATAACTATATTACCCAAAAAACAGAACAACTTGACCTATTAGTTGTATATAAATTGCTTAAACATCATCAACGTACTTGTTTTCCAAAAAGTCGTCACATCTTATATTTATTTATATCACATCAATAGAATTGTTAAGCTGCTCGTGATCATGAATCCCAATAAAGCTAGGCTCCCAAAGACCTGTTGATTGCTGTCAATTGTTGGCCATTATCAGTATCGCCGCCAGCGCTGCAATTATTCCAATGATTCCAAGTGAGCCGTTGCTCTTTGACACATTTCAAATGCTAATTAAGGAATGGCGGGATACTGTTTTTACGAGATGCGACTCGTGCCCCGGCACTCGCTTTATGAGCTTATGGAAGGCGACGGACTTGAAATTGAATTGTAAAACGTGCGGCGCGCGCGCACCTGTTGGCTTTTTATTTGACGCGTTGCAGGAGAGCGTCATTTACGAGGCCACGCCATTCCGATTTATTGTCGCTTTTAGTATTTATTGTATTGTTATTGCACTACCCGTGGACCTGGGCTATCGATGCACTTTGAAGTAAAAGGCGTGTCAACGTGACGAAATCGGATGCGGTTAAGAAAATTGGCTTTAGTCAACAAAAAGAAGCAACAAAAAAAGAATAAGATTAACACATAATATATAATATTGTTTAATTCTTAGCTTCTTAGCAAATGAGTCCGTGAAATTAACAATGATGTATAAAAACGGTTAAAACAATAAAGAGATTTTTTTGTTATCTCACTGGAATATGCCTCAGGAGCAAAGTGCGTTGATCACAACCAACTCCCGAAACAAAGAAACATAGTACAAAGTCATGGAATGTTATCATGCTTCTTTCTATTTATGTTATTTCCATTTGTTTGCTTGTTTGCGAGGCGTCTACATAACGCAACCCGATTGTCTGGATTACGCTTGGAATTTGTAGCTTCTTAAATTCCTGATTATCATTAGCCGACGAAATTCTTTCTGCTTCCGTTCGTGATATCTCAAATTCAACGAATATCTCCACCCAACCTTTGTTATCAAACAAATTACTTTATTTGAGTTGTTGCCTTCGGAAACAATCAATACACATTCATGAAACCTCTCTAGATTATCTAAACGGAAAGGACATGTGGAAGCATTTCTAACCTTTTTCCAACTAGGTGTCTTACACCTGTCCATGCTGGTCGTCGACACGAAAATCTTTATCGCCACAACACTCAAGGCAAGCTGTTTATTTATTACGATTAGAAGTTGTCTAACTTGTACGTTTATATCCAACCGCCACACCATCTCCGAAATTAACATTCAAAGCAACTCATCAAAAAGGGTGCATTCCCTTATTCTAATACTATAATATCCTTAACTGCAAGCAGTTTACTACTACTAATTAAACAAAATTATTTTTAATAAGTCCACAACGTAACCTACACACATTGTTGACGAGAAGCTAGTAATTATTAGTTTTAGGTGGGCTCTGCCTCCGTCTTAGCACAGTAATTAAATATAAGTTTTAATCGTTGTGCGTCTGGGTTGGGCTGTAATTGACATGTCACCGATTATACAATGACGGAGAGTGGAATATCAAAAAAAAAACAACAATTTTATGCTCTCTGTCGTTCAACTAATGCTAATCAACAAGTTATTGACCAATTCTTAATTAAATTTAGATATGAGTGTGTTTTATTTGAGGTTTATTCGGTTGTATTACATCAGCAAAGCAGAGCAGTAATGGAAGTTGCTTGTTTTGATTATTAATTATTCATTAGTTGTAATTAATGTCCGTTACACAATTTAACTAATTCTTTCTAGTATTTATTATAGGTTAAACTATCTGAGACAATTTTACTGATTACATCATGTACGCACAAAGTACTTGATGTTAATAAATAAATTCATAACTAGTAGTCGCCTACCTATATGTTGTGTACTTGAATTTATGCTTAATAGAAAAAGGGGCGACTCAGACTTTTGATAAGGTCACACCCACCGCAGTTTAACGATTTTTTTCCATGGCGTGTAATTATGAGTAATTAATTTTTCAATGCAACGACGCCAGCCATATCTATGAGGCGAGCGCAACGACTATGTAAACGAGCATGAAATTAACGTCGTTTATCGGCCGCCACTATCGCTGTCGCCGTGATAAATTCATGCGGATTTAAATAAAATGTTGCGGTGCTAAGAGATTAAAATTAAATATCAAAACTGCAACTGTTGGACGTTACGTTAATACACTGCCACACAAATCACTCCAGCTACAAATAATTTACGCGCGATTTAAAAGCACCACTTGAATTGACAATTAAAAGATATGAAGAGCTGGAAACAAATGGAAAAGGAGCGGCTCTGGACATGAATGACATCGAGAGTGACAATCGGAAGGCACTACGTAATTAATGAGCAAGCAAGCAACAAAAGTACAATCGAAATAGTGGCGAGTGTGGTGTATGGAAGTTGATGTGGCACTTTACAGAATTGATTAATTCATTGAGGTCTAATGTTAATTTGGCATTTATTTGGCAACAAACAAAAATAGAATTAAACTGAGTGCAGTAGAATGCTTGAATGAGTATTATTTGGTTAATTTGTGTTTTGAAATTGGTTGAAATAGGGGAATAAAATTGAATAGTCACATGTGACACGTGGGGTGGTATAATCCGACAGATTTGCAACTTTGGCGTCCAATTGCGTGATGCTGCTTGCAATTGGCGGGCATTAGATGCGATTGGGTTTTCTTCCGCTTCTAATTTACTTCGAATTTTAAATTCGGATTAATGTCGACGACACAGCAGGACTTAGAAGCTTACGAAGACTAAATTAAGCCGTTTGCAAATTTGATTGCCTTCACTGTTGGTTGTTACCATTGTCTACTAACGCCATTTTAATGTAGCTGATTCCGTTAAACTAAATCTAAAATCTTGCTATTTTTGTTCCAGATGGCAGCAGAGATCAAATCCAGGAGTGAAAAAAGCTCAGATCCCCCCAATAAGCTCTACAATTCGTTCATAGCACTTGAATCGGTTGTGCTCTTTGCTAAACTGAAAGCTTTCCAACTCTGCTAGCTACCGCGAGGGGGCCCTGCGTGTACGATATGGTTCAAGTCCAGAATGACGAAAGCTCAATTCTCCCTACCTAGTTTTCTACCGCGTGCAAGCTTCCCCGCCGTTTGCGACGTAGTGTGCGTGAATGTAGTCGAGTGTGCAAAACGAGGCGTGGTTTTTCGCCGAGTTTTTCAGTCGTTCGCTCGCGCCGTGGCGGTGCGCCGTCGAGGCGGAGTTTTCGTGGGGGACACAAATTTCCCATCGACACACGAGGCGGCTGGCGTTAGAAGAGTGCATTTCACTGCCGCGTGTGCGTACGTTCGTGTGCATGTGCAGTTTGATCGAGGGCATTGGTGATGTGGGGGGCGCAGAGCGGAAGCTCGCGTGTCCTAGGCACTTGCTACACTACGCCAACAGTATGTGTTTCGCAGAGTTGGAGATAGTTTCTGGGAGGCAATGTTGCAGCTGTGTTGTTGGGAACATGTGGGTTTATAGTGAAAATTTCGTTGTGTTTGGAGAGAGTGAGCCTAAATGGGGAATTGCTAGAAAGGTAAGCCTGATCTTTTAATTATTTAGGAGGTTTACTTATTTTTTTCCCGTTTTTTATTCTGTAAAATTAAAACTTTGTCTTTCTGTATGTTTTTCATACCTATTTCCAATATATCTAAAAAAAATTCGTTCTTCTTTCTCTTTGCAGACAGTCGGAGACCTAAAGGAGAAATTGCTCCCCTCCGCATGGGTCGCACACACCCATGAGTAGAGTTGCAGCGCACACTCGTGCGCTCCACATGCACGCGCGCACATCCGTAATCCCCACCACTACTGCCTCCGTGCGCCCACCCCCACCATTGCCGGCGCACGGCTGCCCTCACGGCGTCTTGTCGGCGGGCGCGCAAGTGCCCGAGCGCACTGCGCGCTCTCCTCAAGACACCGCGCGTCGGAGTCGCAGTTCGCAGTCTACTCGCGGTTTAGTGCTTGTCGCGCTCCCGAAGACACCGCCAGCAGGCGCATCCGGCACCGGTGTCTTTGGCATACCGCGGACTTGGAAGAAATATAACGCACCTGACTTCAGCGACTCGACAGTCGGCGCGCGGCACTTTGATGCGCGGCCGACGCGACATCAAAGCAATTGGGACTTCGCGACTCTCTGCGAGACTTCAAAGCAAGCGCACGATTTTCCAAACGTGCGGCCAATAATTTTTTTTGTCTGCATCGCCTACCTCGGACTTGGACGCGCAGCAAAAAGTGCATGATAAATTAAAGTGAAGTGAGATTTAACTTCATGACTTGGTGATTAAAACAAAGTTTAAATATGAAAGCCAGACAGGCTTAAACGATTCTCAAGATGCAAGAAACAAGTTTCACGATCACAAGTCGTCGTGTTTCTTTTACAAACGAGCAGCGTAAGTGACTTTTAATTCTACATTTTTATTGCGAATCATAAAAAGCGCTATTATAAAACAATAAAGGTGCAGTTTGATGCGAGTATTATTTGCGCCTACATAATTTTATTGCGACCCTAGCCCAGTGACTTTCGAGCAGGCAGAAAACTTGTGCGCAAGATTTATTATGCGTCTGTAACATATACATAAATATGTTTTACAATGGGAGAGAAAGACATCGAAGGTAGGATTGACTATTACTATTATTGGGAGTATCAAAAGAGAATCATAGAATGGGGAAAAATCGGCACAATAGCAAGCGCCAGGCAATGTGCCATTATCCGACGGAACCCAAAACCGCAGAAATACAAAAGTCCGATGAAGTGTTACCATAAAATTACGTTAAAATTAGGCCGCTCTAAAAATATGCTTCTCCAGATTTGTACGAAATGCGCTAGGGACAAGCTCAAACATTAAAATGACTTGTTTCAACATGTGCATAATCTTGACGATGACAAATCGTATTGCGGTCATTATTATCGACACAATAATTGTCAGCAGTCTGGAGACACATCTGAAATTGTTTTTTTTTTTGTGCACAGCGTCAAATTAAGCTTGAATTATGTACATTGTACACACGACAATTGCGTTCGTCGACACATCGTCTGGCTGATATCGTCGACGACATTCACGTCATGTGATAATGTTAGTATTTTTGTCACCGCTTCATAAACAAGTAATTATCTTTTTTGCAAATTTAACAACTTGCACTTAACGTAACCAAGCTGAACGTATGCATATTCTCTGTCTAACTTTAGTCAACAGTCTATATCTATATATCTATATATATATATATATATATCTAGTTAAATGAGTTAACTGACTTCCTGCAAAATTCTCAAGGTCAGAATTATCAGTTTTAACCAAACGAATCAATATTTTCTGAGTTTTATACATGGCAATACCACACCGTTGTTTTCTTTCTTCCACAACTAGTTCGTTGCATTTCCATTGTTCGCTGGGTTTTTGCTCCGCCATGCAGTGCGCATTGTGCGTGCATTATGAAAAATAATGCAGCTCACGCATGCATCGCTCATATCCGTCGCGCACGCTTCCGAAAAACGTTAATGATATGCAAAAGCGCTACCGTGGGCAACTCGGCGCGCACAACAATGCTCCGGCACGAAAAAGGGGCGAAACGTCGGCCAGCCGAATGCACTGTATGTGTACACATAGCGAGCGCCTGAAAGGGTTGAAACAGCGCGCATTCCGCCTGTGGAGTGCGCACATTTTAATATCGAACGCATTAGCGTCCGGAAAGGGTCACGCGATGAGAAAAGCGGATGACACCTTTCTAAGGCACCTAAAAAGGTTGCGAGATACCTGGGCGAGTGGATGAAAGGAAACTGAATCATTACCTGGATTACGCCGATTACCGATTACGGCAACGAGATCGTGATTTATGCTTGAAATATTCAAATTTGCATCGCATTTGAATATGAAGGGTAATTCACCTAAACAGGAGCGATGGAAAACGTTGCAACAATTTCTCATCGGCAGTTGCCAAGAGTATTATACTCGATGCGCATGAAAGACAACTCTGAAAGAGTTATTTTATTTATTATTCTGACACACACCGAGTACCTAGTTTATATCAGACCAAGCGAACAAGCTTAAGTTTAAACTTTGCACTCTCGAAGGAAGACACCTTTCTTATCTATTCATTTCCATTTTATGGTCTTTATTACCTCGCCTCGGAGATAAAGTTGCTTTTTCAACGTGGAGAGAAGAAAAGTGCTAGTGTCACAATGAGGCAGGTGAACTTTGACTATCTCATTAATTAAATTCTAATTACTTTTCATTAAATTTAATTGTTGTTTTTTTCACTAGCGCATAATTACGAAAATTACTAAACGCAGCACTTGAAAATATTCGTTCTGTGTGTGTGGAAAGAGACATATATTTTTTTTATCTCTGCCTTACTCCATGAAAGCGCTGTGTGTTTAGCGGCGTTTGAAAGCATTCAAAGCAGAATTCGTTAAGTACTTACCATAAAATTCAAATATATTACGCGGTATTTAAAAGGTAAAAAGGTACTCGACTTTAGTCAAGTTATGTAACGTGTGTAGGTAGACTGTTCTTCAGGAGGTCGACATTCGCCCTCGATGAGGACAAGCTTTGACCTGGTGCACTTCTTCGCCCTTTAAGCAGGCCGAATTACTCATTGAAATATAATTTGCATAGCAGTACATTTTGTTTTTGCCAAGTAGCGCTAACTTCGGGGGCACCAGAGTCACGGCTCTAGTCGTGATCTACCTATCACAATTAACCGACTGCTCGTGCTGTTTTTCTTTGCTCCACTCGCGAGGAAAAATACACTCAGTCTATTCGATAGTAGTCATTATTGTTGCAATTACTTTTCAGTTCAACATGTATGAAGTCCATCGACAAGTGACTTAATGAACATTCATTATTGTATGGCAAATTAATGCAGTGTATAAATTATCTTGTAATTAAGTTATGCATAATAACGTAATATTTTATGATATAATAAATAAAGACGATGTTAGATCTTTTTTCTGGACGAACTTTGGCAATTACACTTGCATAAGGTGTAAATTAACATATCCTGTTTTGAGGCAACTGACTAGTCATGGCTATTTTTGTGTCGTGATTTCTGGAGGCGCGGCGACGATCTGCGAATGCGATTTTTGATTCAGCTTAGGCAGTTTTCATTTAGAATTTGCTATGCTTGAAAGTAAGAAACTGCGGCGATTGTATCTAATTGCGGATGGTATATGCGTGATGACAACGCTTCCAAGTTAAGAATAGTCGTAAAAGACTCATTACCACAGAAGATACTAATAAAATTTGTGCAACAATTCGTAGCGAGAATGCACCTACCATCCCACCCAAGCCGAGACAGTATGACATTGTTGGCAGCTTTATAACCAATTGAGGCATATGGTCATTTTTGCGCTGAATTTTTCATGACGGGTTCGTCATTTTTTTTTTTTTTCTATGTTTAGTCTTCCGTTCGATAGTCGCACGCGGGCACTCGGCCAACGAATTAAATTTATTAAGCGTCACCCCACCAACCAGCACTACAGCAAGCCCGATGAATTATTAATTAATTTCCATGTGCCGAGCCACCATATATCTTAAAAAATATTATGGTGGGCAGTGCCTGCAACGTACATGCGTCAAATAAAAATAACTGGAAGTTGGTGACGTTGACGGCTACGGTGGTTTTCGAATGAAATAAGGACAATTATAAGATTGATTGCATTAATTGTGAAAGGTAAACAAAATCAAAATGTCGGCGGAAACAGCCAGATGCTGGGGCTCAGAGGGTGTGTTCAGGGTTTGTCATGGCGATAATTTGCGAACGGGGGCGCGTTGTTAATGCATGCGCGGCAGCGGGGAAAATGCAGAAATAGATTATCGAAATGAGTCGTAGGCATGACACCCACTTCGATGGTGTGTAATAACACACAGGAGGTGGGGGGGAGGGTTAAGTGAGTGGGAACAAGCTACTACAAATATATTTAATTTTTACATAGAAAATAAATACTAATTAAAGCATTAATCAATTTCTTAATTTTTTATTCGAATTTCTTCAATATTTTGTAAGTAAAACTATTAATTTTAAAAAATCCAATTCAATAAGAGCCCCTTTCTTTCTTACCCTTGATTTCGTCGAGGGTGGATTGATGTTTCGATCGTTTTCCGGGGTGATCAACGCAGCCACACATGCACAGAGCTAATTGGCTCACAGTTCTCCCTTTGGAAACATTCGAAGTTGGTACAGTACAGAACGTTTGGAAACCTTCAAAAACATCAAAATAAAACCAATCCGTCTTTTTCTGTACCACCCTCAGTTACCATGCAGATACCACACACTTGAAATCTCCTCTCACTCTGTATAATTTTCAGAAGCGAGATGGTAGACTTGTAAATTACAAAGTTGAATTACAATGTGCATGCACAAAATGCGAATACAAGTACAGTACTCCTAGCATGGGAGAACGAAATGAGGGATTTCACGATGATCCCATGCCGACGCCGCTGTCGAATCTGGAACCTTTCGTAATCTTCAATTTTCCCTATCACCGTAATGTTGTAATAAAAAAAATGACAATGACGTCATCCTGTAGCATTCGGCTGGTCGTAAATTTACGTCGTTTGTCAAATCGACACGTCCTCAAATGTTCAGCAGAAGAACCAATAAAATATCTCTTTTTATGAGTGTACAACGAAGTAATAGAATAAAAAGTCCAAATTGGTGACAATTTATTTCCTTCTATCTGAATAATTTTGTTGGTTTCGTAACGATTTCGAAAGACTTTTAGGCATGTTGACATTTAGGAGTGCATGATCAGGTTTGATATTCTTTTTATTGATGAATAGTTAATAAAATTGACCACTAGCTGTTTTAACGACTTGTTTTCCAAGTGATTTCAGTAATCCTCAGATTTTTACTTAATTAATCAAAGTCATTCGCCAATGTATATCGGATCAGAAAGTCCGGAAACGGATCATAAATTAACCCATTACAGATTTGTACGCAATTTACGCCGTTTCATTTTCTAAGCGAGTTTGTGAGCTCATTAATTGTTTGTTGTAATTCTCAATTAACTCGCCGGGCGGCACAACATCTGCAGAGCGTGCATTGCCTTAGGTTTGATTGAAATTTCCATTGCTACTTAATTCTTCTGCAGTTTTACAGCGGGATTTGTGATTTAATGCGCGAGCAAATCAAAAAGCTTGATTTGAAATTATGCACATCATAAGTAACTCGTTTTTTTACCTTTCCCGACTTTCTTTTATGAGTTTCTCTGGTAGTTCTTTATGGTTTTTATGGCGAGCAACAGCAGACGTTCTCCGTTTGACTGTCTCTTGACTTTTTATGCGCCCAGGTAGTAGTTTGAAGGGCCTCTTATGACTTTGGCCGTTTAAAAAATGCTTATGGACCGCAATAAACTTACGTAGGCATATTCCTCGAGATGCCGGCGTACAAACCAGTTAGATAAAAGTAATATAAGTGAGAAGATTGTTTCTGATGTTTTCTAGCCGTAGGCAGTCGAAAAGAGCCACGAAATTATAGACGAAACCGAGCATTTTTTTCCACAGCTACGTGATATTACCTTCTGGGCGGTAAAAAACAAAATTAATCTGATTCGTACCGAAAATTGCATCTTACGATTCCTAGAAGCAAATCAAAAGTGCATACCCTTGTTGATATCTTGGAAGTAAAAAAGACGACTTGTATACGATGCCATGAAAAGAAGTTATAAATGCATGGACGTCAGAGATTCCTTCTGTCCTCGAGCCATACCACGTCGAGTGAAGAAGGAAGAAGAATCCCATGACGGCAGAAGCGGCAGAGCAGGAATACCGGTCCGGCTAGTATTTTACCATTTTCGATGACGTTCGTCTCCGCAGACTTGGGAGACGTCGCCGGCATCTCGCCACACCGCGCGCGCCTTTTAAACATCCATCCGACATCCAGCGAAGAGGCAGCACATTTTTGAGGTTGACCACTAGCGAGGTATAGAGTTCCTACGTGATTTTCACATTTGTAGGAACTTCATACCGTGCTCTTGGATCAATTCCAACGTCAACTGGAGCATAGCATCGACACCACAACAATTCCACACATTCCATCAACGCAACTGTGAATATTTTAATTTGTTTTACGAAATAGCTCGTTGCGAAGGAAAGGGACGTCTTCTTCGAGATACAAGACAAGGTTGTAATCCAAATTATTGCTTGGTGATGCAATCGAGACCCATCTATCGGGAGTAATGTAATAATAGCCACAGTTTGAAAAGGACTTTTCATTTATTTTGTCCCATGCGGCAAATAGTTTCTCATGCGGGTACCTTCTTCGCAATCGTTGGTAATGCTACCATCTTGACATGCCCAGCTATCATTACGCACAATTATGGCGACTGCTAACCACTGGGGAATTCCGGATTGGAATTGTAGGTTTATTTTTAAATAATAAACAGTTGGAAAAATCCAAACCATTATATAAACTACTTTTATTTTTCTTACGACATGAGACAAGTGCAGTTGCATTATGCATGGTGCATTTACATTAGGTTACAGCAGTGGTTAGTCTTCAAAGGACATTTGCAATTGTACCTGCTGGTATAGCAGTAATAATTCAGTTCTAGTCGGAAAATACGAATCATGTCTGCGACGCCTATGCATATTAGGTGTCTTACTTTATATTTATTTTATTTACTGCATGTGCTTTTTTTTCAAATACCTACTCATTTAGTCCACGCAGGATAATAATGTGGAATAAAATAAGCTCAATAGCATAATGATGGGACATTATTTAGTCTTTTGCATATTTTATCCAACGCTAACTACAAACTGCAATCGTGAATTCGTAATTCAACCAAGTAAAATATTCATTTTGAATATTGAGAGTGATGCATCTTGTGCGTTTGGTTTCTTATCAATAGGTAGCGATAGTGGTATAACATCTCGGTGCTATTTTTAGAGATTGCACGCAGTTGTTGCTTATCTTTCGACTGCGTGTGTACTGTTTACGATCCGTTCAATTTGTAACTCGTTGTCTAAGTGCAAATAATACGTTTCTCTAACGTTAATTCTTTGTTCATCTGGCTGTTTATTTCTGTTCCATCAATCAATGCAAAGTGAGTACATTCTTAATCGTCTCAGAAATTAGCAATAAACAATATAAAACACACCATTATAGTAATACGGCGGTAATTATAAAGCTCTAACACACAATCGCTAATTAAAAACGTGCACTGCTTGATTTTCCGTTCCGATTAATGAACACGGCTGCTGATGTCAAACTGAATAATGTTCGTTTGTCAAAATACGTCAACTTAACAAGCTTCATTATGACATACAGGTAATTATAATTAAAATTATCTCTAATTCAAGCATCGTTAATATTTAAATAACTTGCTGCAACGTGGAGTGTATGAAGGGCGTGTTCCACTTTGGTAATACACTTTTCTTCTACATTAATTAAAACTGTTCAATCCCAAGATTTACCACCACCAATCTCAACAAATGAATCAATGAATGAGTGCTCTCTCCCTGGACATTCCACACCGCCTCTGGCACTGCTAGCCAGCGTAATGGTATAATTGTTAGCAACGCATTGGATTGTAAAGTTGTAATTAATGTAGCGCACCCATAGCGAGCGAGGGGTTATAATTTTCCACGTTAACAAGAATCGCTAGCTTAATGACGATGCCCTGGCGTAAACATACAATATCTCTACTAATTATAGGTTCTTCTGTCTTTTCCACATATGAGTTGCGCTTCATGCTGTATCGCATCGTGTGCTTCTTTACAGTGTAGTCCTCTGCACATGCAGCGTTTTAATTAAATTTAATTCCGTTTGTATTTTAATTGCAGCGCACGCCTGTAATTACAGTTAGAATTACGTGTTTGATGATCGCGGCTAATTTTTGCTCTAATGCGGTGCGAGTTTTTATCAAATTTTGTTAAATATGCAAATATCATCCACTATCCACTATTTTCTTTCTCTCGATTGCAGCTCTAAGCCGAGGGGAAAATGCACGGGGTACTCGCGTTAATCAGACAATTTTATTGCTTGTTACAAGTAAGAGTTTTTGCGCAAATAGTTGATTACAAGAGATGACAGGTCTGAACATGTTCACAGAATGCAGTCCAGAGTTTGTAACGATAAACATTCGTCTTATCAGTGAAGCTAACACGTCAATCAGCGATCGCGCACGGTAGCTACTTGGACTTTAATGCATCCAAGGAAAGCCAAACAAACGGCGAGAATTTAACAAACTGCTAATTTTATGCCGAATTTATTGGATTGGCAAGAAACTGTGAACGTTCTTTGACGTATTGTATTTTATTGAACACTTTGTATCGCTTTAATTCACGTTTATGGCAACTTAACACGATATTTTTTAGCACACATGTGCTGCTTACTACTGTGGAACAATGTTTGCCGATAAAAAATCGCAAGTCGTAAAATTCATTTATATTCTTCAACCAGGTTAATCTGGATCTCAACACTTTTTGCTCTTGAATACCTCAGTCGTGAGCTTACTTTGTAGAGCAAGTTAGACAGTTTTGTGCAGAGCCAAAAAATAAAAATAAATAAAAGCTCCGTGTCTGCCATAAAGAACTAGTTAAATTAATTTATGCAGGGAAACGTTCGGGAACGCTCCACGGATTATAAATCATGTATATCTTATCTCTGCAACGGCGCACGGCGACGACAAGCCAAAAAGATTCGCGTCGTGTTTTATACGCGACAGATCCGACGATTTGATGTGATAAAGCGCACGTGTGACTTCTTTACTCCCTCTCTGGCTTGGACACTATGCAGCATCAAGTATATATTTGGCCAGTTTGTTAAACGATTTAATGACATGCTCGGTTTACTGCCTCGGTTTCGGTGGCGCAACAAATTGTGTTGATTGACAATCCTGTCTGTCAACGGGAGGAAACTGCGTGTCGCCATACGACTTTTCAATGATCTGAGAAGCAGAGCACGAATTCGCAAATTATCGGAATTAGCAATCTGCGGCGAAAGGACCAATGCAATCGATTCACTTCACACTCCGGACGATTACGTAAGAGTGCACTTTATGTGCGTATGCATCCGGTGCGAATTACACTCGCGTCTGTGCTAACGGGTCAAATTTCGTTATTGCGTTTTAATGACTCATAGATATTTATCTAGCATGCATGCAAATGCGTTCAAATTGACCTAAAATAATCATATTTTTCCAGCATCAGCACCGTGAGAACTTGCACGCTGGCACATTTGAAGGTTGGGATAGTCAATAGTTGTAGTTTGATGTGTGCACTGGAAGTACGGTTAATGTTATAATAAACCAACATCCGGTATAAATTAAACGTTATCTAAGCCGCGGAACGAACGTGCGTTCGCACAATACACGTTGCAACTCCGTCATGTCATTAGAAACGATCGAGCATAACGACGTACTGTTTACCTGGGCTTTTATCTTAATTAGATGCAAAATCTGGGGAATTTTGTTAAGTAATTTACGCTGGTAATTTGTGCTTTCGTTGCAAAGCAGAATCAATATGGTGTAATCAAGGCGAAATTCAAGCTGTAATTTTCTCTATTAGATGTAATTATCTTGCTTTCATTGTTTCCGACTACTGAAGCTTCTCATTTGTACAAATAGAATGGGCCAAGTTTAATGAATAACAGCTTGGCCCATTTGCCAAATATATTAATTGCCAGTGCAGTGGATATACAGCATTAAATAACTGGATTAAAGTCAAATTGAAATTATGCAAATCTAAGGAATTTAATTAACCAAGTGAATCGTATAAACAGATGAGTCATATTGTATTCTCAAGCATAGTGTGACTATCTCGCAACACAATGGAGAAAGCTGCCAGTGTTGGCAACGATGTTAAGTCAACTTAACAGCCAGTTTTTCTCTGCATTCGTGTTGTAGCCAAATGCATTTATTCGGTTGGTTCGGGCTATGCGCACTTGCGCTTACATTAATTAGACATGCTAATGAGCGCTGGAATGCACCGAGTGACGAAACGCAGAGACGTCTCGAATTTCGCTCGTTTGCAGAGGCGACCCGAACGAGCGCAGCAGCCGCAATTCTCGCGAAACCCGACGCGAAGAATGCGTGCGGATGCGTGCCCAATTGCTGCAGCCTCACCTCAAGCGAATGCTGCAAATAATCACAAACTGAATTAAGCTTCGATGCAACAATGTGCGAGTGGCAATCATTGCTGGGATTTAATTAGATGATAACGCCACGCTACCTTCCGTCTGCCTACCTACCGTACCTACCATTTGCCTCATTGTTTCTGACCATTCTTGCAAATGGTGTGTAGTCATCATTGTTTATTGCAGCGTAGCGCACATGTGCTTTATTTGCACGTCTTGTTTTGTCCCCTGTTTGGCACGCTACAATCTCCGTTGGCTTGATAGCTAATTTTCGAATTAGCAATTCCGAGAAGCATCGCACTTCATATTAAAGCGTCCACGAGTCCACGTTGAATTTCGCATGCAACGCATTCTTCGTCATTCTTTACCGGTTTCGTGCGCACACTTATCACGGTCGGCCGCAGCAACATTCTTGCATTCTTCGGCACACTTGCAGCCGTGGCATTTCGGTGTCATTTTTCGTGTTCTCTTTGATTCATGCTCGTCGCCGATAAAGTGCATGCTGCATTTAGTCAGGAGCCCGGCGCTCTCACGACATGAGATGGGTATTTTTGCACTTGACTATATACAGTTGTTTTTTCGCAGAAGGCTGCTGACATGTCGTGCTGTATGTGGTATGCGAGCGTCAATGCAATGTGTACGATGCTCATGGGCGTTTTTCGACGTAATTAGAGCAATTTCTCTTTAAAAACCGCGTCGTTACTGTGTTACAATGTTACCATATACCGAGTGCACCATACGCACAATCTGCACAATTACGTTCATGAAATCTCTTGCTAAATCCGAATGCAACGCCTCATCTGCATCTATCTTTACAGTGCGAAAATTCAATCCCACAGTGCCAATTCAACTTTTCCAGTCCTCCTCAATTTTTCGCAAACACTTTGCAAACACTTGTGTTGATGTTGTAAGTCCACAAAAAGCAATTTATACTTGTTTATACTTATTACAACTAATTTCATAAATGCGGTGTCTACTATGCTTTGGAAAACGCCATGGATGCCGTAGAGAGCGTTGGCTAGTGGTGATATTAGCGATACTTGTTGCTCGTTACTCCGTTTTACCACGAACTGCGCGGCCTGCGGACGAGATTCGTCTCTGCCGAGTTCCCATTCGTTATCCGCGTCAGTTTCGTGAATCATTTAATATAGTTCTATAGCGCTTATCATCATTAAGCTAATAGAGTTAATAGCGCGTACTGTGTCTAACAACTACAAATTGTGCCTAATTATTGCCGGCGTAATTGCAGCGGCTGCACCGCGCGGCACGTCACAAGTCTAGGCATCGAGTGCAAACAATTCTAGCAAGCTAGAAAAAAATGATGGAATATTAACGAAGTGAAAATTATCGACAAATCTATTAACACATGAGTTTGATATTTCGAGAATCTCTATTGAAAGCCAATTCTATGCTTGAATAGCTCTAGTAAAATTTCAGGCACAAATATGATGCAAAGAAGCAACTTTCTTGTTTTCCTGCGAAAGATATGTGGATTGAACATATGAATCCGTGCGTTCCGGTCAGATTAGAATCGTTATTAATGGTAATCCGCGAATGCGATCGTGCGCAGCATCCTTCATCTTCCGGCCTCGCAAAGAGCAGGAAAGCATCGCGCGACGTGATATTGTAAGCAGGCGAGAAGTTCACCGCCGTCGTGACTTCGTAGCCGAACATGCCGCCAATGATTCATGGAACACGTATGAATTCTGCAGATGATAATACGCTCAATTCTTCTGTTGCTCATTTTTCGATGCGCGCTATCAACGCTGAGCGCGAGCACGATCAGCGCCAGAGCAATGAATTTGTAAGCAAATGGCGCGTTGGGTGCGAATTAGTATCGCAACGTGTGATCACTCACTCTTCCGAGACGGAGAGCGATAATGTAGAGAGTTAATATTATACAATTACGCATCTTGTTTTCCAAAAAGCAGAGAAAACTCTCTAAGTGGTTTTGGAGTGAATAAAATCAATTGATTCGATTGATGAAAATAATCAACTACTCTTGAGTAGATGGTGAGAAACTTGCGCGTATGGGCCACATATGTATTCAATGATTTTCAAGTGCGCACAGTATCTTTAAAATAAATAAATAAAATATCAAAAGCGCGACATTCAAACAAACAACCGCACCCGAATACGCTGGCACTTCATGTCGGTCTACTTGAAAATGCTCCAGAGCAGCGACATGTTCCTTACCATGTTGCGAATGAATTGAAACACATGTGGCACTGTTTATTATACAGGGCCCTCCCGTAAAATATAGTCCATAACTCTTTAAATACTTTTAACAACTGCTTTCCTGATCAGCTAATTTCTTTCTTTGCTCAATTCCGAGTAAAAGTAGCTTTTTTCTGGCTTCTATCATTTTTGATGAGAAAAATAAGGTTTTCAACTTTTTGTAAATTTCAGTTTTATGAGTACCCGGAGTAAAACGGTAGTTGAACAATAATGCACCACAAGAACACAAGTACGTTTCAGTTGGACACAAGTAGACTTTTGTTTCCACGCATTTTTCTTGCTCCTCAGTCTTGTTCTGGCCATTTCCCGACTTGAGCAACAACCAACGTAATTCTTTCCTCCAGCTCTCAACTCTTTACTCTCCGCCTGGTCCTTGTTGGTTTTGTTCGCCTCGACTCTTTGCAGGCTTGTATAACCAGTACTCACGCGTTCCCCGAATCTCGCTTGTGGTCGTATTTTTAAGTGCTTATTTGCGTCTCACGTTCTGTACTACTTCTTCGTAAGGTAGTGCCAACTTCTTTTAGCACTCAGCAAGTGAAGGAAAGTAATGTATATGCACACACTGCACACACATTAGTATCTGTAATCAAAACCTAGGACATTAATTACCACGCCAAATTCTAGTAATTCTAATTAATAAACATTCCTTTATGTTTGCACAAACTGCTTGATATCAACGACAAATTAAGTCACATTCCACCCAGTGGAATTTTTAGTGCGAACCTTTAAATGTTCTTCTTGTGTCTTCATTTGTGATTTTCAGTACATATTTCTTGTCATACTGGTGTAGTTTGCAATCAGTGCTATCAAAATTATATCAGCGTTTGTTTAATTTTATTACTGGCTTATATCTTGCAATCAACATGCTTCGATGCGCCGATGCGATGAAACTTTTAATGCGGAACATCATCCACGAGCATAATGATCGTTAATGAAAGTAATTAGGTTTGCTATAAAAGGATAGATCTCATTTGCCTAAGCTATTGGAAAATATTAACTAGCAAGAAAAACCAAACCTACAAATAGCATCGGAAACATCTAATATCAAATCAATTATTTGGCAGTTTGCACACGTGCGGCTCTGTAGGAATGCAGAAACATGTGAAATGCAAATATATGTTATTTGATATTTGAATTATGCTACGTGTGTAGTCTTTTGGGCGATTGGAGTGCCATTGTAAGCGTCTCTCAAACGACCAATATCGCTTACAGCTAGAAATCGGTCAATTAACAATATTTAACGACAATTAGTGCAAAAAATTAGCTTATCCGACTTACAACTGCGACAAAAGGTAACGCATACCAATTGATTCTTTTCTCTTTTTTTTCTTCATCAGTTGATAACTATGTTTTATGTATTTTGTTTTTTTTAAATCGGAAAGTAACTATTGGTAATTATTCGAAAAGGAATTTGTGTCAATTAGAATATTATACAATTTTTGTTGAAGGTCTAAACATATTGCGTTATTGTCAAAATGATTCACATGTGCTTTAGGTTTGAGTATAAATCATAGATTTAATGTACTTCGTTTGTGGCTTGAGTGCATTTCGCCGAAGTGTTATCTCGTTAATTGCTCATCCGGCCTTGATAAGCGGCAGTGGCTTAATTCCCGTCGAGGCGTTATTAATTCGGTGCAATTAACCATTTTCTGTTCGAATAAGTTCGTTATCAATGCGCAATTTTAATTAGCACCACTCTACAAGTAAATTTATTCCTCTCTGGCATGAATGTAAATTAAGTCAATAGTTTGTTACCTATTGACCAAGACTATAAATTAAACAAAAGTGTAAGTTATAGAAAGTACTCAATTTAACTGGGCTTTAAAACGACTTTGATTCGAACTTAATTGGCTTCCACCGAATCAAATTTATGTGAAATTAATTGCAGCGGTGGAGTGACCGCGGTCGGCACCCATTCGCTTTTATCTCTCGAGCAATGAACATATTGGCCGCAGTCTCGATGGAGCATGTTAAAATTCAGCAGCAGATTTTCGTATGCAGAAGTTTGTAAAAAGCAGCGTGGTGGATTTTTTTTCTCCTACATTTAGTGGAACGTCACACACAATTGCTTTCGTTTACCTATCAGAAGAGTAGATGTAACTTGATTCTGGTTGGATGTAGCATGTGTGAGCTCGATTTACGTGTGTGATACGCCGTCGGGTGGAATGCGCGTCGCGACGCTGTTTTGTGAAGGGCGCGGGAGTTGTATGCGCGCGTCGCGACGCCGGCAATGGCCGACACAGCGTGCGATCCGGCGGCACAGTTAGCATGAGGACTTCGACGTCGACGCCATGCATGAAAGCTTCGCACTCAAAGCTCTGTGCTGATACGCCATCTGACGGCAGGCACTTTAAGTTACATCCAAGAAACATGAAATTAGTACGCATCAAGTATCTATAACTTAAACCTTGACATGATTCATTTCTGGTGTAGACTGTTTAATTTAATCATCAGGAAATTATTGCCGCAATTGAGGACATACTTTGGAATACAGTCACGTATTTATAGCATTAAACAAAGACTGTTCCGCTGGAAAATGCGGTTTTTAATTATCTGGAGAATGACTAACTCAACCAAAGACGCAAATAGTTATTCACCTAGTTGGTGAGGTGGGATCGGAATACTTTGGTTTCTAATGTATTCAGCATTCAGCGGTTAGTTACTCACTCACTTCTGATAAACCACACACTTAACATTAACATTTGGCACTTTAATTGTGCAAACAGCGATCGAATGCAGAAGTGTTGTGCACACAAATTAAGGAAGCCATCGAGCACAAACATTGTCTGCTGTGGCACTCCCAGAAAGAATGATTTCAATCGAGCCACGACAATGATGGAAATTTCAATTGAGAAGATACTGCTCAGAAGGAACAAACTTTCTAATTAGATTTTTCATTTGCTGCAATTTTTCTGAAATTAAATTTATAGCATTGGGTTCGTTGAATGCATTTCATTGTAGGATATGTTGCGTGGCTTACGCAGAATTATAAAGCAATTGTTGTGCATCCAATATAATGTAATAATATTTAAATATACTCCATGGATAACTTCTTGTTGTCTTGTTACATTCAAATTTATGGTCATATTGGGACAGTAGCGTGGGGATTTCCTTGAATTAAACTTACCCCAGTAACACATTTTTTCCAATTAAAGCCTTTCTTACCTTGTGGTATAATTTGATTTCTAACCTTCCCCTTTCGTTGTACCACGCCGTCTTGCTTCTTGCGCAACCCTTTTCTCCGATCCCTCGGCCTCATTTGAATATTTCAATGCGTCCATCTCTCCGGCAGTAATATGCAAAACAATTCCGTACACCGGCGCACGCTCGAATTCGCCGTGCATTCATTCATCTTGTGATGCAAATGCACCGCGAACGCCAAGCAAACGCAACTCAATGTGACGTGTAATACGCACGCATCGCCTTGCGGATGTAAGGAATCACGCTGGTACACACATGTGTAATTGACAAATGCGGCGTTTGCGTCCAAAGTACCGTAATTCTTTTTACACGTCGTGCATTAGGCGCCGGCTGAGTTCATCATGTCGATGCAGTTGTGCACCGATATGATTTCTTTGATCGTAATTTTCTCATATCGCGGCGTGACATCGCAAACTTATTTGCATCTAGGTACCTGGCGTCTCCAAATTGATGGGATTGACGTTTTGCATTTGAATGTGACTTTTTTACTAACTGATTTTCTCATCGGTAGCTTGAATGTATGCCTGTTATGAAAATATTTCGGTGAGATTGTAAATTTGCTTAAGCAATGATGTAATTAATCCGTTAGGCAACCAACTCAACATCAACCAATGAAATTCACCTTCATTGTTGATTTTATATTCAGTTTAGAAAGACTCGAGAACACTTCAATTCTAAACATTTTTTTTACAATTGCTATAATTATGATAAAGTGGTTTCTATGAAAGTACCATCTTTGGGCACTTCAATTGTTCCGCCTATTTTTTCCGGTCCTCAACGGTCGCGTTCAAGACGCAATTGCGTCTTATTCATGCATTCTACATTATGCATACATTTCGAAAGCCGCATCGAACGCTATTATTAACCAAATTATCTATGCATATTTTTTACTTTTCAAATACACCTTGTGAGTGTCACACAAGGGTGTGCAAGTTGTCTTTTGCCGTCTGTTTAACGTCATGCGATGCCACATTCAACAAACAAACGCACAGCAACATTTGCATGCGCCGCGACGTTGGATGAAAAACAGATGTCCTCTAATGGCATGTCTTCCAACGCGATCGTTTTCTGCGGTGCCATTCGTATGTATCTCTCCGGCAAAATGCGTTCAAACAACACCCGAAAGCATTCCGAACGTTTCTAATCTCGCCGCGCAAATGAAAACATTGCTACAGTGTTAAATAATTTAATGCCACAACTTGGTAATTTATTCTGCTTTAATAGCCGACATTAATATTGTATAAATTGTCTAAATGGATTTCCCCCAGGACGATTACGCTCACATTTGTATAGTTAAGACAGTACAAAACACCACGATTGTAAGCAGACATACATGGCGTATATTTGTAAATCGCTTTCTTCCTGTGCAGAAGATTACTCCACGTTCTGTTTGGACTGTCTGTATGATGATATTCTCTTCTTGTATGATCCTCCATGGTTTTAACAGACTTAGCGGTTTCAAGAGGTAATTTAAGGAAGCGACATTTGCATATTTGGAATTGAGTGCTTAAGTGTCGACTAATGCGGACGCGTGTCCAAGTAAAATGTTCATCGTGTATATGTGATGATTACATGCATTCTCTATCTCACACACTGTCGACTACACAATAAAATATTTAATCTGGCCAGGAATGAGATTATAGGTTTTCTTAGAACAATTGTTGTCTTGATTTGATCGAAAGGGACGAGGCATTAAAAACGCCTAAGCAAAACAAAAAGAAAAAAGTTAGTTGGTAATAATTAATAATTTAAAAAGTTCCCACAGATATTTCGCTTTTACACGCCCAAGTGAACGTTTTCAATCAATTTTAAACTTTTTTCACGCAGATTAAATTTCTCCATACCTTGTTTAGTCCATGATGAGACTGATGATTACATTATCAACCACATGTAATCCATCTCAGCTTAATAATTATGCCAGATACCTGGCCCGATATGTATCACATGCACAACATGTCGATGGGATCGACTACATAACGGATAATGCACGCGCTCATCGCTCATTCACGCCTCTGCATTGCATCTAGATTTGCCTACGAGAGGAAGGCACCGAGTGCAATACTGTACATGATATGATGCTCATCAGAATGCTCATGTACCATCAACCTACTACAAGGAACGCAAGAGCATGTCGAATGAACGCCACATGCTGCCGCAGGCTGAGCTACAAATCGCTTTCGAATTAACTCGACGATTAACTGTCGAATATGAAAAACATTAGCCAAGCAAGTGATCAGGAGAGACAGAAAAGTGTCTAGGCAATGGTTGAAATTGATACTAATTTTGACAAGTCGCTGGAATTTGTTGGAGGTCTAGGAGGTTAGGAGAGTATCCTTGTTGAAAACATGTTGTGTATAAAGATTGGAAATGGAAAGGTTGAGCATTTATCATGCGCCTGAAATGAATTAATCATAATCTATGGTGAGTAGTAGCTGCATTTAGTATGCAATGCATGACTGACTACAAATCTCGAATGGAAAATTAAATTCTTGTCTTGAATCATCAGTTCTCAAGATGATCTTAAGCTAAATCTCGTTAAAAAGGGAAACATTTTACAATTATCGCTAGTATTACACTAATATTGTCTATGATTTTATGAGTTTATTTCATCATTATTTAGCGTTAGAAATCGTCCATCAACAAAAGCAAAATGCACACTTTCAGTTTAACGTAAGAGTGTTATTTTCGAAATAACATTCATTTTTCGCGTGCACCTTTCCATTCGTATTATTCGCCGTTAATTGCATGAAGATAGGTGCTAAAAAAGCAGTGAACGCCCGAAATGGAAGAATTTAAGTAGTCGAGAAAAACGAAAATAACGACGAATAAAACGGCATGACCTCGTTTTAACGACGCGTCCGTATCATGAGAATTACTCATAAGTCATGTTCCTACTTCACACACGTACTTTTACTTAGTCAATCTAGAGACTTTTAAGCTGCAGTTTAGTGCAGTTCTACATTTAGTATCGGTCTAATATGGGAATGTTTAACTGTAAAGTCATGAAGTTTTGATTTAGTTGATGGATTTCTTCAGGGGACCAAAATCAAGTTAACATCAAAGAATGATTGGACTGGGCTAAGTTAGCAACTTGTGCGCGTGTTGTACGTGACACACATCACAAACATGTCGAAATTGATCAAACGGACATCACGCATCAATCCAATCACAGTGGAAATGTACATGTGATGACTAGAAATTGTCGTCTGCTTGAAAAGACAACAGATTTGCATTTTCAATCGATTGATGTTTGTTATTTTCGAATTTCCAGGCACTGCAAACACGTTTTATTTGTAATTCTTAGTCCCGCCAGTTGTACTGCACCCTCCTGTATGCCTGCTGTCAAGGTGCGTGCGAAAGGGTTGTGTCGCGTTTGCTCATCTGCAGCATAAAAACCTGATTTGCATATCTCGCTGAATATCTACACGGTTATGTTGCACAACGTGGCACCGTCCATCCGACGACTGTAAAAAATTATCAACTCTGTCGCTCGTTATGGCGAACATAACCTGAATTGTAATTTGTCTACAATTTTTCGTAATCTATATAATATAAATTAATATTGTATTCACCACACTTCAGTCCAAGGCCCCAACTGTAGGAGAAGGTATTATGCAAAAAATGAAAGGTGTTAAATCCGTTATTTCTGACTTTTCAAATGAATATCCTATAATTATGAATTTATGCAGAGCAGCGCGGTTTGTTGTACTATTCGGGATTATTTATTATGTCGCCTGGTGTGGTGCTTTGTGTTTGGCATGCAACCAGTTACGATAAATTTCGATTTTATTGGTGTGCATTCCAGTTTTACACCATTTTTATGTATATTAAATTTCACGTTTAATGCGCTCTGCATGCATCATAAATAACACAAATGCGTTGGTTAAAGAGCTCATATTCATACTTGCAATTCAAACATGCCATAAATCATTTCTACAAAAAAAAAACACTAAACAATTCAATTAGTGCACATACTCTTCGGCCAAACACAAAACTAGAGTGTTCATTGTTGATATTTTCATTTCCTTCATAAAATTCTTTGTTGTGTTATTCTTTAATTAAAACACACACGGCTGATATTGTTTTGAGCGTTGCTATTGTTTTCCAAGCTGCAGGCTTGCATCAAGGGGTAAAGCGCGTGGAAAATAATTTTTTTACATTACGATGACTATTCATTCATTCACGCACGATGTGGTGTGCAAGCAACGGCCGGCTGCGTGAACAACCCTTTTCTGTTAAGGTTTTTTTGCTTTGCTTTTGCATTTTGTTCCACTTTTTTCTTGCATATAATTCATTATGTAAGCATCCCTGACGAAGGCAACGGTATAGTTTTTGTAAGATTTTTTTACATTCAACTTTGGCCATATGATATTTCAATGACCCCATATGGAGTTGGTTGCAAAAAAAATTGAGTAAAAAATAATTAATCTGGGGAGGAATCTCTTTGGTAAATATTCAATTGAATTGGAGCATGCATTATTTAATATATTAATTTATTACCATTCCAGATTCAATGTTGAGTTAAGATGCAGAAAAAATACGGGGTGCTGATTTTCGAGGTACTGCGCGAAGCGGATTCTAGCAAATCGTCAGAGATTTTGAATGTGCGGAGATTCAGGTCGAGTATTCTAAGTTTGACAGGTGAGTAACATGCGCATGTTGGTTTATTTGTTCAATCTGTCGTTCAACATGTCGTTTACCTGTTACAATCATTTTGATATATCATAAAGAGAATAACATTTGCCATCACTTCAATTAGAAGCGATTCATATAAAACTCAACCACCACCTTATTGACTGAAAAGATGACATTCTTGGCAACAAGAGAAAGCACCAAGAGGGGACTTAGTTTCAATTGACTGGCAATTTATTATAATGTCTTGAGTAAAACTTTGTTTATTTTAATAACAGTGAACTCTAGATAGGAATCGAAAATTGTTCTTCTTGTCGAATGCTGTCTGTCTTTTGTCCGGAAAATGTAATCCGCGTGCTAATGACGCTCGCATCCGCACTAATTAATTAGTTGTAAACATGCATTCGTTAATAGTAGTAGAAGCTATCGCTTGCTGCAGATTTAATTGTCCGTTAATTATTGGATCGTTTCGCAAGAGCCGAACGAAATTCACAAGAGTTAGATCATCAAGAGCTTGCGTTAATTACTAGGCTGTATTTCATTCAAGTGCACTCTGCATTTTTGTGACTTTGCGATAATTAGCAAACCTAGTCAACATCCAGCTGTGCACTGAGACGGTAAATATTTTTCATAAACATTTCGACATTTACTATCGCTTAATTAATTCACACAACGTTTCTAAATTTTAATTGGGTACTCATCAACATTTCAACATAAATGTCAAGTGTCATCTGCTCGATTCTTCATCATTATCATATCTTGGCAGTTGCGAAATAGTAAATTAAATTGTTTACCACGTCGATGATAATAATTGGTAATTGCCTCCTGCAAAAAAATGATTAATGACTTTTTTAATTACTAAGTGAATAAATTAGCGACGAGTCTTTAAGTCTCGTACGTTGAGATTAGTTCGATTCTTCATTTCCAATTCGTTTGGGCCAAGTTCGGAATTCCTGATTGCATCCCACGAAAATGATGATCTCACTCATTCCCATCATGCGTCGCCTACGCGTTAATGCAATTTTTTAACTCTCCACGAGAGACATAAAACTAAAATATGCCTGCAATAAGCTTAACTGGAAGCAGCTGTATGTTGTAATCAAACAAGTTCGAAGCATCATTTGAATCATCAATAATTGCCATTACCATTAATCATTTACTACCACAACGTGCAATAACGTTAATCAGTAATATTTATTAGGTTAGCATTAATCCGATAGTTAAATCACTTTTTTGTGCTTTCCTATTTTTTCCTCGTCGAACAACAATAAATAACAGTTTTTGTTGCAATGTCTACTTTTCCAAGGCTGGATCAATTTGCATGCATCTGTGGGTGCGCAAGAATAGCCCGGTAATTTGCATTGCTCACAATGAATTATTATAAGCCGATGCGCATTCTGTGATCATATACGAATTTGTTTATTGCGCTGCGGCGATTTTATTGTTCACAGCGGCGACGATGATTGTCATCGGTTGAAAGTGAATTTCGTGCGCGATGACAACCACAGCGAACAATGCATTCTTTGTTCGCTGTTGGTTTTTTTCACCGGACAATAAACAGTCCGGTTGTTGGTTATTTGACAATAAACTCTTTAGCCGGTGCTAAAAGGTGTTTTTTGTCGCTGCCTCTTGGAGTGCAGAGAATTAGTATTGGCATAAATTTAATTCGAAATAATTATTGTCAATGCACAGTGTGTGTATTGTGTTGAGAGAATGCATGAATTTTGCAATTTTATTACCAGGGCCACTCCTCAATTCCGTCGCTCTATCCATCCGGGTAGAATTCCAATGTAGGTTTATATGCCTGCACACTTTCCACGGCGACTGCTACACTGTCAGCACAGTGAAAAATTAGAAAAGTGCATTCCAGCCAATATCTCCCTGCGTAATTAAATCGTGAATTAATCTTGCTGCATTCCTACGATCTGCAGCCAAAAGTGCACACTTCTCTCTGCTAGCTAGGTGTTACCACACGCCAGCAACCACACTACTTGCATCGCATTGCAAGACTGTCCCATATAATTACCCTGACTATAACTAATTAGCTCGACAATACGTGGCAATTTGTGCTAGAATGCCATAACTCGCACTCCAAGCAAAACTTGTGCAGATAACTTGGATTTTGCTGCTAAACAACCTGCTGGAATGTACGTAGTCCACACCAACTGGGTGTAATCAAAGTACACTCGGACATGTCGGCAATTATTAGGATATTTAGAAAAGATACTTGCCGTGTAATATTGATACGCGAGTGGATTTCGCGTGGAAATCAAGCAACCGCGATAATTGGAGCAGACCCATTAACAATTGCTGACACCCGACGTACAATTAATGTAACAACTGCGCCTGCTGAAAGTGGCCACGGAAAAGTGAGAAAAATAATAATCTAATAACGGTGCAGTAATGCGAGCAATGTAACAATGCGAAATTAATCGGTTGATGCTATAGAGGAGTGGATTAGGCAATGGGTTTTTATTTTCTGAGAAATTTGATTTCACTGACGAAGCAATTGATTCGTTTTTTTTTTTTCAATTGATTTTTCTTGTATTGGCAGTAATTTCAGAGTAATGTCGTGTTTTGTTAAATTTAATCACAAACATTTCCTGCAAATAATTGGAATTAACCATTAGCGCGCAATTTGCTAACAGTTAGGTGGGAAATTTTTCGAAAAATCACGCAAAACATATTTATTCCGCGTAGACGAGATCAAAGGAAGCCGCCGTAATTATGAAATCATGCATTAATTAATATTAGATAAACAATAAATGTAAAACGACATCAAATATTCGCAGTACAACAAGCAAATTAATTCATTCAACGTTTCTTATCTGCGCATTTGCCATGCACAGTTCGAACTGTCGGGACGCTATTTCGTCTTATTCGCAATTTCGCCAGCGTTTACACGAGTAATGAATGTGTTGCATTAGATGGCGTAAATGCGTTGTGTTTATTCACGTATGGCGAATGCGGTATTTCAATATGCATCGCATCGCAACGTGAGAGGTGCGTGCAGCAATGAAATGTTGCAATGGTCGTTAATGCCGAATAGGAACGTTCCGCAGCGCCACAGTTTCAGCAACGCACTTAAAATTAATTATTAACATGTTTAGGCTATTATAGATTCCACGTAAATGGATAAGTCATACATAGGATGTGAAAGAAGACGCGTTTCAGATCAACACACAGAAGAGCTTTAAATAAGGTGTTGTTTTGATATCTCTAATTTATTGCAGGTTTATGAGATCCGTTAGGTTTGAACGGATGCGATTGCTAATTGCCAACTTAATTGTAATCACTGTGCGTGAGTGGCTTGCAGTTTGATGAAGTGGAGAATATACGCTGATACGAAATGAAATCATAGAGCTGCTGATTAGCACACAATGACAGCTGCAATACGCAGTTGTAATTATCATTTGTCGGTTAATATTATTATACTTGTTTATTTACACCTAATGATGATGGAAGAGGCAGAAATTGTACTTCCTGGTGTGTCTCGTATTCTTGGTTGTCTATATTATAAATAAAGCATACTGGAATGGAGTACCAAAAAAACATTAGCGACCTCTGTACTTGACTAATTGAAGTATATCTCAATCATTATTAATAGTTTAGGGAAAAACTTGCTTTCAGCAATATAATAAGTAGTTTGTCGGTGCAGGCAAGTGTAATACATGCCATAAAGTGCAAACTTTCAATTCTTCTTTATTATTAATCAAAAGCTGCTCGACGTTGCGCGCACGTAATTTAATCTGTAGTGACGCGTCGTGTTGTGATATCAAATTCGAAAGGTGTTATTACAGCGCCTACGTAAATATTTCCATGCTGCTTGATTTCTAAATGTTGATTGAAATTGAAACAAACTACGTCCGCCCATTATGAAAATTATTTTCATAATTATAAGTCCTCAGCCTGTTCACAACCAGGCGGTTCGTTGCGAATTATGTGAGTCTGCAACAAACACGATATGCACATGATCGAAAAAAGCAGTCAATGTTGATCTTTTCTCTAAATTAAACTCTCGTCCATTTCCAGCTCCTCGCTCGCGGGTTTTCTGTCGAATCACGTACATTTTTCTCCTTTTCCGCGAGTCCATTGCCGACGCCTCGGAATGCACAAATTACTTCACACTTCCTTATCCATCCTTCAGCGCCATGTACGCTTGCATCCAATGAGTGGACAAGTTTCGCAGGTAATTTCCAGCGACTTTTGCAAATGTGCGCGCCGTTAAAGATCGACACGGCGAGCAGATAACAAATTAGATATACTTGAAGGGCACGAAGAAAAGCGAGCAAATGAAAAATTCATGCGAGCACGCCAAGCACTCGTCGATTAAATTAGACGCATAACATAAAATTTAATTAAATGTTGCGAGCGATCGCTGAGAAAAGAACTAGTAGGAATTTATGGCAAATGACTTAGAGCACAGAAGTCATAATCATCGTCTATACTGACATTAATTAATTTCAAAATTTGTTTTTGGCCACATTCTCGACTGGATAATCACACGGCGATGATGAAGCGCATTCGAGATGTTTGTCGTTTATATGAATGAGAATTAATGATGCGCACTGGTCGCGCTAGAGACAAATTACGATGCACTCGCTGTACGTCAGGCGGACGCCGGCGATATTAAATTCACTTGACATCTGGGAAGAATGTTGGCGATATTGTGTTTAAATACTTTAATGTTGTGCTTTATCCAGTCGAGAATTTAAGTGGACACTAAAATTATGCGCCATATTTTATCACGAAAGCGCGTTAATAATTAAATTACTTCGCATTGTGCCATCTGGTAGTGGGTAGTTGGCGCAGTGTTAAGAGTGTCAAGTTGCACGTGTGTGCTTTGAGTTTGAGCAGGCATTGGTTTTAAGTCATGTCCGCGGAAATAAAAGCGTTCTGAATGCAGCAAATAGAGTGAATAAGCCCGCATACATTTTCCTCAATTTACGTTAATGAACTTGACGCTAAAACCGGTAATCCAGTCGTGCGCGCGGTCGTGGTTGATAGCTGGAGCACGGAGAAAACTCATCATATATCCCTCAAACGTCACCGCAACCAACGCAGTAAAGACACTATTACATAATGATTGTTATTTGATTGAATAATGTCGTCGTTATGGTGTGTTGCGCTTTAATAGTCAAGTTACCACAGGAGTGGCAAAAATACCAGGCAAACCGAATCTTTCAACCTGAATCAACATGTTGATTCCTTTTGTAAAGCTTGCCGCTTTGGTTTTACGAACTCAGTAAAGTAGAAATATTATATGCGAATGCAAAGGGCAAAACTTGCGGACGTGCTAAAAGCTCAAGTGCGCTAAAAAGTGATGAAACGCGGACGTGGCACAAGTAAAGCCAACGCACTAGAAATGGTGCGCGAGGGCAGCAAAACATCGTTTAGCTTTTATCTTATTTAAGTTCCACAGCGAAAAATGAGTTTGCTTTAAATTGGCACACAGCGCGCTTGAGGTACAGTTGTTTTATATTGTTCAGCATCTACGATGTTCACCACTTACCACAAAGTAGGAGAACAATATCTAAGTGATTATTATGGTTCATAAGCTGTGCTTTGCTTTCTGATATCAACCTTTGTTTCTTGCAGCGTTCTTGTTGCAATCGTGTTCTTCGACACTTTCCTGCGTGACGACTGGTAATCGGCGCAGAATGCAAAATAGTGGACCAAATCGACGCGGGAAAACATTGTGCTATGTACATGCAGATTTGCAGGATCATTAATTTTGCCGTGCGTCCGATGCTTCAAAACGAACATGAATCAGTGATTGCAGAAATACATTCGCTGTGAAAACCTGCATGAAAACCGCTAAACAATTCATCTTTGCCCGTAAAATCCATAATATTAGTGCACTTGATCTTAGTGCGGTTGGGTATGTTTCCATTCTGGAATAATTGGCTTACTATTTGTATATCACCGAAAGCACATAATTTGCCGGGCTATGTGTTTCCGAGCAGTTTTATTCCTTCACGGCGCTTCGTTTGTGCCCATGCCGCGTGCACCGTAATGTGCAATGGCTTTTACGCACTTCATATATCTCTCCACAACGATCTCCATGCTGTACTCATATCAATGCAACGCGGCCTCACCACTTTGCCATCATGGTGTATTTACTGATCCATTTGTGTTCGCAGTGGAAAGTTGGTAAGTGCGTAGCGCAAACATACACGAGATGCATACTGCAGACTGGATGAAGTCAACGAGTGTAGTTTTGCATCTCTGCAAGTCGTAATAATGTCATCGACGCAGCCGTGGCGGAGTCGTCGACTGGTCGCGCTCGTGGCCGTTTATAAATCGCGCGTAAACATGTTTACTTCTAGTGTCTGTTATTAGACAGGTTACCATCATCATGTGGATGAGATGATGCGCGCTGATGGTAGAAAAATTGCCTGCGCTTACACGTCTTTTGCTGTTTCCTTTGCCCTTGAACTTTGAGCAAGAACGGCGCTGAGAAGAAATTTCTCCTTTTTCAGGAATTTGCATGGCTTGCCTCTCGGCAACTTGCATCATTCGATGATGTTAATCGACAAATGACCGAAACGAATGTTCTTGTTTTTGGCGTTCCTGGTGCGCTCGGGTTTTCGGGCGTGTGGTGTGGCTCATTATACTCGCAATCATCATCATCATCATCCACATGGACGTGGAGCAACTCGAAGCGTAGATAAGAGGTGAAATTATGGTGAAATTTCAACTTGCCCATGTCCTCCAGCCATCGTCTGAAGAATCCAAAGAGAAATACCGCTTGCATTTTTTCATAAACGCACAATTTTTCTTCGCTGCGCATCGCATATTCGGTAAACTGCTAAAGCAACAACTTTTGCTAGAATGGCTTTGATAACATTCCCCAGCAGATTCCGTGTACATTCCTCACCCAGCATTGCGCAATTTTATAGTAAAATTCGTAGTAGACGCATGCCCAAACGAGTTGCACGACGCGCTCGTTCGGCCAAATATAGTAAAATAGTAAACATGACTACGCATGGCGCAAGAAAACGTAAACCGCGGCGCGTAAAACGCGTCTTACTACGAACGGACGCGCAATAAAAACGCTCAAAACCTACGCTGCTTTTCCAGCATCCCGAAGCATTGCGCTAGGCGTCTCGTCGACGAGCTGATAACCTATGCAGCTCACCGCATTCGCCGCATGCTGTGTCGATCTTCCGAAGAGGTTATCGCACTTGATAGCCTCACAGATGACCATATTGCGTGCTCCGAAGACCAGCATCTTGAGCGGAGATAAGCAGCAAAGACGCAGCTTCGAAACTAATATTGATGGCGACGGCTAATTAATACAAGTGAAGCGCCATCGCCATGAGCAGAGGTAAGTGATTGTAATTATTTACTGCTGACTTGCGCGCGATTTCAGTATGAGAGATTTGCTCGAAATTCAAGGTGAATTTCAATGTGTTAAACGATTTCCAATAAAAATTAGTCAAAACATAAGTAATTTCCATTGGACATTATAATTAAAACGAGTTAGAAACGAGCAAAAAATTGCACCAGACAACATGATTGATGATCAAAGAGTGATACGAAGGATTGCCAATATGCCCGCAGCGCAAGCAAGATTATAAAGCATAATCTATCGCCTTGCTATTGCTGTGTAATGGTAGTGTAAATAACATCGGCCAACAAATGTGTCATGCCAAGTAATGGACTTCCAAAAACTAAATCAAAACTAGTTGCCACCAGCGCAAACTGCAAAACATCGAACAAATGTAAAATTCGCCCAACGTCGCAAATCGCATGCAGCCGATAGAATCTCGATCGATTAATTATCTGCCCGCAGTCTCGTTAATATTGCATCAGGAGTTTTTGCGCCAAGTCGGCGAATTGGTCGCGTTAAGCTCCAGATGTCCATAAGTCAGGACTAATGCAGCTAATCATTGCGGCAAGACTATATCTCAGCATAATTTATATAGCCAGTGTTGTATTTGTACGAGTGATAGCGGCGAATTTTAATTACTTCGACTGATTGATTGCATCTTAACGTGCGCACGCAGAAATGCAAAGGCGAACAAACGCGTCGTGAATATGTGATTGGAAGAATGTGCGATCAGCGGGAATCGATACCAATACGGATGGGAGCGCGATGGAAAAACAGAAACAAAACGGTAATTAACAGATGATCATCAATCACGTCTCGTATGTATTATATGTTAAAGAAACTGGTTTCATCCGAGTACCTCATCCGCGCTGGATTCACTTGCTGATTATATTATCGGCATAACAACTTTATTAATATTTAGTATTGTATCATGAGATAAGATTTGAAAGGAGGGTAAATGTTGTCTATTAGATTTTAAAAATTGTTTCTAGGAACATCTAGAAGGGTTTCAGCAGTGCTTGAATGCATATTATTCAGTTATTTTTTATAACTTTACTAAATTTTTATTAAAAATTTCCAAAATAACATGCTAATTGTTTTTAGTTTGAAAATAAACTAACTACTAAACTGCGTTAAAACGTTTGAGAAATGTTAAGAGAATAAATCACATTTCATGTCATAATTAAGATGCAATTCAATTGATAAAATAATTGATTCACTTTATCAATAGAGAGCAAATGAACAGAACAAATGAAACTTTTAGTAGTATTTGGGCTGTGCTTTTGTAAGCACTTTGGCTTATGCTACATTTTGATCTGTCTTGTAAATTTTCGCTTCATTCATGCCATACACGCTTTTTATCTTTTTGAAAACTGTATCACTAGCGGCAAGTAACTTCAAATGAAGCAATATTTAAGCCAGTCTCAAATTAAAATCATTATCTAGCGCAGTATGTTTTTCTATTAAAAACCACGCTGGAATTAATATTTATAGTCATAGATATTAAATGAACACATAAGTACGATACAGTGTGATCTAATAATTAATGCCTAATGCGTTTTTGAAGAAATTCAAACACGATGCGTGTTCGTGATAAATAGATTATCACGATTTATCCATTTCATTGATGCTTTCAATACGAATCGCGTTGATTGCCGGCGTTCTTCGTGCTCCGCTCATATTTCACCTCTGGATGCGTTGTGTCTTTAAATGAATAACAAAAATTTAAATCCAAAATTACCTGTTCATTGTTCTTGCTCGTCCGGCTCGGTATAGGAAGTGATACGATTTAGATTCGATTATTATTAGAAAGTGACGACGGCGATTGGTTGTTGTCGCTCGTAAATATACACAACAATTTCGGCGATGTGTAGATAATTCTCTCATTAAAAAACAGTACTGATGATAAATTATGTGAAGGAATTTAGAAAAATTTCTTCGATTAATATTTATACATTGATCACGTCTTAAAGCAAGCTTAAAATTTATTCAAATTTTTCTACTGGATTTTATAGATATGGGATTCGTTTATTGATTAATTGCTTGATATGTTGTGTGGCCAGATTTATACATACTATATTTTATCCCAGGCATCGCAAATTAATCATTATTAACCTATAATGGGAGCTCCGATTTCAAAGATTTATTTATTTATTAGCCTGGCGGAGATTAGTGGTTAAACACGCTGTGAATAATAATTTAGTTTCGGTAGCCTAGATGCAAGATTCCTATCTCAGAGAGGCGAAATACCACGCCAATTTGCACCTTAATTAATTCGTATAGATTAAAGCGTCACGGAAGCCAGGGACGTCCTTTAAGTCAAACGGATGCTGGAGCTAATCAAGCAATAAATTAATTTATGGTGTGTTAAATATATCGATGTTAATTAACTGCAAGACAACTTTCTAAACTATTGCATCGTGAATTTATTTATTATAGTGTAAAATAAGTGCAAAAATCAAATTGATGTTTCTTGAATTATTGATTGCCGTGTTATTTGGGTTGCATACATTTATGATGCTCTTTTAGGAATTTAAATTGCTAGTGTTAAATATTTATTGCCTTCCAATATGATTCCAAGTTACTTTACCGCAACTGTCGACATAAATAGTATATTTTAATCATTAATAAATTCCCATTGCACAAGCTGTGATTGACTATAATTTATGTATCTAAAGTAAAAAAGAGCTACAGTGTCAGAATAACATTTGAAATATTGCCTGCACATATTGTTCCATTTTGCATTCGCTTGCATTATGCATTGCGAGAAAGCCCACGAATGAAATTTAATTCGCCGGCCGGCTGGGTGATCATAATTGTTGTATGACTTCTAGGCGTGTTGCATCTGACATCTACAGGGCACCATTAAACCGAATATACAGCATAGCTACTCTAAGATGAAGCTGGCTGAAACATTTCTTGTTGCCTGGTATAGGTTCTTGACGACAAATGAGACAATATGCAACAATGTCTTACATTGTGTTTTGGCGTTGGCTTGTAACTTGCGTCCATTAATAATATTTCAATTATAATTTACATAACACGCGATTCATTTGGGCGCGATCGGCAATATTCAATTAATCGACACGCAGCGCAGACGAACAGGTGTTTTGACAGCATCGAATGTTTGCACAATGCGTTGGATACGTGCTTGCACATTCCTGATGTAATGACATCCCAACATTATGTACTGGTGTAATGTACCAAATGTCACGGCCTCCCCGATTTGTGCGTGCAGCATCGTTACATCAACTTCACAGCCCAATCGATTTATTTGCTCTTTGTGGCGGCAAACAATGCGCAATTCCAAATAACAATGTTTAAAATGCTGCAGGTATACCCAATATGTCCAGTGCTGTTATAGTGGCTTTTTTCCGAATGCAATTGAGGTAAGTTTTAGGCATGGCCGCGAACCGGTCGTAAATCAAATCGTATTAGCATTGGAAATCGCAGCGTGCATTGAAATTACAGCGAGCGTAATTTATTGGAATTCGTAGCGGGCCCAACAAATTCCAGACACAATAAACGCCGCGCCACAATGTGCACAACATTAGAATACTTTTCGCTGCTGTTGTAAATACATTGATGGCAATTGAATGTTTGTTCTACATTTGATGCATTTGCATGCGGCTCGCAGTCTGGCGCAATTGAATAATTTCAAGGGCGAGTTGATGACTGCATCCCGAATTCACTTACGGTACATCCCAGTTGCATGCAAATCGCGCCGGCATTGTTTCAATCAATAATAATCAATCACGCCTGCATCTTGCCGGTCGTTCGTAAGCAATAGTTCCCGGGATGCTGCTACCTTCGCCAGTGGCGCGTTGCGATTGTTGCTGATCGTGTGCAATGTTGCAGCGAAATCGAAAGTGAAGGCGAAAACGACGCCATACGTACGATTATTGTTAACCTTAAAGTGGCAACAATTATATTGCAGCGAAATGTACGCTCGCCTGCGACTTGGCGAATCTAGAATAGAGCGAGGTTTAGATTGAGGCCCCGCGATGGTGCGCACGGTTGTCCTTGTGAGCCGCGGCCCAGTTGATGACGATCTCCTCTCTTTGCCGTTCACTTCCTCGCATTCAATTCACTCCATTATGCTGCACTTCAATTCATACTGAATGCAGATAGATTCCGCTCGAACATAGCGCGCGGACGGTCGAACAAGCGATGAAAAATGAAAAGCACGCACCAAAAATTTCAACAATTGCTTCCACAAGTACGTACGCAACATATAATTGAATTCATTGATCGCAAACAATTCATGTCTTGGCAATTGTTTATTAATGAGCTGCTATCAATTAGGCACAGAGCCGTGATTGTCTCTGTCCCTGTGTTTATCTTGATTTATGCGCGCGCCAGGAATAATTAAAAGGTTTCATCATCACTTTGAGTAAATCACTTCCCGCAACCACGCGCGTAAATTGCGAATTAGGCGTAATGATTAATTAATAATGTGCTTGTGTCGCGAGCGTTTAGCGTTGAATGGCGATAAATTAATTAGCATATAATAATGTATTGCGACGATTATGGTGCCCCGACGTGAAGCCTTTAGACGCCAAGGCGCTGCCAAACAATTTACATATTGCTGGGTGCAACTGGGTGATTAATAATTGATACAAATATTGCACTAGGTTCACTTGGAGTAAGGAAATAGGAACAAAGTTACGAAAGTAGAACAGTTGAAATAATCAAGTGTTGAATAATTTGTTAATCATTTTCACTCGTACTGGTGACTTCAATGCCGTGATAAATCATCCGACAGTTGGTGCAGTTTTAAATTTCCCGCTGGCATATCCAGATGGCGTTGTACATGTCAACAAGCAGATGTCAACTGAGATCAATATTTTATCAACAATGCAAGAAAATATTTTCTTACATTTATGTATGTCGTTGATGCGGGATTAATGTTGAATTACAAATCAATGATGAATTATGGATTGTTAACTTGTTTTGTGACTGCAATGATGTGTTGTTTTATTAATGAATTCTGAAATTCCTGCAACATTAGATCGCATAAGGATGATGCAGCAGAATTTATGTTGACATTGGAATAATTACTACACTTTAGAATTTTAAAATTCAAACATCAAAGAGTTCCAATAAATAAAGTGTTGCGCTAATAAAATTATTAATATCTAATGATGGTGAACTAATTTTACTTGTTAATTTCTAATTTTAATTGCCTTATCGTGACAACTAAACGTTTTTCTTCGTTGACACATAATGGCAGATTATTGCTATGTTGCTTCATGCCTCATTAATTATATTAAAAAATTAATACAGGCAGAAAATAGATGTTGTGCACAGTTGGAATTTATTAATCTCTCTCTAATTTACTAATTTCTATCATTTTGAGTGCCACTCTAATTGCCAGAGCTATAAATTATTGTTAACCGAATCGCAAGATCGCAGAGATTTAATTTAGCCATGGTTAATTAACTAAGCGACTTTCACATCATGACATTTATGATTTTTCTCGCACCGACAAAAAAACAATATTTAAGAAATTGCTAAGACCTAAGGCAAACCGTATGTGAGTGGCTCTGGAGCAGATGAAGTCGAAGAGAATTGAATTTCCAGATTTATTTACTTCAATTTCAAAGCTGCCGAGTTGCAAGTGAAGGAAAAAAGTTATTCAATTAAATCTCGCAACTTGTAATAACTTTTCAGTTGCCGGCTTCTGCATCGGCACCGGGCACCAGCAGCATTTCGCACACATCGCGCGCGCCTGGCGAAGTGAAACGTGCAAAGTGAATGTTTGATAATAGCTCCAATCTAGTTATTGCATACTTATTACGCGGCGCGCGGCTCGTACGCTTCTGCGATTTATAATAAACTTATTGCGTTTACCGGCGCAAACTTTGAACGTGCCTTGCACTGCATCATTGCGAGCAAACGCAATGTACATTTTGCAAGTTTCCAGAGTGCCTCTAATCGTCTTAATCGAATTATGAAATTCAGCATTGTTTCATGCCGATATAAATGGTGCGGGCGTGTTTAGGGAGATGGCGCGTCGAAATTGCTTTGGATCTTTGATCTTTGCGATCTTTGAGAATTTTTGAAAATATTGAAGTAGGTTAATAGAGTATACATCAAGGCGTACTTGCGAACTAATATCTTTATACCACTAAACCATTAAATTAATTAATAATCTGGATTAGAACTTTTTGCAATTCCTACGATAGTTTCTCTCAATGTTGTTGGAATGCAACAATTTTCAAGGTAAATTTGTGACTTAAAAAATCACAATTACGTGTTAATTAAGTGCAATTTCAGTACGACCTTATTATAAATAAAAATTACAGACTAATTTCATTCCCGTCTCTTCTCTTCTCTGGTATAAAGCTATAATTAAGCGACTATCTCAACGATGCTAATTTTAATTATAAACTACAGTCTAATGCATAATATGATTATTATAATAGTGGGATGAAGATTCAAACACCTACAACACATTTTAAAACAAGATCGTACGAACACTAATTGTGTTGCATGTTTCACGGCACTTTAAACCGCGATTATAAAAAAACTTATTCCTCGCACTCACCAGCGACACTTGTTTTTCCATCCCAACCACACATAAATCAGTATGGCTTGAAAAATATTCATTCAGGAGCGTTTAATTCTAACCCGTAATACGGTAGCAAATATTTGTTGTCATATTTCTCGAACAAGCAAGACATTATGATAATACGACATGCACATAATTCGCGAATATGCAGCGATACAGCTTCTTACGTGCGGCGATAATAAATTCGCATTAAACTTCCTCATTGCGACATGTCCGACAACTACCGCCGCTCTTCAGCTTCTTTTCACTCGCAAGAGTAGCACAGTCGCATGCCGTTTAGTAAATTGAATAAATCTTAAAATCCAGTCGTGCGCACTGCACGTATCGCATTACAACATCGGAATTAGCGAGAAATTGTTATTACACTTTCATGAATGTTGGCAATAAAATTTATTGAATCGCCGCCCTGGCTGCTTACACGACTGCGGTGAATGAAAGATGCATTTTTGCGCCGTCGCATCGCAAACATTCCCAGTCTTACTATTTACTGCAGTGACATGACATGCGTAACAGATGCACGCACTGCTAGCGATGCAGAGGGAAATTAGAAAGCAACACTTTTCCGCATTACTTGGAGTCTTGCATTTTTATGCAGGTATATATAAGTTATAGTCTCATATGTGGAGATGCAATTTGTAGAAAAAATAAAATTTGATAAAACGAAACACTTAAAAACCACCTTTAAATCAATGTTTCGATGAATTCCGGCTGCAGTTCTATTCTATTCCCAGCAAGTCATAAAATGAATATAAAATCGAATACATACTGCGAATTATTAAATCCGTTTGCCAATTATGGTAAAATATGAAAACGTGATATTACAAAATTAATTGAGTTCCTTTCTAGGCCTGCAAGCAACCTCATGCGGTTTTACAGCCCTGTCCAATATGTTGTTTGAAAAAAAACTTGTTTGGCAAATTTGTTAAAACTAATTTCACCTCAATTATTCCTTTCCAAATACGGGCTTATTAAGTCTTGCTGCACGGTGCGATTTGGCCCTTATATCGTATGCACCGCATGCTCCTGCAATGCCTGCTGCCTGTCTAAGTAAAATCCTTTTTTCTTCTTACGGCCATGGCGATGGCCATTAATGGACGTCGAACGCGAGTTACGGTAGCGGCGGTCACCTTAACCTTAACCGGTCGTAAATGCTGGCGAAAAAGGCAGCGCACGAAATCAAGTGAAGAATTAAAAAGAGGAGAAATAATCGACGAGCCATCAGGATGCGTTTATAGCCATCAGTTGCTAAACGCTGCATAGGTCAACAACAAGTCAATGGTTATTTGGAAGTTTCGTAGATGTTAACTTTGACTAAATTATGGTCATTAGAATATTTCCTATTTTCCATGCTTAAATGGTAGATATTTAAGTGTATTGCTGCCTGTGCCAGGTGGCAAGTAATTGTTGGCGCAATATTTGGTTGTCATTGCTAATTTTATGTGTACGGTGTGCAAATGTTGCGTTTGTCTAGTTGGAATTTTAATTTTTATCCTCGGCATCGCAACGATTTGTTTATAGTGCGCTGGATTTGGTATTAATTGGTTTTTAATTGTTTCAATGGAAGAGAAACAGCGTGGAATCGCTGGAATTGCCTTTTCTCTTGTTGCATGCAACCAGGTGCATTCTACTCGTGATAGACAGGGAGTTATTAGTTGTTGACTATCGCACCGTGGATTTAGGATTACTTGGTACTGTTGACACCTAAATAAGCTGCCATAATTTAAATATATTATTTTCAGTTTGAGCATTGAGCATCATCTAACTTGTGACATTTGACATCTGTCATTTCGCAACCAAATATGCCACTCTGCGGGTAATCGCTACGTTTGTCGTACATTTTCTACGATTGCTGCGGCTGAGCTTTTACGATCGCGGTGGAAACAGTTAGGTAGGCAACGTGCGCGTCGCGAGAAACTGTTACTTGGACCTGTTTTCCGGCCGCAAAGCGTGCGGATTCGAATGCATTTCGTCGCGAATCGCGGTGAATTATGGCGCTGTTGATGCGCATCGCATCAGCGCCATAATGTGCCGTGCACTCCTTTAATCGGAGCGATATTGGCTGACCATTATTGTAATCAAATTTTATGTCGTGATGGATAAAAACGGCGTGAACCGTATTAACATCGAGCGTCACGCCCGCCGGACGCCAGCGTTGCAGCTTTGGCGCGCACTCTAATGTGGATGGAACATTGTATAATGTACCGCACGGCGAATGCGAAATCAGCCAGGTAACTGTACAAGAATGCGGGAAGTGGCGGATGGTTCAAGGGTCGTGGGTATTAATGCACACTGCATGAGGTTTTATTAGTGTAGCATGCGAGAAGTTTGCTGCTAACTAGGGAGAGTAAAAACAGTAATTTGTTGATAAAGGACTGAAATTTGATAGGAGATGAACATAGGAGTTAATACGACATTAAAGAACTGACGTGATTGAGGTAATATTAAATAAATTATTTTAAAATATAGAAAGCATAAGTTCTATATTTGACTCAGAATTGATTTTTTTATCTGATAGAAAGCTTATTTCTCTCTTAATACTACATCTGTTTTGCTTTTACTGTTTATCAATTTATCAGTTTGCAATTCCAAGCTAGCCAAAAGTAATTTTCAATTGTCAATCAATTGGCTAATTATGACAATGTAAATTTTCACTGAGATGCCAACGTGTCTAAACTTTCTACTACTTACAATATTCAAATTCCATCGCTTGTTCAATAAGTCATGCGACGCGCTAACAAAATGTTGATTAAATAATAGCACATCCAATCTTCAATTATAATCCACGCACGGAAGCATAATGAAGTCTCCTCGCAGGCACATTTTTTGTCATTTCATTGATAGCTGATGGCAATTTCATCACAGCGCTGCTATGCTAATACGTTCCAATATGCAAATTTCTATTCAGTTGAAGACTCCCGACGTTTTCTCTTTGCGATCACCATTAATACTATCTTTACGCCTGGGTGTTATTAACTTCAGACAAATTTGCTGCACATAACACTGCAACATTCTATATTATACAAAGAGCACAGTTGATATTGCTCATTACCAGGGATTTGTTTATGACTCGTGGATGGAAAAGCAGCGTCTGTTAGCGCAAATGAGAAAACTGACTGTCTGTTTACATTGTAGTCTCCGGGAAGTGAAACTCGGTTTATTTAGTGTCAATTAATTTTAAATATTTTGTTTAACGCCGCTGAGAACGTAATTTATTCTTTTGACGCCGAGACAAACGATGTTCTATATTTAATCGCGCACCGTCTCCGCCGCCTATCTAGGAATAATTGAGGACATATCTCAATGTAGATATTTGAAAACACGGCCGTTAAAAGGACATAAAACAACGTATTGGGAAACCTGGTAGAAATGCCATACATACACTGCACGCCGCGTGACACAAGAGAAAAAAAATCGACGCGTTGGTTCAAAAGGTCTGCGTACATTGTTTTAATGGCCGCTGCAAGTCGTAAACCTTTTTATACAACCGCTACATTTATAATACTTCTATGTATAGCTATACGCTTAACACCATAAATTACACCATGTGTAGTTCTATTCCTGTCTTGGAGTTTTCGTACGGAAGTTTTGAGTGGAAATCAGTGCATTTCACGTGATTTTAATGCTAATATTAATGGATCTTAGAAGAAAAGAGTCCATGCAGTTGAAAGAATATGCCGTAATTTACAGAGATGTCTTTTGTTTCCTGTCACTGTTGGTATAATTTAGCATCCAGCCGCTAGCACACACGATGTGAGTTTCCGGGAACTAACGCTTCGTCATATTCGCTCTGCCTTCGGTGTTGAGACCTCTTGGTCTAACAATGTTGTGTGTGTGGATGGAGGAAACACGTTTAGCAATAATGCATCAAATGTGCGCGCGTGCGAATTAGGTGTGTGTCTTCTTGGAATGAATCTCACCTTCCAAACGCTGCGTCAAAGTGCGACTTTGTAAATAGGCTACATAAAGCTTAAACGATAAAGATAATTTTAATTTTGAATAGCATCATTAAGCCTGTGTGGCATGAATGAATTCTTTAAATGCACCAAGAAAGCAAAAGGACTCAAACAATGCATTCCTAAACTGACAACAGCTTAGATCACTGGGTTACGGCCAGCCCAACGGCAAGGTATCAATTATTATCGCAACTTCCAACTTGCAACAATCAACGTGTCCGAGCTGTGGAGAGCTCAGTGAAGTGGGCAATCATAAAATTACGACCACGAAAAAAGCCACCCGTGTGCTTCTCGGCGAACAAAAGGCGTTATCGCCACGTGGTAATCAGCAACGTTGCTTCACGACTTGAAGTTGAAATTAAATGCGATGCTCTTCCAGCTTCTTTTTACAATGTTACGGAAGGACGCATCATGAACGAGTGTAAAAAGTTGAAAAGGGTTGAGACAACGTGGGATGTGCAGCACGAAGTTAATTCGATTATAACTACTAGCCTTTTAGTCCAGCGCCAGGTGTTGACGAATTACGGGTGAAAATCTCTGACTTGTATGGAAAACCTTTCGTCTTTCGGATTCAAGAAAGTAAGCACGCAGTTTAACTGTGCAATAGAAAAAACTGGAAATGTGATAAACAATCAAGCAAAGAAAGCAATCATAAAATTGTTTTTTTATTGGCATTTGTCAATGTTTTTGGCGTTGTTCACGTTTCATCGACGGATGAGTGTGCCAATTAGAATTAATTAACGTTCAAAATATAGCGGTCATAAAACGCTGTAAAAACGCTCAATAATGCCTCATGTCTGTATTTTTCTACTTCGACAAGTTTAACACACTTATTGTTCTACATTCGTGCTATTTTGCGGCGCATGCTAAAAGCATACGTTTTACTGCGCTCTTTTATAACAATGTATATTGTGGGCTGTTAACGATGCAAATGCTAATTATTGTATACATTTTTATTCGCAATCGTAAAAATCAAACACAAATAATCAATCAACGTATTCAATCAATTTCTATTTCGAAAGCATTGAATTGAATTGAATTTTGATCAGTGGCTCTAAATTGACCTAACTCAATATGTCTATTAATGATTTATCCAATAAATAGCAACTTTATCTAGGCATGCGCACACTTTTTTCTAACCGGTATAAATTTAATCTCATCAAAATTCCATTTGAATGCGGTTTTGTCGAATTCTGTTTACTAAATGATTTGCATTCACAGTTAGGTATCTCAGCTCGTAAATTAAAGCGCCTGATGGTTGTTTATTAAGTTTTGATTGTTTTCGTCGATTAAGATTGCAATCTCGCCCGTTTTTGCTGACTTGAATAATAAATCAATAATTGCATTCCGAATTCTGCACATTAGCAGCTAAGTTGGTGTACGACACGTATACGGAAGGTTGGCAATGCACGGATGATTCCCAGGAGATCAAACAATGTTTCGCAAATAAATTGTAAGCGGTGCAAAGAAGATAGCTAATTGAAATGGAAGAAAACGTGCGTTTTTATGTTTATGTGCAAAATTTAGAAAATACACATAAATGCTGAAGAACTAGATATAGATAATTTAGGTGTATTTATTGATTATATGGCTAATTTGATTGTAATATTATCCTTTCACTTCTATTTTAATCACAAATTTTTTGATTCAGAAGCATTAAATGCATTAAATCCATGCAAGTTAGGTCCATCTATTCTAGATCCATCCAAATATTAATAATGATTGCTTTGACTAATTTCAGCAATTTTATGTTTATTGCCACTCCCTGATTACTTTCAACACTCAGTGTGCACAAGATTGATTGCATTGTTAATGGTCAGTTTGTGTCGGTTCGTTAGATGGAAACAAGCTTCAAGGTTGTTGCGTTTCCGTACCATATGCCTGTCCATTCTCGCAAATAGCTGCATAGATTAGTGTTGTTTCTGTCCCAAATGCACGCAATTCACAATTTGGTACTTGACACCAATCACAATCGCAAAGTGTGAAAGTATACTCGTACTATCCATTTGCAAATCAAATAAAATACCGTTGTTCAGTAAACAATTTAAGATTGTGACTTTTATCATCTTCTAAGACTGTTTGCACTTGAATTAGTGTAAGTCGAATGGCAATTAATTACTGACGGCATTTCACGCCTGCCGTTTGTTAATTGACTTTCGTTTGATAATTTCAGCTAGGTTTACGAGTTAATTGCGAGCGGGCGAAGTTGTGTTCGAGTCAAGTAAAGTTTAACATGCTTTCCTTGGGCATGCACGAGTACGAAAATTGCAGCTGGACTGGGGCAAAAAAGCTAAAGTTTAAATGCACTAAAGGTCAATTAATTATCAGCGCAATTAAGGAAAATCAATCAGACGTTTCTAAGTCAGCACCAACTCTAGATCATCAAGTACCAATTGAAATACAGCTGATGCATGGGCTTTTAATCTGAAATTGGAAGTAATGCGACTTGTATTATCTAAGACATCTACTAAACTTGACCTAGACTAGTTAGCAGACTATATATAATCATGTTGCTGAACCCTTAACATAAATCTGTGTGTAGATACAGGCCGATAGCGTATGTAATTATTAATCAATTTTATCTATCGGATCGTTTGAAGTGACGCCCACTGATATTACACTGCATGCTACATTTAATCGCATATTGCAATAAAATTGTTAATCAACGTTTACACATGAACGTTGAGCCGAAATTAGAAAAGATAGAGTGGGCTAGCGGAGGTGTTATTATCTTAAATGTGGGTGCAAAGTGAGAAAGTAAGGAAAATGGCTTTCGATAATTTATAAAAATGTAGAAGACGTATTATTATCATAAAATTATGGTTTTACGTTAGGTAGGTCCAGTCACCGAACCTAATAAGAAGAAATGAGTGTGGTGGTTGTGAGGCATGGCGTTTTACCAGAAATTCATTACTACGAAACTACATCACCCAAAGTAATGATCTTCTTTCTACCCGAAAAAAATCAGTTGAAAGATGAGATGTCTTTGTTTCCATAAAAATTCCTAAAAGCCCGATGGAATGGTTTCCCTCTTGATGAAGTTGAAACAAAGTACACTATCATGATACTTATTATACAATATTCTTGCAATGCGTCACCATGAGTGGCATAACCGCTCCACAATGAAACATTTTAATTTGCTAATGGGTGTTGCTTGGTCATAACCTCCACCCGCATACGCACGCAGGCAACAATGTTTGCGTAGTTATGGTCGTGGACACTTGGGCTCTCTTCGCGGCCACCAAACCCACGATCATATGAACGTAATTTGTAATGTTGACTTGTCGGCGATTCCTCATGTCTTCGTATAGTGGAGTTCGTAGGAGTGTCGCGACGATTCCCAGCGGGGTGTTGCTCATGCAATCCACGCAGGAGTAAACGCAACAACCTCCAACAACCGCATCACCAATTTCATATTATTTTATGGCAGCATATCAAATACAAGTATCATTTAGAATAATGACATCTACAAATGTAAGCATTGCTTCTAATTTTAATGTCGCCGCTTATGTGGGAAGAGATGAAGTTTTAGTGCAGCTCAAACTAGTTTTGCTTGCTTTACATAGTGTTAGATTAGTGTTAATTTATTTTACTAAGTGGCGGTTGTGCGATGCTCTCGTGCGAATGTTTGCATGTGCAATGTGTAATGCATTAATGCATGAATGACATAATAGTCGGTGTGTAATATGTCGGTGTTTTGTTGGTGTCATCGCAAATGCGGGTAATTAAAAGTGGCAAACCGCCTTGCCCATCATCGACTTGATAGTGTCATCCGATCGAAGCAAAATTGCGCAATTGCCGAGAATACGTAAGCATCGCATAGATTTATTGCTTGCTTTACTCAGAGCGTAGAGTGTGAATGAGAGGATCGGAGGAACGAGCCACCGAAATAAATAAACCTGACTGCAGGTTGTCCATCATGACATCCTAAATATTTATTAAACTCATAAATATAATACGCAACTCTAATGAAAATTATTATCTTATTCGAATTGGATTTACGATTTTTTGTCCACCTTTGCTTCTTATGATGAATGTTGTTATAAATCATCGCTATTTGTTTGCTTTTCTGCGCCTCGCTGACCGTACAATTAATATCTTTCTGCCATGCACATTGTTTGAACTTCACTCCTGCAATCCCTGCACGCTTGCTTGTACATTGAAGTGATGAGAAGTGTGATTGTATTTATTGGAATGCACGTTTCCATCGGCGCCGGTGGGAGTGTTGCGGGCGTTAATCGGCCAATCTATAATTAATAAATTACACACTAAACGCACAAGAGCAAACAATAAATTTATAATATGGTGCGATAAGTTTATTGCATTATTACGATTATTGTTTCATTATGGTTTTCATTATTTCAGCTCTTGGAATTGAAAGTAATGTATTCAATGTGCAAAATGCTATTTTTATATTCGAGTCATTCAATGGTATACTTCTATATACCTCAATTCTATAATTCTAGATGGAATTCTAGTTTCTTGTGAATTAATTTCTTAATATTGTGCAATGTAAACTCCTAGAACGAGAGAGAAGAGTAAAAATGATTTGTTCCGTTTCGCCACAATTAAATTAAAAACCGATTTCGGATTTATTGCCCATAAAATCACCATTTTCAATATGTGCAATCAAATATTTTATTACTGCTTATTTTTATCACTTTGTTCATTATCACTCTGATCAATTTGAACGATATGAGATAATGATAAATTAATTCGTGATCGACGCATTTATTAGTAAACCAATTTGGATGCCATCTCATTGGGTGGACCCAGTCCCGGATAAAAATACCATCGATTTGATATTTCTGTAATTGCACATGGCTGGCTCGGAGTTACACCTACCATCTGAACGCATAAAGCAGGTTATAATTATAGCGCAAAACAAATATTGTAATCAGAAGAGAATTTATGTGGTGATTTATCTTAGAATGGGCTCCAGCATGATTTAGTATTGGCAAAAATCCACCACGACTTTCTAATACCGTCTGCATCGGCGGTTGATTTGCACTGGATTGTGGATTCCGGTGCCAAACCAAACAGGACGCGAACGCTATAATTTGCGCAGCGTAGTTAGGCCGAAACACGCGGTTTCCGTTTTATTAATCATTTCTATATCAAACGTTAATTTCGTGTAATTCATGTATTTAGCAGATGAACTCGTGTGTAATGTTTGTCGAGCGGTGCTCGGGTGGTTGGCGTGTTTCGCGTGTGCGAAAAGGGAAGAAGGAAGTCGGAGACATTTATTTACTCACTAGCATAGATCCTTCTTATTGTTACGCTAACTGTTGCGTTTTCTGCTTTGTACCACAACGCAATTAGTTTGTCTTCGTGTGCTGCAGTGAAGGCAGCTAGGTACAATTATTTATTACGACGTGATTCCCTAACCGCAGACAGTGTTCTATCATATTTTTCAAGTTCGCTTTTGGTAAACTATACGAGCGGATTCCCGGCATTCCGGGAATCTGTGACTTCCTAAGAATTCCTAGATTATGACAATGTTTCATGTTCGAACCGTGCCTTTGGCGAAGGAACCAAGGTGTGTTTGGCATGGCCGAGGGCGTCGCGGGTACGAGGCGCCCGATGCGTTCGGACGTTAATTGAAACTGCCACATTAGCGCTATTTATGCGGCAATAGATAACATACGCACGCACGTTTGCATCGAATCGACGAATCGAACCATGCCATTGGAAGCTTCTTGCAGGCTGCGCGCTTAAATGCATTAAATATGCATACGGCTACGGCTGCCTTGTGCGAACAGTTAGCTACAAGCCACTCGCGAGAAAAATTACCATTCCCGCCTAAAATGGTGCAAAGAGCACTTAGCTGGCGCTGTTGTATACACTCTACACTTGTTAGATGTTAGTATATTATAAATATGAGCTTGCAGATGCTCTCAATGCAAACATGTCGTTTGCCCAGAAAGCCAAAACACTTCACAATACTTAGCAAAATACCACACCTTGAAAGGCCACGGTTTTTAAGGTGTCTTTAGTACAAAGCGTGAGTACAGTAGGTCTTTAATATACAATTAATTACCAGCAGCAAAAGAGATACTCATTGAACAAATGCCAAGATTTATTAAGTTCGCTTCATTACCTCTGAATAACGCCATCTACCAGCGGGTAGTATTTAGATTGATTTATTTTATGCTAACCTCAGTTCTTTTGTTTTAGGTTAAAGCAACAAACGATTTCCTTTTGTGAGATTAACAATACCCAAAGGTATGTTGTGTCTTGACAAAACCAAAACACATTTGGTCATAATTGGATTACACAGCTCGTTCTTTCTTGCTACGGCTGAGAATAATATGTACATTAGAATAATTAATTCGTGGACGTGAGTATGGCATCGTCATCATGACATAACCACTGCATTTAGTGTGCTCACTCCTTGTTTTACATTTCTATCGCCTGCATGGGATCGAATTAGTGTCAAACTGTCGCGGCACGGGCAGGAATTACGCAACAAATTATAACAATCATTTATCATTCCGACTCATGCCCTTTCACGCACAATGTGCAAGGCCTACAACAACGGATTATTAAGATCTGACGGCTTTATCTTCATCTCAATGAATTTACAACGTCGAATCAAATCGTCTAATGTACGGCAAACAGTGAAATTTGCGGCCAGAAAACAAAACGCAACAATGTTGCAACGCCGGTAGAGATACAATGTAACAATGTCTATGGCAAATGCACATTCTATGTCCTGACGGCTGACATCATAGGAGATACGTCAGATATGTCCAGCCATTTACGTGCATTGTGTTTGTGCAATCGGCAAGGTTCATGTCAGAGATTGGAAGCCTGTAGCTCAGGATTCAACGAGCAGCGACCAAAAGCGCAACTGGTCTAGCAGGAAGATAGATAAATAGCACGATGCTGAATGGCGCATGACAAATGGCAACTGGTTGCGTTTGTCAATATAATTATTGTAATGTCAATCGGAGGAGAACTTGGCTCTGGTGCTGCAGACTTGTGTCAGTTGCAGGGATGGAAATGATTCATTGTAGAAGCGTGCATGTCGCTCGTCCATATCGGATATTTCCGAGGCGATTCAAGCTCAGAATTCGATGTCCAGACACAGGTTTATTGTTGTTTGCAATGCGAGCAATCGCAGCCGCAGCAAAGCAAAGTATTTAGAACATGGTGGTCGGACCTGCAATTCTTACCTTCAGATCATGGACATGCTAGAAGTGACTTGAAGCGAGCATAAACCCATGTTGCAATTATCTGGCTACACGACAACTCCATATCCAACCAACATGCCATGCACATTGAAGCAAACGTGCTTCACTTGCGGTGATTCCAACAAGGATCTTCTAATTTCAGCTTAGTTTTAAGCTCGGAATGACTTTAATTTATTAATGCGTAGGTTTGGTGCCATCTTGTTAATGGGTGAAAACAACCTCTTAGTTTCGAAGCTCAGCTAGCATGGATGTTATTAGGTATGATTTATTTTCACGCTAGTTTTCGAGCACATGAAAGGAGTTGAGTGAGCATTGCAAATCGGCACCGCCAAACCGCCTCCTGCCGTAGAGATAGTACGAAGTAGGTTTAAATAGATTCGCACTAGTACTATACACTCCATGTCGGTTTTCATGAAAACAAGCAATTTTCTTGAGAGTGAGTGGGCATTTCACACATTGCACGTATATATCAAATCCAGTTATGAACTGTGAAATGTTTACTTTATCATGAGCTAATATAATTTATGGTTAACGAATCGAGCAACTCGTTTTCAGTCCTCATTCCGTACTTTCTACAACGTTTCCGCACAGATTTCACGTGAATTTGACAAATAATATTGATTAATCAAAATGTAAAATAAAATAGGTTTCGTTTAATGACTACTAATAGCTTACTCAGGCTTATAATTGATATCGAGCATTGAAAAAGGCAATTATTAATTATAAAACAACATTTTCCTGCATAATACAATTACTACAAATTAAGCCCTGAATTATCCGAATGCGAGTGTTGATGACAGTCTGCCGTACAATGTATACCCTTAATAACGCAGTGTAAACATTTGATGATAAACATATGAATGCACTAATTAAAATGGAAATGCATTCAAATAGAAATTCACAACCCATGCGTAGCTAATAATTAGCAGCGTACGCAATAATTAATATTAGTCCATGCGTCTGGCTAACCAGAATATGAAATTCGCTACTTCCAGACAAAGCTCGTTGCATTTAGCCGGATTTGCCGAGATCGCTTCCTTCATTGTGGCAGCGCCTGAACAAGTCACTTAATCCCTTTGTAATGCCGCTGTGCGATTCCATTTTCGTGCATCCAGTGTTATTTATGCGCCTGTGTGAACCGTGTATTTCCGTATTACATTATGCTCTCTCCTGCCTGCTAATGATTTATTTTTGGTGATACACCTTCGGAGCCGAGGCGCGTCGCGCTTTGTGTGCGCTGTTTTAATAAACTGTGACCAGTCACGTGATGGCGCGGGATGGACGAAAATAACTCAAAACATTAAGCGGGCGCATCGGGTTGAATTACAAACTTGTAGAAAAGTGTAGAACTATGTCGTTTATTATGCTGGATGGCTGCGAACATGTTGTAGAGTATGAGCAAAACGGCTAAGAAATTAGATTCACACTTTACAACTCTCCAAATGACATGGTACTGGTCATTAATCAATTTTTATTTGCGTTTGATTCGTTATGGTTCTCGGATGGCTCGCGGTCGTGTGGTTTTTAACACTTTGTATGTTGCAGAGTTGCACAGGTGTGGCACACGCGTCGATTACCGCTTATACTATAAACTAATCAACTCACATAATGGCTGAGTATATTCTCATAACGATGCGTGGCTGCGAGGATTGTTTGCGTCTTAAACTTAATCAGTAATAAAATGTCTTTCACGTTGTAATTGGTAAACCGTAAATCAAGCATGGTGCATTATAAGACCAATAGCAATGATGCGTTAGACAATAAAATCAACTTGTGTCGTCTTAGGTGCTCGACGATGATGCGACTTTGATGATCCTACTGCTTTCTTTGCCACATCATGCCATTTACAAGCTTTGAATTGCGATGAAAAATGCGTGTGCGTATAATAGACGCTTAGACACTCTAAAAACGAACATTAAAAGATAAACCCAGGATCTATGAATATAACAACTTTTCTTTCAACTCTAATCTCTTGGGCTAATAGTATAGTTGGTGTTCAATGGGTTTCAAGCTGAAAAATCCACATTGTACGATCAAGCATTAACTTCATGCACGACACACGCAGATGAATCTTTTCTAAGACAATATAATCACTGATTGAGATGAAAGATTGAATTTTTTCAACGTGCGTGATTCAAAGCTTGCGTTCAATACATGTTAGTTTAATTAATTAATATTATTGCCTAGACGAGCACAATAACGAAACGCTCTCTGAATTATGTGCAATGCCCGTGATGGTGTAATGTACGCTGTAATGGGCTGGGCTTAATAAAATCGGACGTCATCTGTTTGCGGCTTTACTGTGTTTTCTAACGCGTGCACGCGCGTGGGATTCAAAGATCTTATCGTGTTTGAATTATTAATGAATTAATTAGAATAAATATTCGTCGGTGATAATAATCCGCGTTTGTGCGATATTCGCAGGCAAGCACAAAAATGTAAGAAATATTAACGCAAGTTTCTCGATTTCAAGTCGTTACTATTTTACGTTGGAACTTGATAAACATTTCAAAATTGTGAAAAATACCAGCACATCCAACATAATTATATTTTTCTATCTAGTTGTCTTGATGTCTATGCTGGTTGGCTGGTGGTAATTTATGAAAAAGTTTGAGATATTTCCGTGCATCTCCAATGTGCCCGGTATGAACGCATGAATCACCCGTAGATGCTCTTCGTTACTCCTTGTGTTATTTCGTTTCACGTGCGGCCCGTTACTACAACGCGATCAAGATTAACAACGCGTACAAGACTTCTGACAGACTTAAAAATACGCGCTTGCCGCCGCTCGAATCGAAGACCTCTGGCAGTGGTGTGTAATGATTAGATTTGTAACTGTCAATCTGGCGTGCATACGAACTAATCTACGTGTGCCTAATGCATGCCGACGGAAATACAAAAACACCCGAAATAAATGCCGGAGGTGTGTGGAGAGCAAAGGCAGCAGACTAATCGATCTGAAGAGACGCGGAGATGAGGAAATGTAAGGAAGCTGTGTCACATCATCAACAATTGTCACTTTTACATTTCAACAAATGATAAACCGACAGCATTGTAGAACAAGATGGTCATTAGAAATAATAAGATTGACAACATTTAGAATTAGTTGCAACGTGCAACCTTTGTCTCTCTTTATTTAACTATACATTGGAAATTTCCTCTTTCCGTTCAGGAGTCTGAATTTACATCAACATATTCAAACACTTAGTATAAACATAGGTTTTGTATCAAGAATTATGCGCCTAGGGCATGCAGTTCAATGGTTTGCATTGTAATCACGCTCATAATCAATGGGTAGGGCCAACAACTGACAATGAGGCTTTCACATATGGCAGTATATGATTCCATACTACAAACAATTCTTCAATAACCTCTCCTGCATACTTCCTTTACACCTACCATTTTGGAAATCTTGAATATGATTAAAACACAATTCTCAAATATTTGATTTCTTTCTAGCTTCGGATTCAAGTCTATTAACGCTTTTCTAAGCACTCTTCATGTATTTCCAATCATACTGTATGAATGCTTGATAGATAGACTAATGTAACGTGTGATTGACGAATGAAAGACAATGAATGCATTTTGTAATCGCTGCCCTGGGCACGGCGCGGTATTGCGTTACCGTTTTGCTATCAATAGCTAATGATCCGACGACTTGAGTGACTGACTGGCTGACTGACAAGAACCTTGTATGTCTTACAGGCGAATAGCTAGAAAATTGATCAATGCGTATGAGTCTAAACAGTATTAGAAGACAAAACGATATTGATCAGAGGTGGTCTAGTTGTCATTAAAATTTAGTGATTTTGTATGCTCAGAACTGGAAACCAACTAATTTTTTTTTCAGATCCAGAACCACTGATTAAGATTACTGCAGTGTGGAAAAGTCCTAAGCAACTGCTAACGATGCTGTGATATTTCTGGGAGAAATCAACATAAAACAGTTCTTTTTAGAACTAGCAAATCAAGTTTGAATAAGAAATCTTACTAAAGGATAATCCAAATCTTTGTTAATACTTATACTATTTATTATGGTTTCTATTTTCTAACAGTATAACTAATTTACAGCCTTCAGCGGCGGTGCTCCTGGTTGGTATACCAGAGGTGGCCCGTGCCGGTTGATCCTGGCTTCGTGAGTTCAAGCCTCGCTCCGGTTGGGTTTTTTCTTAGTTTCTTGATAATTGCAATGTCTTGCATACATACGAGTACACCGGTTAATAATTATTGAGAAAATAAAACTTATGATTTAAATTTCCAAAAAACTTCCCCGTTCCGACCAGAGATGTCACTCATTATAACCACATTTCAGAACAGTTTGTTCCAGATGTAATGGCTACAAAATCTGGAGGATTTCCGCGAGCCAATGAGCGGGGCTGGGCCGGGGGCAATGTGACGAAGCGTAAACCAAGATGAACGATAGAAATTCTTTTGCGCTGTTTTTGAACGACACGGGTCTACAAAAATCAAAACGTCGAGTCATCTTCTCTTTTTCAGGGAAGATCCGCGTACTTTTCTTTCATTTATTTGAGATTCCATTTATTTCAATGGGGAATTGATTATTTCTTGCAGTCTTCTAAGTATTCTTGTACTGAACATCCATTGAAACATCAAGAATTATTTTTAGCTGTGGCTTGTAACCATGTCGAATTTATCTTTGCTTTGTTTAATGTAATTCAGAGCTATTCGAATTTTGAGGAAAATTTGGTGTCCCAACCCGGAATCGAACCCAAGACGGCGAGACCACCCTGCGGCCGCCCAACGAACAGCACCACTGAGCCACCAAGTTAGTTGATGACAATTGAATATCGAATATATTTATAGTTATTTATTAACAGCAACCAAAGAAATACAATTCGATACGTCAACAAAACTAAAATAAATAAAGTTAATTAGAATAAATGAAGTTTGTAAGGTGAAACCTGCATGATAAGAAATAAATAAAGTTGATTGCTGTATGTTAAAGCATTTATTTCAGTACTAGAAACATTTTACAATGTAAACAATGCAGTAAAATACAAATACAATGACAGAACTATCAGAAATAAACATCTATTATTACAAACACTAGGAAAAATCAAATATACTATTGCAAGATAGTTGCCTCAAGTAGCTCTAGTAACTTTTTCAATTCAATCACATCAATTAAATGGTAATTGACTAAAGCCACAGCTGGAAATAATTTTGATTTAAATGCAACTTGTATGTCTACTTAAATCTATTGCACTGCAATGACGCGTAAACCAACGTAATTGTAGCAAACCGCAATTAAATGTTTATTTAATAATGGAACCAATCGGAAAATCGTAAACCATCGCTACCTGCGCTCCACGGACTGATAGTGATCACACGTGCATAAAAATTCTCAGTATATAACGACCATAAATAATTATTTCAATTAAAAGCGGCGATATAAATCGCGAGCGTTACACTAATTCACTATTTTTCCCCAGGTCGCAATTTTTGCCATCCGCAGGCGTCCGCTGCCAGCGCCTACATACCGGTATAATTTAATAACGAAATTTATTAGCGCACGCCGCACTACCGACGCGACTCTCCTATGTGTCGCATAAATAAATCGACAGGTGGTTTAATGGTATTCGCATAGCATCCAATGGGCAGACGAGCTGATAAAATGGCAGGCTGATGCGTGTGAGTGCAAACATATCGTACACACATTGAAAATTGCGACAGCAAGTAACGCAAGAGGTAGATAATTTAGTAGCGCAGGAGATATACTCGCGGTAGTAAGATACAAGTAGCGATAAATAACGTTGTAGTTTGCACGCATTAAACATTTTCCAGCTGAAACAGTTTGCGGCTGCGAATGCGCCGGGGCGGTTACAGTCCTGGAAGGTAGGTAGGCCATGAAGAAACATCTTGCGTATTTTCTACTTATTAGCGATATTCGTCAGTATGCATACTGTTGACGATAAAATATCTGCCATTATTTACTAGTTTCCTATACTATCACAAGTTATTATCAATTATTTACGACTAGCAGTCGCTCAAACAACGAGTGTCTGAACAACTTGTTTTACGCTGGCATCTTAATGCCCTTCAGGCATATGCCACATTGTAAACTTTCAGCAAGATAATAAAATTTCTTTAATCTGATTGTAAAGTATCATGTCCAATTATAAAACGATATGCGTCACTAATAATCGGAAGAGAAAAATATCGCTATTTAAATCATCTATTTTCTGTTTGGCTAATACAAATAACTCGCCTAATCGGCGGATATTGAAGTCATCAACTGAGTAGTCATCAAAGTCTTTGGTCCATTTACTAGAGTGCCTATAACGAGCAACCAGTTTGAGATGAAACCGTCATTCGATGCGATAAAACGATATTATAGCATAATTCATTGATGATTATTACCACGTGATGCACTTCAGCATAGTAGAGCTAGGCAACTGATTGTTGAAGAGATTGTTACACATTTATAGCCATTCCAAGTTGGTCTACAATCAATTTTGAGTGACTGACACGTTTCCTCTTGGATGGCGGGCAAACTTATTTTCTATTATCACCGCATGCACGACTTATTAATCGCCGCGCCATCTTCGATGTGAATTGTACGAGGAAAAATAGCAAGGAAATTCGTAGCCAGTCGACATGAATGAAGAGAAGGACTCGTGAAGAGGCAATAATGAATGAATGTAATCGATCTAAAATTAAATCATTGTGCTTGCAGCATGATGCAACATTAATAGCAGCGTTTTCTTTGACTTAATTTCTTCTTAAACAACTGTACCGATATCTCAACACCTCGAGCAGCTAGTCATGGTGAACGTAGATGAGGTTTTATAACCTCACATGTCAAGTGTTAAATGGCACAGGAAATTAAGCTGAGACCTTTCTAAGTTAATTTTGCCACAGTCTCAACGTGACTTGGAGTGCTTCGCGGAGAATTAAACGGAGTAAGAAATTGCTGAGAAGTGTGCAGAATTTTGATATTTCTCTAGTACTAGTATCTTCATTTTGAAGCGTTTATTATCACGATAAAATCTCGGAAAGACCAAGAGTATACTAAGTTGGAAGAAAGTTTCTTATTTGCGACAGATTCAGCTACCGGTACTATATTTAATTAAGAACTGCTGAGTTGTAAGACGTACGTGAGAGCGATTGAAATTAATAATTTCGATTTGATTGATTTCCTGCGAGGTCATGTGCTAACTGGGTGTACGTGCGTCCAACACCACGTAGGAGTAGTGCACGTGAGTGGAAAACACGGTAGCTAAACTTATTAGACCCGCTAATTACTTTCTAACAAATAGGTTTAGTAAAGACCTAATGAAGCACAAATATGGAGGTATTAAACTGAATCAACTAATCCTTTAAAACTAAGACTTTTTTGGTTTTTTTAAAGAAACTGCACTGCGAGAACATCTCAACTGACCTTTACAAGATCTCTAGAATGTCATATTTAATAATTTAGTTAGTTGTTTGACAGGCTTTGGAGTGACTCTTGTTGCACATGTGGTTAATTTATTTTAATCGACGCGATGGAGCACGTCACTCTTCATTACCCAGAATTAATGTCGCTTAGAGAAGCGCTGGCGTTTTCTCATAAATTCACAAATTTACCAAACACCAAACGACTAAATTACATCGTGCTTTATAATTCCAGCATTTAATGTGGCGATGACCGGAGCATAAACAAAATTGATCGGTTAGATAATGGCTTCGCACCGGAAATGACAATAAATGTCATTGTTTACTACCAAATTAATTAATTTGATTGGGTATTTTTGGGCCATAGTTTACAATGTTTCACTATAAATTTCTGTAAAATAACTTGAAGATAGCTTATGATTGAGAACATAAATAAATTACAACACGCAAAACGCCTGCACACATTCACATCTTGAAGTAACAAATTAAAAAAAATATATAAGAAATGTAAGGTTTAGAAACTGATACTAATATATTGGCTTGGCATTAATAGATGTGTGATAAGTTATTATCCTATTATCAGTGCATAGAGCTAATGAAAACATCAAAAGAATTTTATAGGTCATAGATAAGTAGAATCAAATTGAAATTTAAGCCATGTTAGAGTCTTAGTCTTGATATTGTGATACCAATTAAGCTATTACTTATAGAGAATTACCACTAAATCCAAAGAATATGATTTTAATTTGTGGTGTTATTAGGGCATGTCTTTGTTTGTTCTGGCACAGGTTGGTCTAGTCTGCGAAAGGTTGATTGTCATGTTTCGGCGTCAATAGATAATGTCATGCAACTCGGTTGATGTTTATAAATTACACGCGCGTAGTAATCGATTATTCATTATTTCACGTCAACTTGTTTTGATTTTTTGATCTCATTCTCACTTCACTATGACAGTAAGAATACCACATTATAAACAGTCTAAATGCTTCTTTATAAATATGGCTTGTATGATTTTAAATAGTCCAGTAATGACTGAGAAAAGAAAGAGTTGGTGTCTGGCGGACGTGCAAGATTTGTTAGTAAAAATATCGGTATTTATTTTCGTTCGCACCATGTGTTTTTGATCTCGTGTGTAGCTGCAGCCCAAGATCCTAGTGCAAAAGAAAAAAAAAATAGTCTTCACTTGCATTGTGCACTTGTGGCTAGAATTAGAAGTGGAAAATAAAATTAGCTCTTGTTGCTAGGTATTTGAGAGTTTAACTTTGATCATTGAGAAAGATCTCTACAAGTCTTTTAATTTAAGAAGATCTCATCGCTTTGTTTAAATTTGAATTATCAAAAATAAAAACTAAATTAGATTATTATATTTATAAAATTTCACTATAACACTTAATAATATTCACTTATACTAATATTCTCTTTTATTATACTGCAATTTCATCAACATAATGAATATTAAACACTTTGTAACCACTCTCAACAATACTCCAAAAAAAAAAGATTATTTGTTAAATTACCTAAATTGTTGATATTTCTTTTTCTTGGAGAAATTTACTACAGTAATCTCCAGGGTCAAGGACAACCTACTCTCAGTAGTTTCTTTTTATTTTCAATTCTCAGTCAGGTGAGTGAGGTGATCGATTCTAGATAAACTTAGCAATCTTCCATGTCTCTGAAGTATTTAGCATATTGGAAGCAAATCATAAACTACACCCAAAAACCAACTTGGTAAACCCTATTCGGGCGTCTAATACACATCTCTGCTTACAAAGAGCAAAGTTTGTCTATCAGATCGTCATCTCCAGCCGGTATTGACCGGAGGGAACTCGATGCCTCCCATATCAATCCATCTCGAAGCACATAACTCTTTCCAATGTAATCAACGCAAACGATATTACCGGTTGGATGCTAGACCACAGCTCTGCGAATAACTCATGTGGCATCTCTCGGGATAAACGCGCTCCGCATCGGTGTGTTAATATGAATGTACGACGTGTCCGACGGTTTAATTATAAACATCGAACGCAAACGATGGAATGATCCAAGCTTCTGTATATCTATGCATCATTTTAACTTCCAAGATGCGCGTAAACATACTGGACACAGTGGAGGTGATATGGGTTAGTCTTTGAAATTGACCACAGATTCGTCTGTACCAATAAAAACTCTCGGATTGGAAACGTGGAATAATTATTACTGAAGGCGAATCCTGCACATGTTGCATATTTATTAATGTTTTTCACATTCCTGACTTCGGAAGCAAGAATTATTGTTTCAAGCTGTGAATGGCTGGAAGAAAAAGGATAAAGAGCGCCTACATGTTTATGCAAAATTTCTTCAACGTACTAGTTACTGTATTTCTCTCTTTATTTGTCCTATTCGTACAGTGATGATTACTATTATCACAGCTGTATATTCACAATGGCATTTGGATTAATTCAACCAGAGCAGCGTCCGAAACAATTGCACTGTGAGCACATACAACCGCACGTGAATCATACGAATTAGACACAATTGTCCGTGCTTCTTTTGCTGATTGTGCCTGATCGCTCCTGCTTTAGACAGTTGATATGAACGCTAAACATCAGCAACAAACAATAACGCAGTGCGCTGGGCAAACAATAACGCTGCCTGTTTGTGTATCTAAACATCTAATATGGCGTGCGCATGCAAAATGCATTTGATTATCAGGAGCGTACTAAAAAATATTCAATTTCCATTAAATTGAACTCCTAGCAAATATTTTTCTCCGAACTAAAACCGACGTTGGTAGTCGGTGCTTATACAACTCACCAATCTGGAAAATGCTCATTCCCATTTGTAGTGCTCCTGGTTGCAGGTTGATCCACTGATGATTCGTCTCTGTCCCCGGAGTGAGTACAGTTAATACCAATTCAATTGTGCACCGCGAGCGTAGATAACGCGCACGGTGTTGATGATGAAAACCCGGAAGCGTCTATTTTTCCAACTCCGGCAAAACCTCGCCACTTGCTATTATTTGAGCGCTTTTTTACGTTTTGTTCACGTGCGCAACAAATGTAAATTTGAACAAAAACCACAATAATCTCAATTTACGATCGACTTTTTTCTCACTGCGCGCAATTCTATTGGCTGGTTGCACGAACAACGGGCGCCGAATTACGGGCAAATAGAATAATGCAGCACACTCAACAATATAGTGTTTTTGCGGCTTTGGTAAATAAATGCGACGTGGATGGATAATTGAGTGTGAAATTACAATGACAATGAAGATGCAGACTGAAACATAACTGTTGACAATGGCACATGCCAAACAAATTGACCTACAGTTGAAATTATTGCAATAAACAAGCTACAAATTGTTTAACAAAAGAATTTTAGTTTGTAAATTAATTATTCTACTGTTTGCTTCCAACTGCTTAATTTCATACTCGATCAACAACTTCCCAGAAGTTTCGATCAGTCCCAGAAGCTTGCTTCATGAAAGTATTTATAGCTAATTTAATTTTCTACGTTGAAACTAGTAACTTCAAGGAAGCAAAAAGCTATCAAAAACCCAAGCTTTATTTTACAAAAATAATTTACCAACTTCATGACTTTCGTCATTTTTTAAAAATTTCTCTTAGCTTTTCTTGCTGACATGACCAGACAGTGTAGAGAAGCACGAATAGCCTTGTATCTTGACATTTTCGAGCCGTCGCTGCACTTGGTGCACTCGAGTGGCGCATCGTGGCATATTCCTGAAGTGTATGTGCACAACACTCGAGACGCCGCCGCCGCCTCATGTCGCACAATGACTTGGACGCGCCACAAGCACCAGGATGATATCGGTCCACTCCTGGCGCGTTCTACGTGCTCAAGTGTTTGCGTTCGTCTAATTCTACCTGGAGGAGGACGTCTCGCCTCCGCTGTCGGGATTCGTGCCGAAGTTGCTTGTAATCAGTACATCCAGTAGTTGTTGTTTCGAGAGCTATTGTGGATTCATAAAGCCCAACAAGCTTAAGATATGATATGCTCAAAGAGTCATAAATTGTATGGATTTTTTTATTAGAATAAGACCACACCTGATTCGATTCGATATGAAGGAGCTTCTCATGCAACATGGAGATATTTCATATTGTGAAATATTCTGTGTGACACGTCCAGCAATTGCAATCGCAGATGGAGAACGATACCGGCGAGACAGCGTTGTCAACTTTTCATTACGCCCGTATTTATCTAGAAAGGATTCTCGTGTTCTTGCATTTTTGCCCGGGACGCCCTCCCGGCTGTCATAGCCGCGATATATGCACGATGCGACGTGCATTAATACACGTCGGGCGAAAACATTTTAGACGTTCCCTCCGGCGACGATGACGATCTCATTAATTCGTATTAGAATCTAATTGTAATTGCGCCTGGCCTGCATGCTTTAATGCACGTGCGACACGACATGCAACCGCCGGGCGTGCTCAAAATCAACATGTTCATTTGCGCTTTAATTAGAAAATGAGCAATGCTAACAAATCAAAATATCGCACCAAGTCAACAACTGGATAAAATAGCGTATTTCCCAACACACGGCAAGCGCAACATACTTCTTAAGGTACAAGCACACAAAAAGCCAAGTGAGAACGACAGCGGGGTCGACAACAACTCACCAGAGTGAATTATATGCCTGGGAATAATGACGCCTATTAATAAATGCAAGGTATTTATAAATTGCGACCGCGACCAGCAGCAGGCGAGTGTGAGCTCCAGGAGACTTTTTCCCGGTTCATTACACACATAGCACAATTATGATTTTTTGCTGCCACGCACAAATGCCTACTATTTTGTATTTGAGTTAATTGAAGCTATTGCTTCTATCATTCCGTTTGATGGCATTGCGGGATGATAAATCATTTACATATTGTTGGTTGGCTTATACATCAATTGATTTCAATGTGGTTTGTCATTACAACTAATGAGCCAACAACACCGCACTGGCGGTCCTGGCTTTATTAAATTTAATTAACACGCTATAATTAATCTCGTGGATATGAACATTGGCGCAACACTATAACACCAGCAATGCGAGCTATGCATAATTGGATGGTGTTTCTTCGTTGGGGGCAACAGGTTGATTAATTAAATTAGAACGTGTAGTTAATGAAAAAAAAAAACAAGAATTATTCCATTTACTCAAAATGCAGTTGTCATAATACAATTCTAATTTAACTGTTAATTAGAGCAACTTATACTTGTTAATTTACAACTTACATGTTATTTATAGCAGTTGAAAGGTAAAGATAAATATAGCAATATCTCATTGTCTTTTATTTTTTCTATTCTCAATAATCAAACTTGGCAATAATGGACTTCTGTTTATTGAAAAAGATTCTAAGCCAAATATTTAACAACAAATACTAAAGTAACGATCTAGTACCTGAACAGTGTAGTCTTCAATAACAATAATAATTGAACTCTACCCGACCACAACCTCCAGTTGAAGATGCATCAATGTTATATAATCACATTTGAGCACTACCGACCTATTTCAATTGATTGAAACCGATACCAACCAACGCCTCGCTTGAAATATCCTAGGTTATTACGATATTGTAAATCGAAACCAAGAAAGCATCGACTTGTAACTGCGGGTGGTCTCCGGTGATATTTTCGCTTGATTATAACATGTCGATGCTCATTTGACCTGCCATCGTGGGCCAACGATCCAAATGGGCGCATGTTGTTTGCGCTTTAATATTTTGCAATGGCATGGTGTAACTTTACCGCAACTAAAGAATACAAAGAGAAGAACGATGCTTTGAATCGAATTATAATAGATAGAAAAAGTAAATTTTTTCTGCCTTTAATTTATTTCGTTCTTTGCATGTTTGTTTTTGGTTTTTACATATTACATATGTTGGTTGTGGTTTAGTGTTGCCTGGCATAATGTGCGCAAAGAATATTCAAATTACGAAAGAGAAACAATGCGCTCGCAGCGTATTCGTGCAATTAACTTTAAACAATATATCAGTCGGAGTGTTTTACACGTGAAATGATGAATATAATAAGGCATTATCTACGACGTTGAATCTGAATGGCATAGCGCGAGCAAAATCTGCATATTGCGCTTGTATTGAACAACAACGCTACAAGTGCATCAACTATCGGCGATTTAACATGATCATTGTAGTGCACATGTGATGTGCACCGGCCGCAACAATGTAGCCGTGTAACAGTCGCGTTTATATTGTAATTAAACCGATTAAAGTTTCAACAGCAGTCTACTGCGTATTTTTTGCGCTCAATGAGAGCAAATAAGTGTAATGCGAGCCACTCAACAAGATATCATTCCGGCGCAGGAATAGGTAGAGTGGAACAAGTTTTAGTTGGCTTTGCCACCGTGCAAAAACAACTTTACATGAGCAACCTGCATGCTGTCGAAAATTCCGCTGTTCAACTCAATTGCGTGAGCGATGCCGGCGCCAGTGTCGATGTTGATTGATGCTAACTAAGTTTACTGACAAACAAAGTGCTTAGTTAGTTTAGCCAAAACCTGCTCAAACTGTGTTAACTGTAGGATTACATGGTAAATTGGGTTGCATATACTGGCACAACTTTCCATGAGCATATTATTTGTAATTGTTTTTATTGCACATTATTGAACTCATGTAACTCATGTGTTTCTCTCTATATTAGAGATTCCGTTTCAAGCACAACTGCGATTCACACTCATCTAGCATTGTATTTATGTTCATTCATCTTCTACTATTTGCAGAATTGTAACTTATTTATTGTCGACGAAATCCTCATTGTTTGCTTAAAACCTATTCATTGGCTTACTTTGTCACGACTAATTTTAACATACAACATTGTATGTAGCTCTCGCTAGAAGATAATTATATTGATCTGATAATATAATCGTGTATTACGTTGTTAGAAAAAGTGTCCTTGCATTGAGACATAAATTTTAGCATGGGCTTTCTACTTATTATAACTTGGTGATAGCAAATCAATGAAAACTCAAACATGTCAATTCACTGGCGATTAATTGCTTCGTGTGACATTTAGCTTTATCAAGCAGGTGAATAACGTGATAGTAATTTATTGCGTTTTTTTTTTTAATTCACTCAATTCAAGTCTGCTGAGATTTTCAAATTGCGAACTGGTGGAACATGCATGCACAATTTCTGCGATAGCAACAAGCACACACCGATGAAATACGATATCTCAATCGGCGTCCACCTGAGCGTTGGCACTGCGAGCGCCATGGGTGTTTAGAAATAATTGAAGTGGTAATTGAATTTTCCCAGAACGACGCGTAGGAAGAAACGTCCGGCAACCAACCGAGCAGTAAACTGAGCGATTTCCTTCGAGGTGATTGCTGTATGGAGTGAAAAAGTTGTGCACGCCACATTCGCAAGGCTGAAATCCAAGTCGAGCAATCCGGCACTCTCGAAGGGAATTCGCCCAAAGAGGAATTGAAGCGCGAGTCGTAAAAAGCGGACCTGACACACAATACCCGGCGAGGTGCGCTCGTAATCCAATGCGGGGCGTCATATCCAGAAGTAACCGAATCTCGCGGTCAGCTTCTCAATTTCGGCTTGGGCTGAGTGGGTCGGCAAGTCTCGCGTCTGATAGCCTTCAGGGCGTTATCAACAGTATGCGCCAAAAATTCTAATCACTAAATTCCTCCTGCTGTGTGCGAAATCATGAGCTTTAAACAACACTGAGCTATAGTAATGTGTTGTACAGGTTAGAAAGGTCAGCATGGAACACCACACACCACAACTCATCATTTTTCAGGCATTGCACAATTTCAATGCAATAGCAACATAGTTTAAAGGAAAAAAGATGGTGCAGCGATATCGAGGAAGAAAGCTATTCAACCAAGGTTGAACATGCCGGATCGTAAGATTCCTGTAGCCACAGCATAGTCCTGTAGGCATTCAATGTCTTCATCGTTAAAACTTATTTATTACCTTCGATGCGTGCGCCTAATAAACATTTTTCATTTTGCTGCAATGCGGGAATACCTATGCAACCACAACCACAACCACACCATAGACTATCCTCTGCAGCCTATGGTGTAGCAAGATTTTATTTTCTGATTGTTTATTATTTCTCGTATCGTACCAGCGTCCCCGAGAATTTATAGTTATTGATACTTGAGAGAAGTTTTTCCTGTCGTGGGTGTCATCTGACTGAAGAAAATACTTGTTTTCAATCGAAATCGCATTTTAATGCTTTCCCATATCATTTGACCTCTTCAAAACATAGAATCGTTGCACAATGTCCAATTCGATAAATGGAAATTTTTCCATGTGGTTAACGCCGTGTTTGCTGCATGTTGCGTCGCACATGGTGCGCACATAATTTCGGAATTGATGTAAATAATGCGATTGTGAATGTCTCATTCGAATGTGGTACTTTCAGTAATTGACACCTACTTTATTTAGACACTTTAATAGGTTTTCAATTTATTCCGAGCGACCATACGTGAGCTTGATTGTCCATGCTATACAGTTCATTTAAATGCAAATTGAGACGATTTATTGATATACACATGACCGAAACTCGACTTGTTTAATTTAATTAAGATCAATAACATTAAGTCAATAAACTAAGGTATTTTCAGAATAACCTAAAATTAATCTGATCTACTCACGTGTTATCAATATAACTGAACGAAGTCTTTTCGCACTTTTCGAGCATTTTATTGCCGTCTTTATAGATTCAGACAAAATACGCTTGCTACTGGGTGTATTTTTAGTTTTACTGCTTTTTTATGATTTCAACTCGTCGGAAGAAACCCTTCTTGGCGATGTTGGGAGTGTGGCAGAACCTATTTCGAAGTTGTCCACGACGCAGTCATAACAATCACGTATAAAATTAGCGATAACAAATTCAAGCGCAGATGTCTCGTAAATCGAAATAGAATGGCACCGTAAAATCAAATGTGTGTCAATTGATTTACAACCATATATCCGCATGTGTAACACGCACCTTGTCTCTTTTTCGGTTGCGGCAATTCCCTAAAACTGTCTGTCTGTTGCCAACTTCGAATAGCCGATTTGATTATTGTGATTCGAGTCGGTCGCCTCTGATTAACTAGCAGTAAACGCAGACATTATGGTTATGAATTGATAGTTATGTACGATAGTTGATCCTGCTGGCTGATAGCTATAAATGGGTCAGCGAAAGAAATATGCGAGCGCAGAACACGATGTGGGTGGAATTGCAATTCGCTCGCTGCACGAAACGCAATAAACTTCATTTCGATATCATTAGCAGATAAATATTTATAAGAATGCTTTATGTCGGCCTGTGTGGAAAAAAGCAATATTTTGTGCTCGCAGCGCTTGGAAACAGTAGCTTATTATGTAGCAATTTAATAAACTATTCAAGTCAGTATAAAATAAATAAATGTCTGTATTATAAGCATCAGTTATATGCGCGCAGACATAATGTATTATTTAGCTACTAACCAACGATGGCTAGTTAGTTAGTTAATGACAGGACGGAAGCTGGCGACAGTTAAGTAACACGTTCATATAAAGTATAATCACTTCCCAGTCTTTTTCCCCCACTGGAATGGCTTGATTCCGGCAGACTTTGGAAATTTGCGCAATTGCAGGTCGCACAATGCCACTTTAGCATTTTCGACCGAGTCTGTAATAGCTGCTGCTGCAAAGTCGACTCGAGTGCAGATCCAGACTGCTTGGAGCAGATCAAAGGGCCTGGGCACAATCGTAGTCATCAAGGCGCGCGCATTTCGGTCCCATTTCGGCTTTTCTACTTTTCGCCTTACACACGCGTGCTTCAAGTCTTGCTCGGAGTGGTTGCGAGCAATTCAAAAAATTGCAAAAATTCTCGTGCGCAAAAAAACGAGTGCCAAGTATCGAGATTTTAGATGCTTTTTACCACGTTGTGCTGAGTCGCATTGCACCACGCTAGATGCATCAAGTGCATGTCCCAGTGGCATGTCAAACACTCCAGGATGAATACTTGCATTCGTCTGATGACACTTTTTTGCAGATGTTCTTTCATTACTCATTCTTTGCGTTACGAAATGTAAGTCACGCTTGCATTCTTTTGGGACGTACCATAGTCGTAATGAGACAAGCTTGGAACCAAGAACTTATGGTAAATGGTTCGTTAGCCTTTAGTGAGTTTGTAATGCGTTTTCAATAAATATTAATGCACTTATATTAAATAAACATAAACTACAGACAAATGGTTGTTGCAAATCGATGATAATTTATAACCACACCATATGCTCATGGGTATTTTCCACGTCCTAATGTTGATATTTTAGCACATAGTAAATGCTTTAAAGTAAGTTAAAACTTCATTAATCATTCCACGCTTATTAAACACGTCCAGCCAAAATAATTTCTTATAAATAGCTTGGCAACTTGATGATTCGCTGCAAGGTTTTTCGTCTGCCTAGCATCATGACCCCTCGATGGTCGTGGACACGTCCGCATCTTTTGTTTTTACTCTCCGTGGAAGAAGAAAAAAGTAACACGCACATACAAAGGCGTGCACATTAAGCGCAAGTCGAAACAAAGGCGCAAAGGAGCGCGAACAAGACGCGCGAGCTTTTGCAACAATGAAGGCGAAAGAATGCACGCGCCCGACGCAAATCTCGCCTGTGCGCGCATTGTCATCGACTCCGAACTGTTCTATAGTTAGCGATACCATAAAACAATAATAACAATTATGTGCGCCTGGTTCGTGCGAGAGTCGCGGTTTCCGCCGCGTCCGTCGTTTGCGCATTGTGCCCAGCACTCGGACACTCGACAATGCGAAATTATATTTAATGTGCCCGATTGTTTCTAATGACATGGCCCTTTGTTGCCCAATCAAGGTGTAACTTGAAGCACTCCCAAGATTACACCAACATTAAAGGGAATAATTCGGTTAATATCGAAAAACACTTTGATATCTCATAATCCAACGTAACTAAACCAGCGAAGAAATAAAATCGTGTACGTGAGTTGTGTTGGTTAAGCTCGAAAGCTCGCCTTCGACGTAGGCATTGGGTAGGCAGGGCCAAAAGCGGGCAGGCAACAAGACGATCGGAATCGCCGATGAAGCAGGTGAAGCGCTGCAGGTGTAGTAGACCGTGGGATCGCCACCTGTTATCACGGCGGGCGCTTCAAACTCGAGAGCCTTACTCAGCGCCAAAGAAGGAAACGCGCCGAGAAGAGACAACAGCCACGCTTGAGGCGCGCGTCTTTGCGCACATACAATACACCCGCGGTCAATAACTTTTTTTTTTTATTCTCTCAATGGCTCACAGAGGCACAATAGCAATGCGTGATAGTGATGCGGTCACTCTTTCATCCAGCAAATTTATTCATTTGTTGCAAGTTGTTTTAGTACAGGAAGCCGCTTCTGATGCATGGGCATCTGATCGTCGCATGCGTACGCCGCGAGAATGCCAACGGCGAACGAAAAGCCATTTGCCTATCGATCGGCTGGATAGCCGTTAACCCTTGTGCCGATCGTGGGCAGGTACGCAACTTGCGTACGCCATGTACGTGCATCCGCCATCCGTCAACGGTATCGGTTAATAATAATTATCAATTCTCGCTTCAACCCAACGCCGGCCAGAGTCAAGCTCGCTACCTATCTGAGGTCACTAGTGATGTAATAATAGCTCGTTTAGAAGATGAGCAGGCTTAGTAGACTTAAGTCGGCTTAATGCTGATACTGAGCAGATGCACCAGCTTCTGATCTTTAATTAGCTATGGTATTATTATACTCAATCAAAAACAACAAATCTAGACTTAAGTTTGTGTAATTCTTTGATTCATAACAAACTTTATCAACATATCGACTTGTAATTATTTAAAAGTGAAATAAATTAACCACTTCACTATGTCGATTCCTAATGTGTAAGGCAGGAAGAGCGCAATTCGTTAATCTGCCAAGGTGTAGAGCAGAGCTGAAAAATGCGCACGGATCAGGGATTAATTTGGAAATTAGTAAATCCTACAAACAAATAAATCTATTCAGAGCACACACTCAGGTCGCGGCATGTGATAAAGTCGCCGACGTTTTCGTCACTTAATCGACGCGCTCCATCTTCGCCTTGTCTGCGATGCACCTTGACGATAACGGACAAATTTCTCAATTAAGCGGCGGCAAGCGGCAAACGAAGCCGCTTTCAACGGGCTTGCAACACAAATGATATTTTGATTCACCGCTGTGATGAAGTAGTTTCCGACGCAATCGCAGCTCAAGTATCTTTAGCCTGAGTTTGTATTGTTATCTAAGTCGTATCTAAATAATATCAACCACCCAAATAGAGCAGTCTTTTCAATGACTCCCGTCCATAAACCTTTAAAATGTGAATATTGAGTAAACATCTTTAGAGATTAAATTTAAAATTGTCTCAGTGATAAATTTGCTAATCTTACATTTGCAACACAATGTACTTTGGCACAATGAGTCCTCAACTGTTGACACAAAACGGAAAACATAGATTAACGGTAAGACTAGACCCAAGAAATATTTTCCGAAATATATCAGCAGCGATTAGGTTCGCCCGGCATAGCTTCGCTTGGAATGCAAACGAGCAGCTGGCCATGCGCTAACTTTATCCGCAGAGTGCGTAAATCTTCTTCAAAAGTTTTCGAATCGGAAAAAACGCAACACAACTGTCTCGCAAGAGAAATATACTCGTGTTGCAAGATGCACTTAGAAGTTGCTCCAACTGAGCATAAGTTCAGACAGTGACGGCAATTAAAACAAAAGCTGGTGGGCACATGATATATGCGCGCAGAAAATTTCAAGAGTTATAATATTAGACTAAAATTAGAACAAAGGATGTGTTCCATTGTAATTTATATCTGTAATGAAGATTCTAACCAAAATTCAAATTTTATTATTCAAGAACGGAAATTTCATCATGTTTTTAAATCTCAAGAATTTAACAATTTTGGTTCCAATTTTGAGGCATTCTTAATACTTTGCATTAGTATAATAGTTTTCTATCCATAGGCTATTTTTCGATGAGTGTTTCTATTAGTTTTGAAGATTGACTAAAATTAACGTCCATTTTAAGGCTTTCATAATGAACGCTGTTGTAATCATATAACAGTAATCTAAAGTAAAACTCTTAATTTTTTAAGTGATGTATTTAGTCTTTACCTAATTTTCATAATTACTAACGATCCATCAAAAAGAAATCTCTTCAACTGAAAAATAATCATAAAGTCATTATCAGATCACATAAGGTGATCAACTTGAAAGTAAATTTTCTGGAATCTCTGTTTACCCCATAATTTGTAATTTCTCTAACTATATACGATACATTAGTACTTGTTGTTTCCCTTGCATTTAATCCAATTAATTAATATATTAATATTGATTTAATGTAAAGTTGTGATTTTCCAGTTTCAATCATATGCAAATTACACCAGTACCGCTAACGTTAATTCAAGACATAAGCAGAATCGCAATTATACGGATTAATTAGTTATAAAACTTAGTATGCGCATATAATCACAAGCGTCAAAGCTGCGAATTATTCCAACTGCGAAGCAAATACATGCCCACTATTTGCACGCACAGACGCTGACAATGTAAGAAGAACAATTATTATTCATTGGATAAATCGTCTACTGTAATAAATTGGGATATCAAATGCTCAATGACATTGTTTTCCTGGTAGAAAATATTGCAATGCAATGCTGCTTAGGTATATTTTATAAATAATCAGATGAGCAATTAGTATGATAATCTACGTATTTATTGGCATTATTTATATACCAATCTTAAATACTGATGAAATAATTGGAGAGTTCAAACTAGTTGGTAGCCGTGTGAGTTCCATTTGAAGTTGTTTCAGTGACTGGATGGTCATTTAGTGTCAGGTTTGATTAAAAAATGCGGGCAATTTCACTACTCTAGTATCTGATCATAAATGCTGAGCCCGCAGAGTGGGTTCTAATTAAAATTTCTGAAAATGTTGCGTTCTTCTTGCTCTCGTAAATTGACTCATAAATTGATTGATGTAGCACGCAGATAGATAGTAATTAATTAACAGTTTCTTATGGAATGCACCAAATATTCAATTTATTTGTCAATCGCAGATAGTTGCATGTAAAAGACTTTAATCAGTACGAAGGTATGCTTTAAATGTTTAAATATTCTATATATAATAGCTGTATTTTCTATTTTAGTAAAAAAATTTGGTTTTTGTGTGTATTGAATGATTTGATTGCAAATAACCCCACTACTAATATAAATCACTTCCGAACATATTTCTACCTACAATATTATGATATATGTTCCAAGTTCGTTAATAACCCTCGATACTTTATCAAATGAAGACGTATTGTATGTTATTTCCGCACATAATGCGACACTTTGACATCGATAAATCGGATAACAGTATGCTACTGCTCACAGCTCTATTTTACTCTACTTAGCGCATTTTATCATGACCCAAACAAGCCAAAAAGTCATCCCTACTTAGCACTCAATGTATTTTCCATGCCCTTGACTTGCATGCTCACAATAATCACGATAAATGTTGCACTACCTGAGTTATAAAAAGCTGCTCGTCGAAATCCGCAAGTACAATACACACAATGCATCCGATCGATTTATTATAAATACCTATCGATATATATCAATATCAAGTGCATCGGGGACTTGATCGGCTTTATTGGGAGCAGGGTGCCGCAAGAGGCCGATCTGAGTGCGGCCCCTTTGGCCTAGCCTAACCGAAAACACGCGTGTAACATGGATGGGAGGATTGCAAGTTTGTTTGCAATGCTGAGGCAATGTATCGTCGATGATCTCCCGCTCAATCCGGATTATTATTGTCCCGCTGAAGTGCGCAGACAATGCAGCGAGCCCACAGTCTACCCATCAATATATTATTGGCATGTTCGGTTTTGTGCTGCGCCAAGTAAATGCTTGTTGATGTGTGTACCGAACGATTTAAGAAGTTTGATCTATGAGGCTCAGGCGTGGTGGTCGATTTCAGTTTAATCGCTTCATTTGCTCGCATAAATTCCTTTCGTATTAAAAGCGTGGCAGGAATGCATGCATTTTTGTCGATTGCCAATTGTGTTTCATTAATGGCACGTCGTGGAAATTATCGTTGACTTTCAACTAATAAAATAACCACGCGCTTGTTGCGCCACTACGCGCAATTTATTTATTTATGCGAAAATTCGCGCGGTCTGCACACAATGCGCGCTGAATTGCATTCCGCCATTCTGTGCGCAATTACCGCAGGCCGCGTGCCTGCGCGTCGATAGTTTTATCGCGTTGATTTAATACCGGTGGCTTTTTTACGCAGTGACTATCAATCGATTCGCAATTTAATTTAACTTATTAGGCCGCCGATTGCATTTGTTACTTGGTACGCGTGCTTCTGGCAACTGCCAACCGAATTGAAAAGTAGAGCATGTGCGTGGTTTAACACGTGCTCTATTAAGATAATATTAGTTAGTTTGTTAACATATTCTTATCGCAAGAAAAAGTATTGGATCTTTAGTAACCATGCTAATATGCTACAAATAGTGGGAATTCAAAATTATGCAGAGATGGTATTAGCGAAAAGCGCTGTTAAGCTCACTGCGTGGGAGTCCGCTGTGCGCGTTACGTTCTCCCCACTACTAGTTGCAAGATATAAGGAGGGTGGTGCTGCAATTTCGTTCAACAGTTTCACTTGAATAGGCGGTGTAAACACATCAGTGGAAAGAAAGAGGAAATTAACGGAAATAAATATTAAGTATTATACCTTTTTGATTCTTTTTTTGTGTCGGGTAAAACACAATATTGTCCCGTATTATTGGCATCTGCCCTTCTTTTTGTGACAGCAACCATGTGAAGTATTTTGTTCCACGTTTGAAAATGAATCTCGTATCGTACCATGATTAAAAGCGATAGGTTTTGTTTTAATCCGACGCGCAGCGTGTTGCTGCAATCACAATAAACTCGCTCCTCGTTAAGTAATGCACGCGTTCGGTTCGAGGCGAATTGAGTGGAGGCGCGTTGTTTTTGCTCATACAATGAGCTGCCCTCGCGTACATTGCGCTCGTTTGCTTTTTTCTCTCGCGAGCGATTTCACGCTGTGCAACGCACTTTGAACAATGCGACCGGGAAAAGTATTATTGAGCGCTGCGCGCGTGCGAATGACATGCATAATGAATGAAGTATTCGTCGCGACGCGGGGTTGTTATGAACATTGTGATTAATCCCAATTAAGAACATTTATTTTTCATTTTGAATAATTGTAGAATTGTGTGGTATGGTATGTTTGCGTATTAGTTTCGGATTCATATCCATCGCAACGTAGCACAAATTGAAATCCAGCAACTGGCGGGTGGTGGCGTTGCGAGGAATTGAATGTTTTGATGGCTCGCCCTGGGATGCTGTCGAAAAAAATAAAACGGGAGAGAAACCCCGCGGTTTACGCGACATATCCATTGTCTATTGTCATCCGGGCGTGCGCGTATTTTCATATTTCTGCTTCATCCCGCTTCTATGATCATTGCATGTATATACAATGTGTCACATTCTACAAAAATTTATTCCACAACAAATTTATTATGAACCTATATAAAATAACTCCAATACAATAAATGTGTGTGTAAATTTGTTGGAAATAAATTAATTATTTAAACACGTTGTATATCGTACGTGCCTCTCCCCAAATATCCTTTGTAGCGTTCCCTTTAACGCCCGGTTAGTAATACTTATTGTCGAGCTGCCGTCGTCGCCGCCGCCTCCGTGTCTTTCCTGCCGTGTTGTGTTGAGTAGAAGCGTGCATGAAGAGGCGCGTCTGTACTCACCCCCGCGGCGCATATTATCGATCTTAATGACATATTCTCACCGCTTGAGCCTACAACTCATAACTGGTGGCTGATGCCGCTCCATCACTAGTATAGTATGCTCGTTTTCTTGTTTTCTTTTGTAATCAATGTGCGTGGCTTCTTTAACCCACACCTGTAAATATCAAGTCTGGAAAATGTGGTCTTTGTTTAGAAATGTTTCATAGGCACAATTTATAATAATATGTGACTGACTTCGAAGAATTTCTTTCGCTGGTTTGACTCGTTTAAGTTTTCTGATTTCCTTCTGCTGCTCGTTACTCCGAGGGAGAAAATTTTAGGGATAATATGGACGTATGTTTTTGTTGTTGTTAGGGTTCCTAACTTACTGAAACTTTTCATGTGTGCTATTTGTATTGCGGGGTTAGTAAAGTTTTTCCAAATAAATCTCGCAGCGCAACGTGGAAAAAGTTACATTATATGTCCCTTCGCTCCGCTGAAATATCCACTTAAAATTTTAATATGTTCGCGCTCACTTGGAAGAGTTTTAGGGCATTTTTTACTTTAACAAAGAATGGTGATTCTGCATTCTTAAACTTTCAGAAATTAATAATTACATATTTTAAAATTTGTTTGATTTCTTAAAAATTTAGTTGATTTTTGTTACAGAGTCTTAGGTTTGTTCAAGATTTTCATCAGTGATTTATGGACCATAAGGGTTTACATCTCGTAAGAAAGCATGCAAAGGAATATGCATATACAATCACAAAAACCTATTAAATCCAACAATCATTTTTGTTCATTAACCATAAACATGTCATCTCTGATCGGATCTTGCTGCGTTCTGAATGCGATAAAGCAAGACGCTGGGAAATCCATTTGCAACTCTCCTTCTTCAGCGTGCCTGCCACAATGTTCAGCAAGCTCCTTAGCAAGGATTGGGCAAAAGGCAATTTTTAAGGTTTTTGCTTGAAGCGATTTCTTCTTCCGACCCTTCTCGTACACCCCCGCACTGGGTGATCGATGGTTATTTTGCTTCGCGCGCATAGCAAATTCGGAGGAGAATAAGGAAATAACCAGGCGGTACTCAACGCACGCCGCCGTCGAAAGCAAATCCGGATTTTCCGCGTTTTACTTTATTTTCGTCCTCTCCGCCTCGCTCGGAAAAAGCGCGCGCGGTGCGGGACGTATTCGTCAAACTGTCCGCCTCCCAAGCGCGCCACACACTCACATACGCTACGCGGTGGCGGTTGGTGCCGCCTCTTACACTCTCTATGTATTCTACACCACCTACAGCTCAGCGATTTTGCGACGTATATGAAATAAAGAAAGTCGCGACGATAAAGAAAGAAAGCTTTCCTATTCTCGAGAAGGCGGCTGCGCTGAGGTGGCGATGAAGCTGCGGGAAATCGCTGGAGTCGATCGAAACCGATGTGTTTGCATCTCCAGCACGCACGCTAAAAGCGAACATTTTCTAAAATGGTGGATTTTATTGCTGCGCAGAGGAAATTTGAGAACATAAAATAAACGAATGAAAAAAAAAATCCACGTTTAATATTAAAATCAAAGAGGAAAGTGTTTAAAGTCACTTTTTAGATCAACTTTAAGATTCAAAATCAAATTAATTAATCATTATAGCACAACAAATGAGTAAAGTTTAAATGATCCACGACCTGCCAGAACTTTGTCTAATTTCACTCTTTAAAATACTTTCGTTTGACTTTTCGCTTTTTTCTTCATTTTCTCCTTCGGTGCGTCGCGTTCATTATTTCCCTCCTGACCCAGTACTCAGAGATTTTCCTCCTACTCTACATCGCATTTTTAATAAACGAGTGCCATGTCCGTGCGAGTTTGCAGGACAAAAATTGAGTGGTTGTTGAACAAGAAAAGCGCTACATTGTAGATCTAACTCTCGGCGAGTAGGATAGAGATACAATGCACGCCTGCAATTAGCCGGCGAGCGACGCTATGCTTAATTACCTCCGGGAGCGTCGGTCGAGGGCGGTTCAAGGCCGCGAGGCGGCGACGCCGTCGGGTCACTGGCCCAGTTTCCCATTTTCTCGTTCGCAATTAAGACGGTTACATCAGCATCTACAAATGTGACCCTTTTACTACCTCCTAAATCATTTAAAGTCACTTCAATGAGTGTTATTATAAATGTTGATTTATTTTTAGAAGAAGAATTTAAAGTTTTATTCTTTGGCAAAGAAAAAATTGCTATAATGACCATATGATAAATGGTTAGTGCGCCAGGTGATTTTCTTTTGTAGAAACCTGAGTGGCAGTCGCGATGCGTACATGTACACGAGTGTGCGCGCGGTGGCGGCATGTGTGCGGCAGCCTACACCCCCTAGATCGATCGTCGCGCGAGTCCGGACTCCACCCGGATGAAAAATACGCGAACGCGCCTGGATGTGGCGCGGGTTTTTCTCTCGCTCGTTTTCTCTGCTCGCGCCCGGTTGGCGCACACATGTGAGCGGTAGCGGCGGCGGCGGCGGAGCACCCGGTGGCGCGCCTTTACTAAACGGGGTAGAGTCGCAGTCGACACGCAAGCGCTCTCAACGTCATCAATACTTCACATTCGAATACCTACTTCTTTGTGGAGGCGTTGCCGTCGTCATCCCGAAGCATAGGTTTAGATGATTCTTCCGAATATTTTTAAATTGTAGGAACTTTGTAGCATTTGTAAAATTAATGCCTTATTTTTACAAAGTACACATATCATAAATTTGCATATTATCAACTCTTTCACTCAATGATCCGTGAATTTCCTACGACAACTGGTTGGTTACAAGAGCAGCTTCCGTTAATGTCTAATTGCGTTTAACCTTTTCCAACCCCTTGTTGACTGACGAGATGCTGCATTAAGGGTGTGCAAACATAGACTCGCGAATAATTTTTGCAAACCCTTTTTATTCGGTACCTCTGCATCTCATTATTGCCAACAGCCAACGTGCTTAACATATTCAAACAAACCTAAATATTTAAATGAGCACTAACCGGTGCCTGCTGAAGATCTCTGGCACTGCAATCCGTCCGGAAACCCCTTCAGAGTCATCCACTACCTATGATCATTGTAATCATGTTTGAAAGGGTACCTGATAGAAGTCGATAATGTGCGTAATCGTTGTTAGCAATCTTTCGCACGATCGTTATTCAAAAATATCGATTTACCATTTTTGTGCGGGCTTTGCATCCGAACAAAAGTGTCTACTGAGAAGTGACGGAGGTGGCTGTCTCGTGATGAATGCAAAACGTGGTAAACACATTAGGTTGCAGCGATTTCACAGAGATGCATCATGATGATAATGATGATGATCGTTGTGCGCGCCGAAAAGCAGAGTACTAGTAGTTGTCAGGTTTGTTACCCATACCAAATGTCTCCTAACCGTAGGAAATATCTACCCCATTACCAAGAAACTATAGAAGAATATAAATTAATGTTGCCAAGAAAGAATTTTTAAGAAATAGTAATTCTGCAAAGTTAAACTTTTACAAGTGCCACGAAAAGAAATATTTTACTGGCATCATCTGTATTTGAATTCCTAAATATTCGTTGCCACTTTGTGAATATGTACGAACGGTGGCGAACCGTGCATTTTCCATTTCAGTCTTTGGCTAGCACATTTCGTACTCCTATGTGATATAAAAGAGTCCATTAACGTTACTCGGCGGAGTGTAAAAAGTATCAAGTTTTTAATGCACTCTGCTGGTGGCGGCGACGGCGGCGACGACGGAGGTGGCGGGAAGTACATAAGTGAAGATGTCATTCCCACGGCGAGATAACGGCCGGAATCGCGCGCCAGCACTCGCAGAAACGACGCTCAAACGTTTTTTTGCCTCGCGTCGCGAAATATACCCACATACATATTTTCGAGCGCCGCACTTTGTGTAATATATGATGCTTGCAAAAGGGATGCAACCAGCCGGATGTACCGCAGAAAGCAAAGCACTCGAGTATCGAACGGCGCGACGCCAGCAAGAGCAACTTTCAGCATACTTACATTTACACTGGCTTACGGAAAGTTTGTAGTTAAAGTTGAGATCATAATTTTCAGGGTCCTAAAACCACCTTTAGAATATTTAATCTCTGCACAATTTTACCAACGCTAGTTTTTCTTTTCCACCGAGATTATTTTTGGAGGTTTGGTTTAAATATTTGGTCGTGATTTGTGCGTGAGCTCAGATTTCCTCGCGAATGGGGGAAATCCGGGCCGATAAGGAAAGTTCCATGGTCTCCAACATAAAGTCGTATGGAGGGTGGAGTTTCGATATGTTTACACACGCGTTTTCCACCCTTGTTGGGTGCTATCCAAGAAGCAGCAGTTTCTCCCCGCTGCAAAGAAAAACTGCAGAGAGTGTGCGCGACACACATGATACGTGTAGGTTTCTTTCTACTGCAGAAAGAAATACATGCGTACAATATATTTGCTAAACCACAGCCATTTTGAATTGAAATTGCGGACTTTATAACAAGCAACAACAACAAGCGCCATGAAATTGCAGCTTTGTGATAAGATGAACAATAATTTTAGCATTTTTGATGACTCCCACCTTGTGGTTCTTTGAATTTTATAACCATCTCATATTGCGCGTTATTATCTCGTCGGAAAATGTCTTCGGCTTGAAAGTTTCATCTGGGTGTCGGGTTTCCTTATTTCCTTTGTGCGCGCCTGTTTTTATTTGATGTTTTCGCTCGACAATTCCGCAGGACGCCTCCTCATCTTTATTTCTTTGTGCGCGGCCTATGTAGGTCTTCTATTTTACATTTTATCGCCGAAAAAAGGATCCAACCGAGAATAAAGCCTCAGCTCGCAAAAAGTTGATTTTATGCGACACATAAGTATCCATGCATATAAAGGAAATCTTCGTGAAAAGGGAATGCATTACGAACCAAGGCGTCTTCTGAAAAATGAAATGCGACTTGCCGACTGGAAGGAATCCGAATTGAAGCGGGCTATACATACACGGCGTGCACGTTGTGCCCTGGGCAGATTCTAAGGCTTGAAGCAATGCAAATATTTCGTCCTCGACGGGTTTTCTCCGAAGGCGCCGGAAAAAAGTTCGGGGCGGAGGCTGATATGTAAAATACGACGGCGTTTCTAGCTCTCGTGCCGCTACACATGAGCAGACAGTGCGAGAGAGCGCGGCGTGTGCACGCAATTGCTTCGCGAGCGGGTGGCGGCGGCGGCAGCGAAACGAGGTTAGAGCGATGCACGCGCGCGCCATCCGTGTGTTGCCTAGACGACCAGTTGTTCCCCGCAGGTTAAAGCCTTATTGGATATGTTGATCGTTTTATTTTCGCCGAGCGTTTTTCTTCCAACAACGTTTGCTTGTTCGTTCGTTCGCCTTGCTAGAGAAAGCGTTCGCATTTGCATTTTTCCATTCTCTACCAGGCACCAGGGTATGCACCAGAATCTGGAATGTAAGCTTTCGACAAGAATTCACCGGTTTTTAATTTCAGTACATGTTTTCTTGACATGTGAATTTCACTATTTTTTGTAGGTGAAATAATTCATTGTTATCTTCTTATAAAATTATTATATAGCTAATGCAACTTTGAGCAAATCTATTAATTTAAGAAAACGATTTTAATATAACTTCTTAAATGATTCTGGTTTCAATATAAAAATAACTAAATGCAATTATTTAAAATGTAATACATTTATTTCTTTCCTCAATATACTTAAATTTTCCTCTATTTTCTGGCTGATGCCGACTTCAGGACCACTCATAATGCGCACCAATTTCCTTCATTCATTGCACTCTCCGTCCGCTTGCGCCTGACGTTTCTTTATTTTTATTCATTTTCTATAATGCGAGCTCGTCCGCGAGCTACTTACATTTGCAACTCGCCTTCGACTTTGCGCTAAACAAATCCAATAAGCCATCGCATGCGCTCGCATCTCGTAAGGAAATTCTGTCTGGTCGCGGCGCGAATATTCTATTTGAGCCACCGCCATCACTGAGGCAGCCCGACGAATGGATTCGATTAAATTTCATCTAATTATCTTTAAATATTAACTCACCCTTCGCGCCACTTCCGAGTTAAGCGTGATGCGCGCCGTGCTTCGTTATAATTTCGCGGCTTTGCGCACCTTACAAACTGTAGTGAATAATTTGACGTAATTTTGCGCTTGCATTATGCTCGTATTCGTTATGAATGTGTCATTAAACTCTCTCTAATATCAGGATGTCACTACACGTTTCATTGTAAAAAGTAAAATAAATATTTAAAGAACTAAATCACTTTTCTCGCTGATGTTCATTGAGCTTGTCAGGCTATTAAATGAAATTGCGTGCAAATAACTAGGGTACACAGTATCTACACTTAAACCTTACCCTCAAAGAAAGCACCAAGAAGGGAGGTTAAGAAAGTTCAATTACATCTAGATTAATATTTGACCTTATTATGAGCTATCTATGATGGACGCATGCAAATGTAACAATTGCGTGTGTCTGTTTCTCTTGTGAGATAATTAATTATTCACGTGACATATAAACACTTGTGTGAATCTCGCAGCATATTTCTACCTCTTATTATAACAACGAGCAGGTACCGAGTCGACACAAGTGCGCTCAATGCTTAGCAGCGAAAACATGCCGAGTGCAGAATCACAAGTCTACTTCTTCCTCTTCTTCTCTTTCCGTTTTTTTTTTATTTTATTTTGCAGAGAAAAGCACCCTTTGCTGTGTATTTTTATGCGTGTGTTCGTTCAGTTTCCTTCAGCCCCATCTTTAGACCCTTGTCTTTTACGTGCCTCTTCACGTCTATTGTTCGGGCGAGTACGCGTTGCCGCCGCTCTTCTGCCTACAGCACAAGTAGAAAGAGGGACGGTGGGATCTTTGTATTCAGTTCTATTTAATGACGGATTTAACCCGAGAGTGTATGATGAATTGTCTAATCGGAGCAAAATATAAAATATTATTATTGTAGAAAAAATACAAAAGACAGTATCTGGTTAAACTACAAATTGCTCAATATTTTGTCTTCTTGCAATAGAGCGTGACTGCTTTTTATCTTTGTTGTATTTCATCAAGTGCAAATAATACAGCTAAACGAGAGACGCAATTAAACTTTACGTCGTCGCGACTTTGCAAACTCTTCAGTTATAGACTTCAAAGTCGATTAATATATACACACTCGTCGCGGCATACGATATTTATTTTCTCCGCGACGCAACGATCGGTTCCAATTTCCAATTCGCAATTCCTTCTTCCCGTGCATGCGAATAGGCACATTAACTTGACTTTCGCAAAGGACGCATAAAGGCGATTTTATCACCCAATTTTTTTACGCTCGTTAATACACTTCTGCATTAAAGAGATGATATTTTTGTTATTTCTCGTTCTTGTATTTTTATCGCTTGCTTTGTACAAGTTACACGTCCTTTTCGTGAATCTCCACCTGAAGACAAGAAAGACTTGCGCCCTTGTTTTAGCTCCGTTTTTTTGTTTTGTTTTCGAACGAAAGCAAAGCCATCCAACTTCAGCTTCGTCAAGCAGATTCCGAATAAACGACTTTGCTTAGTACGCGCGAAAAATGGAGTAGAATGCCGACGCTAGACGATATTGCGTTTCCTTAAAAAATCATTCGAACGTAAAAACAATCAATTTTAATATCGCTTTACGTTTACGCCCGCCCGTTATTTTCCTCGCCGACTTGCTCAATCTTTTGCGATGCCTCTATCTCATAACGTCACTCCACCGCCGCCGCGCCGTCTCCGATATTACATTCTTCATGTATTTCCAGCAGAATACAGTCACTGGAGACAAATGATATGAAACGAATGAGAAAAGGTATCTCTCGGTGGAGATGGGAATTGAATCAAATAAATTTGGTATAAAGCATAACGCAATATTTCGTTGCAGAATAACAACGCCAGCGCAAAAACAAGCGTCGCTGTGATTGAACGTTGATTTGAATTTTTCCAGGCGCGCTCAGCTGCAAGATGCTAGATAAGATTGATACCTGTTTTGATACCTGTTTGTGCAGTAGCATCACGCCGTCCTGCGAGGAACTCGTTTCAATTGTCTTCTTGTTGTCGGTGCGCTTCTTGTTATTATCGCGACTCCTACTCGCCGACGGGCGGCAGAGGCGGCAGCATCGCGCGCATACTTGTGCTTAGTCCATCGGAATTTGAACTTAATTAAAATTGCTTGCGTCTCGCGGTTCATTGTTGTACGCACTTGCGGCACGTCATTATTATGCACTTTGCGCGAGTACCAGATCGCAGCCGAAGATAATTTCGTCAACTGCAGGTAGGATGCTACTATCGTTGGGATATAACTATGCCGAGCGCGCAATATGCGCGTTTATTTGCAATTTTACTTTGATCAACCCTGCAATTACAATCGGAATCTGCAAGATGCAAGCAGATATACAAGATTTATTTTTCCCAAAACTACATTAACTACGCAGTTTTGTTAGTAACCCACTCTTATAAGACAATTAAATATATATAATTTTTTTATTTACTATCCTACAAACTACACAGTTAAATGCTTTTACCAAATCACGTTTACATTAAATCAATGTAACGGTAATCAATGTACGGTCTAGTTTAGTCTATTCTACCTTCTAGACAATCGCAAAAACTTCAATCACAACAATATCACGCACTAAACAAGATTCCACACAATTTACTAGCCTTCACAAACATCTAGAAAATTCAAAGTAAAATGCAATTGCATTAAAATTTACTTAAATTGTTTAAAACCATTAATCTTTCAAATTCAATCGCATGCAAATAGTATTCTTCCTAATTTACGAGAAACGAGAAAAAATAAAGAAAGAATTTAAATTGATGCATTGCATTGTTGTGTCTTAACAATGAGGTTCTCCAAATTTGATATCAGTATGATAGAAGGTTAGATATCTCTGAAGGGTTTTATGTTCATTAGTCGAGGTTTCCCAATCTTTTTCTTTTTTGTTTGGAATGAAGACTTGTATTGTCATTGAAAATGCCTTAGGCTAAGTGTCCTATTGCTAAGGCATTTGCATTGGTGGCAATTGATTCCCCTAAAATGTGAGTAATTGTTGTCCATAGCAACGATATTCTTGATTTTTTTGAATCGCAATCAAGAAAACATTTTTTTTATTGTAATGTAAATGTTTTCAGACATTTTATAATTAATGATTTGAACTGCTTGGACGAAAGAGCTTATTAGTCTACATTAACTAGTACTGATATTATGTTGATCACACAAACCAGTTTATAAACACACTGCATACACCACAATGCCTTATGTACCCTATCAATCTAATAATATCTAATTAAAGCAGAGAGATAACGGCATCTAATATCGTTCATCGGTAATTGCTTTAATTTAGCTTTGACTAGTCGGCTACTGTGTTTCCATGGTTATTACAGCTCAGGATTAATATCCGTCTTGACCAAGGATATTACAGCAAGAGTTTCAATTTTGAATGCAAAGTGTATAGTCGATTGCTACAAGTATTAATCTTGACGTAATTTGACTGCAAATGATCCAATTTTCCGATGTCATCAAAATATCTCGAATATGTTTAACATGTCGAAAGCTATTGAGTTAATGGTTTTACTCAGGATAATGACTATAAAGTGGCTATAGATGTAATTAAAATTATTATCGACTTAAGCAACGCAAACATTCCGACATGTCGCATAATTTCACATCTAATTGCATTCGAGACGACTGCCGAACGACATTGAATGATACTAATGTGGGTTGTAAGTTTCCGGCGTACAGAATGCTTGCATTTTAAACATCTCTCTTTAAGGCGACATCCATCACCGGCTGGATAGCGCGGATCGTCGCCTGATTCTTGATTATATTACAATCATTGCATTATACCTTTGATGCCTAGAGTATGCTGGTATATTGTTAGAGTGACGCTCGTGGAAATTCCTCCGCGTTACGCAATTTATCAATCCGGGAGAGGCGAGGCTTGCCGCCAGCGCGTGCACACACATTCATCTCGAGCTGGGTGGGCCAAGCATCGATTGCTACAAGCTGTATCCCAGCCTGGAGCTGACAGCGACAACCATCTTTTACGCCGTGCCGGGAAATGGAAAGAAAATGCAATAAAATCCGTCTGGTTGGTGACGTATGCGACACACGAACGCGCAGCGCGCCGGCGAGATTGGATACATCGCAGGCGGAATCAGCCCTCAACCCTCAGCAGCCGGGTGAAAACTGTAAACGTGTGCATGAAGGAGGCGCTTTTTTGCAATGCCGCCCGCGACGGACAAAACGCTTTAGCTGCGACACTTTTGCAAGATTTGTGCTTTCCGCCACCTCGCGCCTTCAAGATCGATCTCGCATCGCATCATCATCTCGCGCAGATTGAAGAAATCGAATCGACGCTGATGTGCACGTCTTCTTTGTGAGTGGGATGCTAGGCGTTACGTTGCTTGGGGGTGGCAACGTAGACGACACCGTGGCAATTGCAAGGTTTTGATTGGATTCAGAATGTACGATTCTTTTCTAAGATTTTTAATCAAATCACAGAATTACATAGATTCTTTCTAGTCGTTTAAAAAAAAAACAGTATTAGAACTTTTCCATCAATTACTTCACACTCAGTTAAATACCGTTTGACAACCTCGACTTAATTTTCCGATCTACGACACCATCGTCTTGACATGTTTGTTAAGTGACTAAACTGTGCATCCTTCCGAGGCGCCGCCAACGTTTGTCCCGTCTGGCATCTTACTCTACTCCGCTCATTTATTAGCCCTCCGACGGCGTCAATTACAACTAATTGACTGCCGCCGCCGCTGGCGCGCTCGGTTACCGGGTTTACGCGCGGGTCGATGAAAATGTTGGACAAGATCAGGGTTGTTCTTCGCTAATGAAAGTTAAGAGAAAGTTCATCCCACCAACGACGACGCAACGAGGCGTAGTGACGTCAGAAGCGCATTAAGAGCCGGCGCGCGTAGCTACGTCACTAATTTCCATTCTAATTTATTCATCATTTCCCTTTTTTCTGCCTCTCCAAAAACGACGCAAGCCGCCGCCGTTTATTCAGTGCACACCCGGCTTTAATTTGCTTTAATTCCTATTTTGCCTGGAGAAATGTAGAGTATGCAACTGCTGCCATCAGGAACATCAGTCACATCAATCATAATATGCGAAATTATGGCGTCGAAGTCTCATTTTTAGCCCCACAGGTTAAATACTTATTATTGACTAATTCCAAGTAAACGTATTTTTTAACCGCAGAATATTCTTGCAATTTCCGGAATCGGTGCAAGTTTAATCCGCTAAACGTCAACAAATAGTTAAGAATTTTATACGGCATTCCGCCATAGACGCAATGCCTGCGCATACCACAAACCCATTCGACATTATTATAATCCGAGTTGTTCTTTATTAAAAAGCTTATGATTATAAAATTTTTGCGTCGTAAATATTTGCGTTTTCTTTGCGGTCGCTTCTGCATGCAGCCGGCGCGCCTCGCTTCTTCTTCGGCGGGCCGCGATATTAAAACCCCGGCTGGAATGTTTTAATGCAAGCTCATCGACTGCACGTTCGCATTTAAACTCACCAAATAATCGCTTCCACAAAGCTCAAACGCTCACCGCAAGCATTAGAATTTCATAAGCGCATTCATATAAGTAGAGCAATGACAAACTTTTCCATCGCGCTTTTAGAAATTTGCTCAAATTAATCCTCCAGTGGAATATTTTCTTTCCACTGGTGCCTCCAAGATAGTCCTCCAAGTTGGAGACGAATACCCTGGGAACTGTGTGTGATTAGTTATCCCGCGTCACAAATTGATACAAATTGAATGCTGAGGAAGGTAGCAGGTATGCAAATTTAGTCCCTTTCTACCGATAAGACGATGTCGCTGGGAAAATATGAGGTGCTGAGAAGAAGGCTTGGAGAAGGTAGATAACATGTAACGCGTAATTGTTATGTGAATAATTTCAATCGAATTTGAATTTCGATTAATTCCACACCCGACCCCGGCGCGCCGCTATAGCCGGGCTCCAGTCTTCCATGTAATCAATGCATTTAATAAATTTGCATACAGAAAGCCGCTGCGCACCGTTGGCGTCGGGAGGCTTTTTTTTGCATAAAAAAGAAACGCAGTTTTCTCCGCTTCTTTTCGGCTGCGCACGAAAGACGCGTCGATAAAAGGGTTGTTGGCCTGCACACCCATCCAACATCCTGGACTCACCTTTACGGCGACACACAATGAAAACAGTATGCCCGCACGGATGGATCGGGCGAGACGTTACCCTTCCATGCCGACACATCCTCGTCGAGCATGCTGGCACGTCGTTGATTTATGACCAGCGTGTATGTCGTTTATATTCGGATGATGTTTCCAACTCTTCACTCAGTGCCACCTATGGACCCACAATTTTTAAGCCATCGACATGTAATCGATGTTTCCGCGAACCAACGATAACTCACCATAGGAACAGAGTCTAACTATGCACCAAGCAAGAACACACATGCAAGTTTACTGCAGTTTAAATAAAGCATCTGCATAGATGTCGTGCTTTCTTTCTTGATATCTTCAAGGAAGAAGTATATTATAACGCGAAAGGGGGACCACCTGCTATGCGGGTTCCGCTATCCCACGAACCTTTCTGCGACGTTTTATTTTTGTTCTCCGACGGGATGCCGGACGCGGTCTCCATGCAAGACTACTACAGTCCGGGTTGGCCTATTGTTGAGTTTAAGTGATTACTTTTTGCCTCCTGCACAGTTTGCGGCATTTTTTATGCTTCTAATTAATAGCCAAGCATCACGATTCCAAAGAGACACTTCCTGCTTATTTGCATACGTTGTGCGTTTGAAGTTGGCGCAAAACGCAAAAATCACACGATATCAAAGGACATTAAACGACTTGCGACTGACAAAGGGTTGCTAACTGCATTCGGCGCATGAGGACATTAAATTAATGGAATTAACTTTGACTATTAATTGCTCGCGGTGACTTTCCCCAAAGCGACCGCGTCGCACAAAGCACTAAAGCGGCAATTTTACATTCATATATAGTAAATATTAACAAAACTCCTTTAATTTGTTGCTTCCGATTGTGTGAGCTTCAATTTAAAGCAGTAATGCATAATCTATGCATGGATTACGCATACAGTTACATTTGTAGTACGCAAAGTAAATGTGGCACGCAGCTATTCAATAATTCACAAGTAAACTCATACTGTCCTATTATGATTGGAAAATCGGCAATCGATCGTAATTAGTAGACATAGTAAACACCATTATAAGATAGAAAGCTGCTCTTGATATATCTCAGCACATTGTATCGTCTTGCAACAATCTGTTATTACCCAATGCACCTGAAGAAATGAAGCTTATTAAAAACCAGTAAATTTAAAACTGCTCCAAGTGCACGCTTAATGCAAGGTATTTATAGGATCGATTGAAAAGTCGAAGCAGCGAAACGTGGACGCGTCGAATCAGTGTACACGGTGCACAGGTGTCAGAACTGGTCGGTAGGCTGAAATTATTAATGGCACTCCAAAATGCAGACAATATTTTTCCTTGAGGTGGGTTAATTAATGTGCGTAATTAGGCGGGAAGACTCTGTATTTTCGACGCGCACACACAATGTCGCTTTAGGCAAATTCACCATCAATGCAGAGCATTTACATTAAACATTGTGGCCTGCACTGTAGTATGTACTTCTAGAAAAAAGAAAAAAGCAAGACGGAAAGAATTAATTCATTCCTGCATGCATTCAAGTACAGTTATCAGATGCCGCGTTTTTCACTCGAGGATTTTCATACCATGCACGTAGAACAATTCTTTTTTAGTTGTTGATAGAATTTAGCATTTTCCATCGTTATAAGTGGATACATCCTCTCGTGGGCTGGTTAGGTGAAATGTCTAACATCATGTAACAAATGTCCGAAATGCGTGCCGACGAGTGATTTTGCAAAATTAGTTGGAGCTCACATCGTGGCGGCATTAAAATGCGAGAACGCATAGTAAATATTAACGGCTCGATGCAATTTGAATCTAAACGTGTTTGTATATTATGAGAGCCAGCAAAGGACAGGTCTGAGACGAGAAAAAGAAAGAACTTAATAATTTATAACAGCAAACGTGCGGCACATTAATAATCCAAATTACATAATAACATGCAAACGCTAAAAGTGTCTATTTCATTAAAGATCATCCTTAATTTATACCACAAATAAAAAATACATTTTACTTGAGTCTAACCTGCAAATTACACACTATAAACCACAACAAAGTCTTACGAAACCTTATTTCGTTTGAGAAACTCTAGAAACTTTCAATCATAATAATTAGTCATTAATGACACATTTGCTAACGATACTGTTGAACTACCCCATAATATACACCTTTTGCCAATTAATCCACCTAATTTAGTGGCACGCACACTAGATGTTTATATAAATCATGTTCATTGAATTAATTAACATCAAACACGGCAAGACAACTTGGTCTGCAAACCAAAGTGAAGCCTATACGCGGCCAATTTTTGCAAATATTAACCGCTAATTGCATTTGAGAGCTTCATAAATTCTCATTATCACCCGGAGATGACAATACCCGGCATTGTGCAGCGAATGAATTGGCTGCTCTTCCAGACTTCATCGAACGATTAGCAATTAGAGTCTTTAAGTATAATGGACATTAAGAGTGTGCATTGTTCTAACCTTTCAATAAACTCTATGCTGTACACTCTATGCATTCAAGATGCGTCAACTAGCCAGATAAAGAAAGAAAATAATAATCATAGTAATATTAGAACTTTGAAAGTTATACTTTGTATTACTTTATTACTGATTTCTTTATTTCTCCTATTCGAGAGGTAAGCATGTATCAAAAACGACTGAAATAAATTGTCATTTAACTAAAGAAAAACGATGCCACATTTGCCTTAAAAGTAGCTTTTGATGGTAGATGTTTCGTAGCTAATATATAAATACCTGCGATACATTAATAAATAATTCATTCTCACATTTATTATTAATAGACGCGGCGTGTTTGACTTCTTCCATCTACTTTCCTACTTTTAGGTGTGTTTATCTTGATAGTTAACATGTAAGTACATACTACATACCTTCATGTTTCAATAACTTTTATTCGGTTTTTGTGATTCGTATAATTTTTTTTTTGGTTTTTCTTTATAAATATTGTAAATATATAAGTACGTACATATTATGTTATATCTTGTACTAGATAGAAAACTTTTTTTCTTCCAAATTATATGCTGTACATTATACACTTTTCCGGGCGTTGTAGCTTTAGAAACAAATTCAATATCGACTCCAAGCTTCCACTAATCTTATATCTGTCTCGTTTTGCGATTGAAGGTACGCTTTCCCAACTCCTTGCTGCTCTAACCAGTATCAGATATTAGTCTTGAATCAAGTTGAGAGGCCTGAAATTCTCTTAACGAAAGTCGGATCAACTGGGGAAAGTCATGCGTTTTTCCCCTCTTGTTGTGCACTGCCTCCTTATTAAAATCAATCTCCGGACGTCGTTTACGATGCGAGTTGCAAATTTTTTGTGTGAAAGCAAGGACGCGATTGTATGCAGATTGAAAGAAATCCGATTCTTCGCCTGGTTGTGAGACGGATGCGATGTGTCAAATAGACTTCTATTACAAAATTCGCATCTATAAGCACACGGCGGTATTTCACGGTGTATCAATTATGTTTCAAAATAAACAAATTTGATTTTTACAATAATGTGATAAATACCATTGCTTTATTATCTTCTCATTGAATTTAACATTTAGCTAATGTTAAAAGGCTAAGTGAAACAATTACAATTGAATGATTCCAGTCAAAGACAAATACTCCAAAGGAACATTGTTAAATTTACTAAAAAAAAACTCCACAAGCTTTTAAACTAGTGGTTTGATGTTCGAACTGTTCCAACATTTATTGGAGTATAATTGTTTGACAAACAAATTGAACAAACACCACTTACGAAGAGCAAATCTAACGCGCCGTTTCTCTGCGCCTCGACCCCGTCGACGCTGGTATTTTCAAAGAGCTGAAATTTGATATTTTAATTAGGTATGCATTTGAGACTATTTAGTAAAGTGCCTTCTTTCATTCCGGGCAATCGAAAAGCTTGTAATCAAACACACGATGGATCGCAATGCAAACGAGCCACGAGAAATGATAAACACAACTGGTAGTAGACGAGAGTTTACTCTACATTTGCATTTCAACTCTTAAAATGTGAACGCCTATTTCAGCTGTTTGTAAAACAAACGTCTGTTTCATTTTATTAGCACGTCACTTAAAGCGTTCGATTTTTTTCACTTTGAGAGTGTGTGTTTTATTTACGCTGCAATTGCACAATTCCATGCTGTAAATTACTTTAAATTGCTTTTTGGCAGTGGTTGTAGGAACTTTATGAGAAATATATGGTACACAGTGCCAGAAATACAGTTCTGTGCATTGGGTGCCTAGTACTTATATATACTGTGTTATACTGTGGACAGATGGTATACGGAGAAGTGGAAGCAGACTCAAAACTTACTTCCACCAGCGGAATGATAGTTCAAAGCTCACTGCTAGAGGACGCAAGCTGACAGACAGTAGGTAGCGCAGCCCGGCGCGCTACGCTCGTGGCGCCATGGGCGGAAGCAGCTAAAAGTAGAAAAGCTCTTTATGTCAGGGCTATATAAAATAATTGCGTTTTTTCTACAAATTTTATATGATAATAAAGATCAGTTATATTGCAATATTTACAATCAATGCAAATGACGACTGCTTGAAATAGCACTTGAAATTAATTTACTGTTCTATGCATCAAACCTGTATATTGTCAGTGCGTATGTGGAATATCAGCAATCACTTTCAGTTAGAGCGTTTCAAGTGAAGTGCAGCGAGCATATTTCACTTCTCACGAATGAGGACGGCCAGCACGTGTTATCCGTAATCGCAAAAAGACAAGGCGGCGACGGCGGCATAACGCCTGCACGTTAGGACCAAATCGTAATCGTAAAAGGCGTTTTGTTTACATTTTGTTAACATAAAGTGTTGTAACGTGTGCGAGGCGCATATAAAACGTCGTCAAATGGGATTGCGCATTTTTCCCCACACGCTGAAAACGTATATTTCGCATATAAATCTAAGCAATTTCAATATTTATTAGAATAATAACGCGGGAATGGACAAACAGGTTTGCGATGCCATCATGACGCGATGGCAACAATTGCTGCAGTGAATAATAAATAAATCGGCAACGGAAAAATGGACGCGCGCACGTATACGAAACGAGGCAGGCATAAAGATAATAATGCAATATTCATATCTCATCTCATATTTGATTGCGTATTATTATTATTCTTCTGTGTCAACGCGTAACAAGCCCACACGATCTGGATTTTATGTTGAAAATCGCATATTTCAAAAATACACACATTGACAATACGAGCATATGTGTATGTGTGAATGATTCAGTGAATAATTTGCATATGGTCAATAAAAGGTTTTAGCAGCTTTTTAAGGTGTCCTAATATTTTTAATTCCTATAAAAAGTTCCAGCAGGTACTTTCAAGATAAATATTTTACATTAATGCAAATATTTTGCATTCTTGCAGAGATGCACAGATGAAAAGTCTTGCAACATGACAAGCAACATTTGTGTCCCTGCTTCTTGGAGAAGATTTGTTAGGAACGCGGGGACAGGCAAAGATCAAGCCCGACACGAACGTGAACACGAAGCTGATCCATCAACGGCACTCTGACTTTTCCTGCACTACAAGAGATAGATATTGTGACGCAAAAGTATAAAGAACGCAAAATTTATGCGCGTATCAAATGACCATCAAGCCATCACTAGCATCCAAGCGCGCCTCATGCCAAACAGACTAATAAATCTCATCTCGCATCCAGATAAAAACAAAGGCAATGCGCTCCTTCAAGCGACATTTAATTGTCAGGGTTTCGTCAATGCACATCAACTCTCTCCTGTATCAGAGATTGGAGAAAACTAGACACCCGCCATAGCGTTCGTTCAAAAGAGATAAAGCTTACGAGATGTTATTTTATTCAAATACCATAATATTAAGCCTTTTTGACTAGGAGAATTCACCGGCAAAGGATGAACGCGCACGTTTATATCCTAGGTGCGCTCCGAAGCAATAAATCATTCAGCGGAGAAGCTTTTGTTATCCAGTGGTCAGCTGTGGCCGCTGAGGACGTAAAAAGTTTGAAACATTCCGCACGCCCGTAAATTACAATTTATGTACTCGGATCCGTCGCCGTCGGTTAGAACATATGCGGATATAAAATTACCTTTACTTGTAGAAGGCAAATATTGATGTGGTAATAATAATTTGATGCCTTCGCAGCACCTGGATATAAACAATAGTCAAGCAGGTTACTCTTCTCGTGTGAGTGCGAGTTTTGCGAATTTCAGCTTAAGATGTTATGCATGTAATCAGGCGCAAGTCAACGCATACAAAGCAAGTGTTTGATAGACATGAATGGTTTTTGGAATTGACTGTCAGCGAGATGCGAGCCGCTGTGAAGATTAATGCATTGGTGGAGGCAGTAGGCCGTACTCATGATCAAGGTGTTTAGAGAAATGCTAAAAGCGGCACTGCAAGTGCACGCGGTGCTATTAATCTGTCCAAAAGCACATGAAGGATTGCTGAGACCATACACCTCGTCGTAAATTTATCTAATCACCGTGGAAGAAATATTACGCCCTCTAAAAGCATCTAAATTTTTACTATTATGATGACCAGAATTACCTACAAAATTCTTCTTATGAATACCGCTTTTGTCACTAAAATTATAACAAAAATATATTGAAAACTGTTGTTGTAAATTAGATTGTAGTTGTAATTTATTTACTCTACACATATGTCCCTCCCAATCTTAATCAAATATATAACATTTTTCCTTGCAAGCTTGGAGATCCTAATCGCAGTTACGGTATTAGCCATGTTTTCATGTTTCAATGTTTTTCAGTAACGTACACAATAATATACATTATACGCATGCACGCAGCGCAAATTTACATAGGAGTATATGCAGTGCACAATCTCTTCATCTAGCCGCAGCTCCATTCCTCCTATTTATTTAACTCGATTTAGCAGGAAAAACTTCAACTTTATGTCGTTCGTTATGTCTGCGTACCAGGTAAGCACTTATTGCTCGACCCAACGGTAACTGCACCTTTACACTCTGCAAGTTTTTACTCTCTTCAGCCATCCTATTCATTCCAATACGCATAGATTATGCACAATCGTGCGCGTCTCTTTAATCCTGCTTTAGGGCTTTTTTTCCGGACAGTTTGCAGTGAACTTTTGCGCGAAAGCGAACAATTAATCGACATGATTATTGCATATTTTTACGCCCGCTATGAGAGTTGAAGCTTTCAATGTTTTCAAAGCTTAATGTTGTGGCATTAAACGATGATGATACTCCACAGCTTATGGTTTAAATGACTTTATGCAAATTGTCTTCAAGAGCAGTGCTTTGCAAATCAACGTGGATCGATTAATGAATTATAGTTAATCACATTTTTATGCTAAGTCCTTCTTTCTTCTCAGGAATCATTTTTTGTTTTTATTGTTGGCTGAAGAGGGCGTATTTCGCGCCTGAGTTTGCTCGCTAACGAGAGGTCATTTCCATTTTTGATAAACGCTGCAATTAAAACGCTTTAATTGCTGCCAACGTCCATAAATTAATTTATTTAATATAGTTACGAATCATTAATGCGTGTTAAGTTTTAAATGTAAATTATTGAAAAGAAACTGTAATTATAGTTCATTACAATCAAATGTTATAATCATGTTTTTTTTTTCTAGAAAAACTACTTCATCAAGAAAGCATAGAAAATATTAAAAGCTTACTTAATTTTTGCATGCAATATCATAATTTATTAATTATCTCCCATTTCCTTGGTTTAATTGAAACAGCTTAAACCATTTTGCATACAAATATTTACTCCACAATTGTATCAGAATTCATAAAAATAATGACTCGTATTAAAGTCTTGAATAATGCATTAATTCAGCATCAACTTTATAGTACAATAACACGTTTTCATTCCATTTTACATTTGTTATTTTACAAGCCATGATTTTTTACCGCACTTATCTTAATGCAGATCATAATGATCAGGTGATTTATACATCGTAAATATGAACAATTAGCACTTCAATTGATGTAGTGCAGAAGAAGAAGATTGCGAGCTCATCGTTGCATATAGAAGAACGAAAAATGCGTTTCGTGCATAATTAATAACCGCATGATATAAAGCAGTTCATGCAAGCAGCTCAGATGGTAAAAAAATTTCTTACTTAATTAAAACTTTACCGCCGCACGTCGTGAGTGAAACGAAATGAAACGGCTACCGCCGACATCGTGTAGCATTCGTCTGTGATTTATGGCCCTGTTTACATCCCGGCAGATAAAAGTTGTGCAATTTTTATTTTTTGCACTGACGGGATTTTTTACGTTTTAGCGTTTTAACTAAAGACTCAAATGCACCCACATATTTTCTGCTTCACCTCTCCGGAAGCAAGAAATTTGCAATAAAATTGATGCATAATGAGGGTCTTTATCGACGTTTCTCTTTGCTGCACTGGCGAATAATTCATTGATCTTTCTGTCTACTCTTCTTTTACGTCAACCCAAGTCAAGTGAGGCAAGCACTATGATCAAATGTAAAAAAGCTCGGAAATAATACAGTTGTAAATGTGCAATAATGACCACTCTGTGAAATTGATGCCAAAAAAATTCGCAGGTGATGCATGAAAATTAATCAGAAACATTTTTTTTTATGTGGCCGCTGCAAGGCCACAACAATTGACCGTAACTTCTATGATACGTAAGTGTCTTGCAAAATTTCGTCCTTCGTTAGCGTGTGAAGTGCCCTGCACTTTGGCACGCTTAAACGTGGCAAAAAATAATGCAAACGGCTTCTGGCGGGTAGGTTTGTACCTGTCTATGCATAAAACACCTACTTGACAGCTGGTAATTAAAATTACTATACGAGAAGGGCGCGTGCATGCTGCAGTGCGAACAAGTGCAGGTCTCGCAGTTTGCAAGCTTCAGGTTAAGAGCTTTCTGGCGTTGTGTGTTTTGTTAATTATTTTGGCATGCAACTAATTCCAGAGTAATCTGACCTACGCTAATCATACAACTGTTTAAACAAACGGCCGAGATGTGCGATGAAAAGAACAAGAAGCTATGAGTAATTAAAATACTTCATGCAGATTAAATTCCTGCTTTAATAAGCTTAATGCAATAATGAAATAGAAGATTTTACAAAATTTTACAAAGCTAGGTTGTTAAGTGTGTAAATAAACTAATTAACAATCAAAGTAAACAAAAGTAATTTTGCCATAATCCAACAAAGTATATGCTTGTTACAAAGAATAATAATTTATTAGCATTTATTTAAATTTAATAATTGCCATATATATTTCTCATCTTTTTAGCTACCAAATAACTCGCAAAAGCAACCATAAAATTCATCAAACACCAAGCCACATAATACACCCAATAAATTAAATTAATTACAACTTGGTACCTAATTAGCAAGGCTATTTTTACGCATTGAAGCGTCTTTATAATAGCGCACATGGCACCGCTGCACATATCCTGGTTCCTCCCATCTGCCCGTCACTTGCAACTTGATGGATCCGTCGGATTCGAATATTCTTCAGGTTTCTACACGTACTCAGCATGACAAACTCAGCATTCATACACGTCGTGCTCACTCATACGCGACCTGCTCCTCATATTTCATTCGAATTGCAGGAAAAAGCCGCCATTAAATAAAAGTCTTAATTAGGTATCTAAAGTGTGCTAGGATACATTCATTGCCGTAACGTGTGCGTGTGTGTTATTAGTCGCATAGTTTATTATTTGTCGCAAGAGTTTTTTTCTCGTTTAATGCAATCTTGCTGGAAACGATGAAAGAAAAGAGTGGCATAAAGCCTGACGGTAAATGTGTAGCGAAAAGTTCGGACTGAATTTAGTTGCTTTCCTGCTGTATGTTTTTCATAAAATAAAAATATACGTTCTTTCCATTTATTCACACGGCTTCACAGGTTAATTTATGCTCGCTTTTTTAATGTTAATTACACATTGACGCAGCGGGGACGGTACGGCTCGTCGACGCCAAATAGACCAATGGGACGGCGTAGAATCAGTTGGCCATAACGCGGAATGCCATTTTTCTGTTCTATCCGCTCCTCGCGTTCGTTAAATTATGGTGTTTGAGTATGTTAAGTAGACATAGAGTGGTAGTAAGTATAGCTAATGTATTACTTATGACGCTTATGATTAAGATTATTAAAATTTATTTTAATTACTTGCTGTACTCACATTGCTTATATACTTTTACTTGCAGTTACCTACTTTTTATTTCTTAAATCAACTCGAATTAACTTCTCCAATAGAACTCTATGTGTGATTTTTCTTCGCATGTCATTGAATCATAAACTAAACAAAAGTCCTAACACATTAAAACATATTTAAGTCATTTACATAAATGAGATAAACTCATAAAGTTGGAAAGTTTTTCCGCGCTTGCTCGTAAAAACATTATCGTTTCATTTCGGCTTTGGCTCCGCACGATTAGATTGTTTGCTGTAGTGCATGTGTGGCATGCCATAAACAATGCTGCTGGTTGGCATAAACTTTTCACCGAATCCTTAATCATCGTCAGACGGGTGAGTTTTAATTCTTCTGCGCGTCGCAAGCAAATGCTGTCCATAAAAAGTCGCTTTTCAGTCGCACTTCAGATAAACACCCACGCGGACTGTGTCTAATTAATGCAAACAATACGCTCGTAAACGTAATCAGTCCACCACATTTGTACGTTTACGACTAATTAACACAAAATGGGTGGAGACACCGATTTGGGCCTTCGAAGCACGGCCAATTATAGTGATTAATTCATCATGTCAGTTCGGCAAGACGTAGAAAGTACCATGTAGATGCACAGACAATAAATCATAGAAGGACGTAAATGCTGCGGTGAAAAAAGTTTAACGCAGCCTTGATGTCGAAATCAGCGTGTATTCATTGATGATGATGGGTGATATGCATCGTTGTAAACGCCTTAAATGGTCATTCCCTATTTGCGCGTCGTGCACGGGCGTCACACGCCAGTCTTCGATGATTTATATAAAATTGCACAATAATTATTCGCGTTTTTATGTGCCGCTTGTGAGTGCGTACGCGCAGGGAACGCAAAACGCTTCTTACGTCACACAATTCAGCAAAAGGTTTCAAAATGAGCAAAACGTCGCAACGGTATTTGATGGATAGTGCCAGCGTGTCTTCTCTTGTATTTCTTCGCGACTCATTTACAAACACGCGTTACGTGTTTTGCAAACGCGTATGGACGGCTATCACGGTAAATTACAAACGTCGATATATTTTATTAAGCAATTGAATAATGCGTATACGCTTAGCACGGAAATTTTTATAGCGTTCGCGGTGGCAGGCGTATTTGCATAATTTTCTATATATTTTTTGCTGCTTGTTCATAATGTTTGCATGTATGTTGCCATTATATGTTCGAATTAGCTTACAACAGGTGAGCATTCTTCTTCGCTGCATTTTTTTAATTTTAATTTACTTTTCACTATGTTGGTATTTTGAAATTTCATTATGCATTATTAATATGGGACAACCGAAGAGTCGTTAAGTCTTTTATTTTATAGAGGCATGCTTGAAGTTTAAAATGCATTTAATTTGTCTTTTTTTTTATGGCAGAAAGTTTATGGAATGTAAATAATGTTTGGAAAAGAAAAGGCTTAATTTAATAGAAGACATTAATTTATTTGCTGCGTACAAAAGCAATATCAAATTGGCATCTGTATTAAATAATTGTCGCTTAAGATGTTGAGCCTTAAAATTGCAGTACGAGCGAGGTATTTAATTTTACTTATATGCATAAAACGTATCATTGAAAACACCATGTATTACCTGCATTACACCTTATTTTTATTGATATATGAAGATATATAAATTAATACAACAACTTAATTAATGTTTAATTTACAGCAAGCAATTTCCATTTCTCTCTAAGTCAATAATCATGATCACATTCATCTCGGTTGTCTGGAAAGCAATGAGATGGAATTAGCAGCATTTTTCATCACATCGATTTAATTGAATCGTGCACCATCACATGCATTCTAAGCATACTCTATAATTGAATTAAAATGATAATCATCGTTTGTGCACGCGAAAAGAAATAATAAATTAAAGGCAATTGGCATTAAAATTCTTGAAATTAATTAACAGAGTGGACTGCACTTGTATCTAACCACTTCTCGCTAATGGTAATGTGCATTAACGCGTAATAATATCAATGTTTTCACTGCAAATCGTTCATACTTATGTTTAGAGCTTGCAAGAAGCAATCTAACAATTAGACAGCATTTGTGTCTTCCACGGGTGTGCACTCAACCGCAACGAACCGATGCACGAATCATTTACGTTTGATATTTCCAACTTTGCGCCATCATTATGCATTCAATCAAATCAATTAGAAGCATTTACTACTTATACGGTTATAATGAGACAATGTCTTTTGACATGGAAGAGTATAGTATGTAGATATACATTGTTTTCTGTACAATGCATGATTCTTGAATTTTGTCTTCGCTTGTTTTTCGCGTTTTGCAATTTTCTCGTTCTATTTTAATAATCTGCAGTTGTTCGGCTGATTAGACGAATAACCTCGATCCGATTTCCACAATGTAGCTTAAATGTCTTCGCCACAATGCACACATTCTCCTGCAATTCTTCATCCTCTAATGTGGTTTCTAAGCGTTTTTCCACCTCGGATGATATTTCATAAGACTGTGTCGGCGTGTGTCCAAGCGTGGTGCAATCGCATCATTAAACAACGTTCTCTTTGGATTTCAACGAGTGTCTTCAATTCATTACTTACTAGAAGTGCATTGAAAGACATTACTCTGTGCGTTTGTGTGAAACGAACAGTGGTATTTTTTAAATTCTTTATACTCAATGTATCAATAAATTATAACTTTTTACTTCACTTACAATGCTCCTGAGATCATCACTCTACTTTATAATAATCCTGTATCCCAACGATAAAATAATTTGCTAAATAAAACACTTCTTAGAAATTTCTTTGTAAATTCTTATTAAATAAAGCTTTAAACATTCAGTGTCATGTCCTCATTTGAAAGCAAAAAAAATCCTTAGTTGTAATCGTCCGTATCCACAACCGATGCCGTGATTTATTGGTTTGTTAAACATGTCCGAATGTATTTTGCGCTTTTTAAATCGTTTATTGCGTTCGTTTTAATGCGGCAGACTGATGCACTCAGTGCCTTTGTGCATCGCTTAAAAAAAGACCGTGCACACTAGACATTTCATTGTCTATGCGAAATCCGTTCATTCCTTCTGCCGACGACGACGCTGCAAAACGTGCATTGATTGAGAACGCATCACAGAAAAATAGCGCGGCGGTGGATTTGCTTTGTGCACCTAAATACAGTATACAATATAGCTATTGCGAATTGCCGCCGGTGTAGAAAAATCTACCGCACAGAATAAAACTACAAAGCTATTAATTAAATACTAACAGCGCAACATGTGCAGGAGCTATTAAAAATATATAAAAATGAAAAACATCAAATCAAATAAAACGCAATAAAATAATGAACATAATTGAACATCAAAGTTTAATAACATTTATTATTTTGCTTATTATTTATTTGTTGATAAACAAAGTCTAGTAATAAATAAATACACCGTGCTAAAAACGGTTTTCTCAAACTTTTTGTGGAAGTCTTTTTTTTTTTTTTTTAATTTCAATTTTAGTTTTTTTACATTTTTGTTACTGCTTAATACATTATCCTATACCTTTTGTAATTGCAATTCAAATTGTTTAAGTGTACTTAATAATAAATATGTTAATTGATATAGAAGAAGTGTGAAAACGCGCGAAGCTTAGAATCAAATAATCTCTTGCAGTTGCGTAAATGACTTAAAATTAAGTTAAAATTTTTTGATTTAAAAAATTCTATAACTGTTAGAGGTGGAAATAGTTATGAAATGAGTGGTGGCGGTGGTCACTTTGGTTATCATTGCAAGAATCTCAAATGTTCCTGACGTATTTTCCTTTCATTGCGTATGTGGGAATAAAATAACAAATTTTCTTTCGGTCCACAGCTTACCATGAGCATATGCATTCAGATTGTAGTTTTGCACGTAAACGTAAATATGATAAATTACACCGAATTACATTATACATCAAGATTGTTTAGAACACTGACTTAAATACACTATACTCCATTTTCCAAATTAGTTATGAATATCATACCTAGTTCATTCTCATAGTATACGTAAAAATATATCAAATGTACCGTAATAACATAATCAAATCTAAGTCTCGACATTTAATTAAAAACACACCTAAATGTTTTCATCTTAACTCCATCTTTCTAACGTAAATTCTCATATATAGTAGTAAGATTTCATATTTTTTATATGAAAAAAATCTAATTAAACGAAGGAAGTCATTTATAATAATATGCACTAATAAATTATTACTGTAATCGCAGCAGTCGTCATACAATGTGGAGGAGAAAAACCAGCAGCACACATGGTCGCGTGGACAAGTCTTAACTGGAATCATGTTTTTCAGCTTCTAGTTTAGGTTAAGGGTGGTTCGATAGCGTCCGCTGCTGTCCCGCTCATTTATCATATTTTTATTTATTTGTGTTTGCTGTGCCAAGCACACATTTTATTTGTGCCTCCGGTCGGTTAGTCCCGAAAACTAGTAAAAGTCGTAATAAATTACTCGCAAACGTCACAAATATAACAATCATTTAAAAATCATAAACGCTGCATAAAAGCTGAAAATGCTCGATAACATCTGACACTGACGTGGCTTGTAAACCGCGGTTTAATTTCAAACGAGTTCCATAAATCAAAGCTTTAAGAATGTATATGCTATGGAGATGAAAATTTGCAAGTCAGCTAACCTGTATATTTTGCCTACGTTGCAGATACTTCCTTCCTCCTCCATATATGGTTATCCCGTGGTTGTCATTAAATTTAAAAAAATATCAGCTTGTAATGATGCCCTCAATTAATGTAGTCAATTGTACGTGCAATCATCTGTTATTGCAACGTTAATGCCGTCTTTATAGCGGCGTGCCACGATCACAATGCAAATGGCTTAATTATAAAATGTGTATTAATGTAGATAACTCGCGGGGATATCTCCGCTGCAAAACGCAACCCGACGCCCGTGGGGGTGTCGGTTGGCGGTCATCTGCCTGGCGCGCCGCGTGTACTTCCTTATAAGAATGCGGCGGTCGCTCTCCGTACTCGCGCTCAATTAACATTGCATCCATGGGATGGACAGGTGGAGCGCGAGAGGACTCTCATGCATGGCTAACAAAGAGTCAATGTGTCAACTAGTGGGCAGGTGATTGCGATACCGACGAAGGCGCATACCGCGGATGCGCGAGGACGTGTCCGAGTCATCGACGCCATCGGCTGTCGGTGGTTTTAATGAGGCTCACCCACGAGCGCGCGCGCATTAAACCGTTCTGTCTACTTTTACTTTCATTCCGACTTCCGGGATATCCATGTTGACGATAGGTACACCTTGTGTTAGGGTCAATTAGTCAGAAGGAGGTTTATTAGATATGTTTGATTAGTATTGAATATTCATTTATTCATATTACAGACAAGGATGAAAACCTATTACAAATTGTAAAATTTTTTGGAACACCAAGGTGTTGCATACGCGTGCGAAGTCACAGAGTGAGTTATTTATGGTCTTATAAAAGTTCATAGTGCTCTGAGTTTGCCGAAGGACTAATAATAGTATAAATATCTATGGGTCGTAACATGAAGCCGCTTACTTTGTAATTACTTATGCCACCCTCTCTTGTTTCTTTCGTTGGCGGCTGGTAGGTGCATTAAAAGCTTGATGCTTTAATGTGATAAACGAAAATAAAAACGGCCTCATTAGTTGTTAGATTTTTCGAGGTTGATAAAAGTACTCTAAATTCTTAAATAAAAAGAAAAAAAATTTAAATTTTAATTAATATGTGAATTTGTTAATGCAATTGCCACATTTTGAAATTATTGATTTAATGCAACATACATACTATAGTTTATATTTTAATTAATTTCTTTACGTTTGTCATAACGTAACCATTTTTTACCATTAGGCGAATAAAAGATAAGAGTCATAAAGTTGGCAAAGCTTTATCCCAACAACTGGTTGAGATTCTTGAATCTTTCCTCTTACTAAACAGCAGTAAACTGCTATTAATTTATATTTTTACATACTAAATTTTATAGAAAATATTTATGCATTCACACAATCACAATAATCTTTCTTTTATACTAAATTTCTTATATACTATGTAGCTACATAGTATCCAGGTAAATATTACCCATCAATCGACACGATCGACACTTACATCCATCATTCTATACTCATCTCTTCACCAGTCGTAAACCCATCTTGCCTTATGGCCGTATACAACAATCGTGGTGGAGGAAAAATTAATGACTAATATAAATATCCTGTAAAGCGAAACGAATTGAAGCGAAGCCATTCCATCGATATTTATTACTCAAAGTTGTCTTATCAAACACGCTCGTAATCCGAGTTCCATTTCATTCTTTCATGCTCTATACCAGTGCTCTTTTTATTATCCTCTCTGGTAGAGATTCATATCGTGGACACACACTAGAACTATCCATTTTCAATTAATACATCTGCACGTAATCGCCAGACGAGTTCGGCCTATCCAATGTTCTCGAAGTAGTGAGATAGCAACTTGCGTAAAGTAAGAATCGAAGATCTAATATTTGATAAAAACGCGTATATTGAATTTCTTGAAGCACTTTTTAGAAACAATTTATGCGGCTTAAAAGGCAGTAATTTCGTGTGGACCACTGATAGTAGTTAGGAGAAAACCTACACGCGGCTATCATTATAAGTAGATATCATTGAAAGTAATTTGAATAGTAAAGTAAAAAGTTGTGAATCTAATAACAATTTACTAGCATCGTGTCGATAGTAGATAGCCAACTGCATCAATATTCAAATTGATAGCATACACAAATTAGTTTGAAATGTTTCAATATTCGATTAGTACATCGCTAGACTCCTGACTAGATAAACCTGCTTCGGGATTTCGATTTAGTATGCTGAGAATGGGTTTGCCTTGAGTCAAGATGCGCTGAGGTCAGCGTACGTTGCCTTAATTGGAACATTGGACAAGGAAGGGGTGGGCTTGGTTTCATTAAAAACGTAATCTTTAGGCAGAGCATATAATTACGCGAGTTTAATGGTGAGTAATTAAAATTTTTTTAATCCAACTATGTCCACTCCGGTCGATGTGCCTTGGAACACTTTAAAAATATAGAGTTTGTCGCCAGAATACGAAATTAATATCTAATTAAGCTTTTCTGCAGTCAACCCAGTTTAATTGTGTAAAGTGATCCGGATATTAATTTTGCAATCATCGTATGTATATGGCGCAAAATATAGGAAAGGAATAGTATATCCATAAGTCATTAAGTTATTAATTTTTTAGCGCTTTATTATGGTCTTTAATTAAATATGCTAATTTCGGATGAGCGCCATTAAATGAAGTAGTTTTTGGAACATGCCAAGCAAATAATTTACGCAATTTAGATTGAAATTGTTTCGTTTAATGATGTTCGAGTCGTAAAGTGTTTGTTTAATCCCATGGGTGATCATGGGATAATCATATCAACATTCCGAATGGCTGACATTCTACTTTCCATTTTTGAGCACCAAAGTCAGTTATTGTCCCGATGCGTCCTTTCAGAAAACAATTTAATTTAATAATGTCACGTTTTGCTCTCTCGCGGTTCGGATTTCTGCGATTCGGCATACCTGGAGGAGAGTCGCGCTTGCAGCGTAATTGATGATAGTTTTGCCTCGCACCGCGCTCGCATGCAAGCGCATAAGAAATCGTAAACCGAAATGTCAGGCAAAAATTTTATGATTTATGTGCGCCATCATAGAATTTAATAATCAATTTCGTCATTTATTATTTACGGAAAAAACGCCCGACGCTGCGTGCGCGCATCACATTTTACAAAATGGCGCACTTTTTTCTCGCGAAATTCGATTCTAAGCAAGCAGACTGCAAAACCTTGAATGCATGAGAATGCCCGCCAACAATCACGCTCGCATAATATAATGTTTATTAATTTTACGATCAGTACGACCTTATTTTATTTTCTTGAAAACTTTCGATTTTACTGAGGGAAAACTTCATTTTGTTACTTAAATCGACTTGTTGTTCTATGTACTTTGAATTAATAGCTAATAATATTGAGAGTGCAATCGAAGTTAATAATTTATGCTGAAAAATGTGAAATAAAAGTCGCCGAAAGCAGAAAATTATAAATAAAAGTGGTATCGAATGACACGCCGACTTTTTCTATACCGGATTTATATCAATATAAAATATTTCTTTCTCACCTCACCTGCATTGATTGCACGAGTATCATATATATTTGATTTTATTATCTGCAGCACTATAGTTACTATTATCATTAGTACGCTAATAAGCTTGTTTTACGACTTCACGATTTCACAATTTAATCCCTTCTTCCATATGCCGTTTTAAACTAAACCTATATCAGAAACACGTTGATACACGGTAATTAAATCGACTAAAGCCTACATTTCCTTTCCACTAAAACATTTTACTCTTAGGCATTGGAAATTTAATTGACAATAAAACTCATAAACACTCTTTAGCAGCTACGTTATAACTAAGGCCGTAATTATCACAAAGAACAGGCGTTCTGCATGTATTTATACAAAATAAAACAATAATGTGAGCTTAAAGTTTTATTTTCCTGGCAACAGGTCGCCGTACGCAACACACAATGCAAGATGTAGCACATAAAATAATAAACTTTTGGGTCATAACAATAAAATAAATTACACATCAGGGCACCACCTTCCTACCAGTGTACACGCCGCCAACGAAAAGTCATTCCGGTAAAATACGAGCGCGTTTCGTTTATGGTGTCCGATGATTCGGGGCGTTCGGCAGCAACGTGAAGCGCATAAAAATGAATTAATGTGTTAATTAGAAACCGAAGTCGGGGCTGCCATTTGCGCTAAGGAAATAGAAAATTAAGTCATTGAATTCGTGCTTCGGCACTGTTACGTTAAAAAATTGTGTGAGGTCGGAATTTGTTGAGAACAACGGCCTCGAACGTGGCTACAAAGAGACGACTTGTTAATTGTCAATTTGAATTTTGTTATTGCTTTTGAGGGCATCCGACCCTGGAATTACAATAAATCTGTGCCAAGTGCAAACCAATGGCAGGCAACGAAATTAATGAAAGTAGGTCTATTTATTTTTATTATTTTAATAATTTCACCATGCAATAAGCGAAATAATGAATTCTATTTTTGTTAGATAGGGTTACAACATTTCTTGAGCTGGTATACAATTTATCTCAAATCTCATGTACACGTTCCTGGAGAAAAACGTAATAAACCCGATAATAACATGGCACTATACTAGAAATTAATTACGCAAATTGCTTCAAGCGATATCTTGATGCGACTTTGATATGTACACCTTTGGTGCTACCGCCATCCTTGTTCGCATCCTGGAACGGATCTGCAAAGCATTGTGAATAAAATAAACAAGTACCATCATTAATTATAATTATGTCTCTGTTACTTTATACTACTTAAGTTTGAATTGCAATGACTTCTTGTTACATTTCTTGCTCATAATGCTATAACTTTGTAATATGAATAAATGTCACTTCTCAACAAGTTTCCTAAGAAACTGTTTTATATTCAATAGAAATATCAATCTTCATGCATTCGGCATAAATTTATTACTAGTCATTTGAAATTCAAAATTTTTAGCTTCACCAAACACATGCGCCCCTGTGCGATAGGCAACCAACCATTCAAATGTATGGTAGCAATTTCGTAATTTTGTAATTCTAATGGCGTCCTGCTTTCTTCGCCGGTGCCGCTAGGCCATTCTTGCTTGTAGTTACATGCTATCGTGGAACGTGGCGTCACACGCCGCAGTGCGTGCTTCCGGTCTTTCGCGGCGGTTTATTCGTGGTTGCGTTGGGGCGGCAAAATAAGAGAACGCCCTTCGTACGACTTCCAACCCGCAACGCCGTTGAGCAAAACTAGGGAAAATACGTTCCAGACATAAGTAGTATCGAGCGTTTGTGAACGACATGCGACATTTTTTCCTCTACCTTGAAGTGATATCTTGTGCTGGGGCGGCCATTTTAATTTTATGATTATTGCGGGTGCATGTTAGAACGTAGAAAATAGCAACGTAAATAATGCATGTCGCGTGCAGCTTGCAATCGGCATTCAGCTCAAACACAAAGTTTGAAATATATTCGTTTGTCGGGTATTGGTCTCGTTGTATGCGAGGCATTCCAGCGAGTGTGGTTAATGAGGGTGAAAATTCAAGGAAATTAGGATGGACGCCATGTTGGAATGAATTTGCAAATTGCGCTTTCTTATACATAATTAGATACATTCGTGAAATTATTGCATGCGGATATTTTCTAATAGGCGCTAATTTATTTTTGTACTTTTTAATTGATGTTAATATAATAATTATTTATTTATCGAATATTTGTTGCTTCGTTTGTGATACTTCATAAGTTTCATTGTTATCGGCACCTGTCGCTCGTAATCGTCTGTAATTCATTCTTTATTACGCCACATGTCTGCTTGTCGAGCAATTATGCCTCTTTATTTGTTTTCGCTTCTCAGCGCATCGTTCTCACAGGTTGCGCATCCTTCAATTTGCAATTGCAGCCTTTATATTTACTCACTCTTTGGCAATGAATATCGCATTACAGCGCACACTTGCCCGAATTTTCATAATAACACCGAGTTAATGCGATAACAAGACATCATTCAAACTTCAAATAACCAAACGCACAGGTGAAAATTAAAAAGGAAATTGCAACGTGCAATTTATTGCCTCAAAGCTGTTGTAATTGCCTTTATTGGATTATTCCTTGCTAATCAGATCTACAAGACGCATACTAAACTGTTTGTTGCCATGATATGAGACACCCAAGGGTGATAATAATCTACCATAAATGTTGAGTGATGAATCCACATAGCCTAATCTTGCTGATGTTTTCGGAAAACTGCACGGCATTTTGGTTCCCGAATTTAATTTTATTATCAACATTGTAAAAATGCGCTCAAGAGGTGAATTTTAATTACAATGCCGACGAGTCGTGAGGCACTTGTCGGGTAGCGCCCATTGTGCTTTAATTACACGTTTTTATTCGCCGAAATTGCACGAGCATGCCACATGGCTGAGGAACGAGGAAGTTGTGGTGCAATCTGCTGGTGGCATCGTCGACTTTGTACGTGATTTTGATTCAATCTTATACGTAACCAGTGTTCAACAACGCAAAAGGTGATCAATTTTTTAACGTAATTAATTTGTGAGATTTAAGCATAGCATTAGATTATTAATCGCTTTTTAATCATATCCTACAAGATATTTCTGTTTTTGTCTATGCTACGATGAATTAACAAACCAATAAGACTGTAGAAAGATTATAAAGGAATTAGCAATTAACACTTGAGATAAATATGTTAAAAATCAGTAGAAAAGAAATTAATGTAGTATGGCATTGTACAAAGAGTTCTGTTGTATTAAGGTGAGATATTTGTTTATTTATACTGCTTGAAATGCCACGCTTTTTAGCACTTTTTAGGCAGGGTTCGCCAATTGTTGAATATTATTATCTTCAGAATAGAAACCCACATCCACCAAGTGAGTTTATTAGTATGCTATATTGATATGTTTTCTATAATATTTCTTCATGGTTATGGTAGTAAAGTTGAAGGTTAAATATTGAATTCGAGTATTGATAGTACGTTCCAAGAGACAACACCTTTGAATGTTAATGATTGCCGACAGATGATCAAATGATTATCTGTTATTGCAACGTCCCTTACTAGAAATCGCTGTATTCAAATAAAATTTTAATCATTTGATTATTTCTTTACTCATCTATTGCCATACAAATATCCTCCAGTGAAGGTACTTCTATAGAAGCACAAATAATGCGCTCAAATTATTACTACCCAATTAGATACACGTCTAAAATATAATTTATAGCAAATATTAAGCGCAATTAGAACATGCCTGAATGTGCATTTGCAGAGTCTGAATCTGGATGGCTATTGAATTGGTCCAAGCACGATCTGATGTTAACCGCAATTAATTCGAGGATATGCTGCAAACATATAATTTCGATGATTCGGCGCTGCACGAAGAATAACGCCGATTATTATCACAACGTTTATGAAAGTAAATATGTTGATTGTAAATGTATATTCGCGCATTAAAGTAGGCACTTTGATAAAATAGATTTTCTCATGGTTCAATACATTTTTCATCGGCTTTACAACATACCAACACGTCTGTCAATGTGTATCTCTTGTGTATTCTGTAGTCAATATAATTTGATATGTGTATGCTATTAAGACATTTATCTTGAATGGCGAAGAATCGCCATAAAGAAATATTTAAACCCGATTGTCATGCGGCCTGAGGGCGTCAATATCGCCGCGTAAAGGTAGCGCAGTTATTCATTAAATTTAAGAGCAATTTAAGCATGCTAATCTGTAATACGAGATAACGGCAATTGCCCACAAGCACTGCAAAGTTGAAGCGAAAGGTAAAGGTGGAAACGAACACGGACGAGGTGGAAATTACACGCCGTAAATTTTATAGTATTTATTGAATGCGAAATTAACGAACCCGCACGGATACGTTTTTTCTGATTGCAATAAACGGTGCCTATCTGCAAGGCAGCGCATTGTGCATTTGATTGGAAAGCGGTTCGCTGCTGCACCTAACATATCTAATTACACAGTAACATTGTTTCAACACGACATTTTTTAATTGACTGCGCGTCAGCCAGCACAACGCAATAATTATTTCATTCTAAGATTTGAATTTCAAACTTTGTCACACTTTGTTCGTCACACTTTGAACACGCAGTGGCGTCGTCGTTGTCGTACATAATGTATTCATAAATATAATGATTTTGTTTTAAATTGGTGCCACGCCATTGTGGCAGCCCTTTTCCGCGTCGCTTTTTTGTCGCGCTGCGTGCAGCCGTCGCATGCAACCATATTATACCATGCTGGACGTGGCGCATGGAAGGAATAAAAGTCATAATTGATGACGCCTTGGATTCCTTGTTTTCCGGAAGACTGACCCGTAAATTTACGCCGTGTCGCGCCCCGTCACATTTCAATTCCCCATTTCGAATTTTGAATTCTTTCGTCGTGCACGGCCGAGAGCAAACACGTTTCGTGTAACGACGGAAGGAAGATATAAATATGCCAATGAGGTGCTTGGCGCAATGTCTCTTGACACTTCTCTTCACGGTGCAATGCAAAGTTAATCAAAGCTATTAAAACAAAATGTCGTTATTAACAGCGACCCATGAGAACACAAAAACATGAAATAATGATTGCTTATTTGATAGCCGACCAAAAACATAATTCAATACGAAATTTATGTGAGAAACTAAGAGGTTACATACTTCTAAGAGATTTTATTGGAGGCCTAATTTTATATGTATTTATAGGCTTTGCTTGATGATAAATCCGCATAGTTATAGAGAAATTGTAAATTTCTTGTTGATTGAACAAGTTTGTAAATCATCGACTATATTACATCCAATAGCTATCAAACTAGTAACCACAATTGATTAAAAATTTATTCAAGATCATAAAAGTCGTTAGAAAAGCGCAATCAGTATAAATTATATGCATAATATATTTGTTTATCTAAAACATTTGCATTTTCTAACAAACTAAAATGCAGGTCTAAGCTTTAATTTAGTCTTGAAACTTTCTAATTTTATCATTTTTAATTCTATTGTTAAAATCTTTCGTTTATTAATTTACAAAAAAGTCAAATGGTTAAATTTTAGAGAAACTTTCGACAGAATATTTTTCTTCTTTTGTATCTTTTCTATGAAACTTTCTTGTCGTATTCAGTATGTCCATTTACAGATCTTTTAGTTAATTTACTCACATTAGCAGATTAAAGATTAACTGCTATTCTAGTCCTAAACCTAAATTAAGTGAATTTCTATAACATCGTAGTTCATTCCGTCATGTGTAAATAAAATTACAGAAATGTGCACACTGTTGCGCACCAGCTGAGAATGCAAAGATTGTTGTTACATCTGAAAGGGAACATAATCCGAAGCCCACATGACATCCACATCCATCTAACCTATCTAAAGACTCGCTTGGAAACAATGTCGCAACAAATTGTATTTACAATTCCGTACACGGATTATCTACGTACATTGTTCAAAGAGACTTTCAAGCTACTCTAGCAAGCGAATCATTGGAATCGACAGTTTTCAATTAGAAATTAAACACTGCATGTGCTGCAGCATTGTAGAAAACGCGATCGACATCTGGTTGTTTAAAATGGCTGTGCGTCAAGCGGTGAGCTATGTTAATTCGGCGCCGGTCGGCAAAGTAAAGAACTGAGATTCGCATCTTTCGTTGTTTAAGATTTCCGATTGCGCAAGCGGCAATCCTCGAGCATTGCATTGTCGGCATTTGCGCTTTATTTGCCTACGTAGGCCGGATTGTGCAATGACAATTTTCACAATGATGCCATAAGCCTTCTTTAATTTGAATTTATTTGCAAATCCATAAAGCTAGAAACTTGATACTTTAAACAACTACTTGTTTCCAATTTGACGTAAAATACACTGCAACTGTTTACTTATTATGATAGATTGGTTCCTATATAACCATTTCAACGTATTATTAAATATTTATTCTTAATTATATGTAATGTTGGATTTGATTGGTATTTCCATTACTGCAACCATCCCGGCGGATGACTGCCACCTCGTTAATTCCTCTGCTCCAGTAGAGATCTGAAAGTCCGATTGTGCAGCGATTAGTTACGGCAAATGATGCGTGAAATCTTTCTCTTAGCACACGGCAATACGGTAGCAGAGCAACTAATCGACCGAGCTGAATGTCCACACGCCAAGACTAGTGCTAGGCGCTGAAGACAAAAACCTAAAATGTCTACGGACCATTAATGCCGCTGTTCCTGGCTGTTACCTGCGCAGAAACCGTAATTACTCCACGAGAAAACACCCAGCGAATAACAATCCTCAATTTGTATCGACGGCGATTTGCAAACAATTTGTACAATGTAACTATTGCACATTTCTGCACAGCTTATAATAAATTATGTTTAATAATGGACAATTTGTTAACTTGTACGTCGACAAAGATATATTGCCTTTTTAATTGTTCATATAGGTGTAAGTTGAAGCACGTGAAGTTGTTCGTTCTCCGGAAAAAAAAGAACTCAATTTATACAAATGATTTATTAGCTAATAAGTGATAAATTATATAGTTCGGAGTCTGGAATGTTGTATATTTTGTGTTAGCTATAGAAATTGATTAATGCTGTTGCAAATAAAACAAAGAATTTATATACCTGGCCTCGCACGAAATAAAAAGTATAGTAATTATTATTAGAGGGTGCGTCCTATATTTTCCATGAATCCACACACACTTTTCGAATTTAATGTTCCGTCTTATTCATCAGAAAATAGTTTGATTTTGTGATTGCTTGACCTCGCATTCAACTGTAACAGATTGCGGCACCGTTACTGTATAATATCTTAAGGGTGAGGTACCCACGCTGCATATTCTGCCAATTTCGCTCGCAGCTCTACACTTCTCGTGATTAGTAATCATCGCTACAATCGTCGATCATTCCATCAGACAGTTGCATGCGCTCCACCCACACGGTGTCGATAGGTGAAGCCATGTACCTCACCTCTCCACTTTCAACTGTTTCCACGCTCCGCACGCTGAGTGCAGACATTACGCAATAATTGGCAAAATTCCACCGCGCATTGCATTGTGTTCATAATCAATTAAAGTGTCGTTCCGGAACCGGCACATGAGGCATTCTTACCGAGTGAATTTAATCCGACGGGCCGGTTGCAGCCAGGCTAGACGCAGCTGAATAATTTCAGCCGTGCGCCTCGACTGCAGCAGGTAATTGAAAGTTTAAATTGTTCGTTCGTCAAAATGCGTGCGACGCTGGAGCACACGTAACGTACGCAATTATTGAGCTGCGTACGAGCGCGCCGTGGAAGATATGGGGACCGCGGCGAATTGGTAATACGATGTAAATAAGCGCACGCAAACTGCCGGAGAATAATTGCACCCCGGTTTCATTGCAGCATGCGACGTTTTTTATGCTCTCGTTTTTACACGAGTTTGCTGCCAGTCCATGTCGGCCACTTCACGTAATTGATAATTAAGCTACTGGTATTTGTTCCCAGGCTATTTCTTCCACGTATTAATTAAATTCTACAAACTTATAAAGCACCTGTCGGGAACAATCGAAATCGACAAAAATATAATTTTCGACATCGAATAGTTTAATACCTACGAGTTATAACAAAAATAATCTACGCATATTCCTTAACAAAACTTTCTTTAGGATCCAACTTATTTTCAAAATAAGCTTTCCGTTGCACAAGAGGTAAATGCTTCTGCCTCAATAAATAATTCTCATTTCCATGAACTGAGTACATGCTCTCTCCCTCTTTACCCATTAGTTTCCTCAATGCTTTGTTCCTCTCAAGAGCTTTACCATAAAATTCAATTGCACCCTCAGTAAACATAGGATTAAGATGCTTAAGTTCTTCATCAACTTTTCTCTCAAATTTCAACTGTGTAAAATCTTTAACAAAGCAATAATTGGTAATAAAGAAAGTAGCAATTAAACCATACATAGGCAATCTAAGACCTAGTGGTTTTACATAAAAATTATATCTCATATTTAAGAACTGACTGACTGCATATGTGCAATAAACTGCTAATGTAGCATACATAGAATTTGCATAAACCTTCCATGTTTGTGTCATTCTTATCTCTCGAGCCATTGCATACATTTGTGCCTTTTCAGACAACACTAAAGAGTTCAAGAAATCCTTTGCTTCCTTTGAATCCCAGACAACAGACTCAGACAAAATCTGAAATAAAACAGCTTTGCAAAGATTACTTATAGTTTCAAATCATTTACCTTAATGTTTTGTTTTTCAATTGAATCCACATTATTATATGCAAAGTTTACTGGTAATCCTATTAGACATCCAAATTTACTGGCACTAGTTCCAGCACTGAATATGTCAAACCCAATAACTGAGAAAGATTTATACAAGTTCTTTGTATTTGGAGCAACCTATAATACCTTCAATAGTCAATACTATTAGAAAATCGTAATGAGTACATACCTCTGCTAGATCAAGAGCTTTGTTAAATCGTTCTATTAACTCTGGCTTCAACGTTACAGCTACTCCATTTCTGTAAAATATTGTACCTACTTACTGTAGTCACATAACCTGTAAATACCTACCGGTAATAATGCACAATATCTTTGTATTTGTCGATTAAAAAAGTATTTGGAACAAAGTGGAGACAAAATGCTCCTAGTCCAGTAACCGAAGCAACACCGAAAGAAAACTTTCTTCCGGATTCTGATACAAACCATGATTGGACCTTTCTGTAAGACATCTCGAAGCGCTACCACGCTTGCCGCGTGCGAGAATACTGAAGATGGAATAGTTGTAGGCAACCATCTATACATATTTTACATTTTATTCTACGACTTGCAACCCTTAAAATATAAATCGACTTCGAATAAAATCAAAATTTAAAGAATACGTAAAAAACAGAGAAACGAGCTAATATTCAATAAGTGCATTAAAAGCAAAATTCGTATATTGTAAACGTCACAACAAAAACAGAAATGTTCAAATCCTGAAATGTTGACTATAACATTCATAGGCACACTAAAATACAATTTGCATGAAAAATTGAATATCCTCGTATATACAAACTGTTTAATACGTCACATTTGAGTAAATCTCAACGATACTAGGATATTGTGAACGTGGAATGTGTCAATTTAATAATTATGAAAATACCCAACCAGTTCATTCCTTGTTTTGACGTCTCATTATAATTTGGCACAATAATAACATAATGTAATAAATTATTCAATCGATATATCAAGTTCACAATGAATCAATTAGACAAGTAAAAACCGTTTATACGTTTAGAATCTTATAGAAAAATAGTCTGAATTTGTAACACTACAAAACCAATCAGTGGTACTCATGTTATCCGTTCTTAGTCCCAAATTCATGTAAAATATCACATGCCATCGCAATGTCGTTCTTTGTAATGCCCAACGCTTTTATGACTGACTCCTTTGAGTAGCCCTCACTGACTAGTTTCTTTATATAGTCAATATTAATGTTTTCGTAATAGACATTGTTGTCCTTTGCTGTGAGTGGATTGTACTTTACTTTCGGTGCCGGCTCCATCTGCATATTTTCATAGAGATGGTTGAGCTTGGCACTAATGTTTGGTGTGGTGTTTGACTTAACGGGCACGACTAGGCTTGGCTTGGTTTTTGATGGGTAGCTTTGATGTCTGGTTTCTGGTTTGGTAGTAATGTTATTCATACAATTTGTTGAACTAATGAAACCGCATATCGTTTCCGGTGAACTAAGTTCAACTACATGTCGCTCCGCATTTTCAGGTCCCTTCGACGTAGTCTCGAGCCGACTTGCGATTGGCATTTCAAGCATTGAACAACATTTTGATATCGCAGGAACGTCGACAGCATAGTACGTGAGATTCGTCACGGACTGGGCCTCATTTAGTGGCTTGGGATTAAATTTGGCCAAGCCATTTGTGCGTGAGCTGGACGATGATGGCGCTATCGTTACTTGCTCCAAAGTGGGCGAACTTTTTCGTGGCGGCAGCGGCGGAGGAAGATTCAACGGCGGTACTACAATTGTGGGTGTAATACTTCGTCGTACAACGCATGGACTATTTCTTGGGGACATTGTTGGACTGGCCGGAGGCTGAGACAAAAACATTACATTCTGAACAAGACAATGAGCATTAAACTCGACAGACTTACATTGAATTCGGAAGAAAGGGAAACTGAGATTAAAGAACTACCGGTACAACTCCACAATTCACCAGTATCCTAAAACATTAACAATTTTAGTACAATAACAGTCGTAACTCTCTTTTGAACACAAACACTCACCTTAAAGTATAAAAAGCAAAAAAACAGTGCAGTCAGTGATTAAGAAAACTCGTTGCGTTAAGCCAAATAAACATGAGTCAATTCAGAATGCTCAATTGTTTTTTATATAATTGTATAAAAATAAAGCATTCAGATAGTGATAAATTCCGACCCATTATGGGCCATGCAATAATTCTCTACGATTGAGTGTGAGCATTACAAAACTCAATCATTTCTTTAAGCATGCTTCATTTTAAGAAATGTACCAACTAACATATATTAAAATGAACATTTAATACTGAGAATTAACTTATAATAATGTAAAAAACAATCATTTGCTTCCAAAATGATTATAAAAAACGTGATAAAAAAAAAAGAACAGACACACATCTGTGCCATAATTGCATGCAGGCGGCCAACATAAGACAAAAGCGCAGTTCCTGGCACAATTAATGTTTGCTAGAATCGTGTGCAGCACAGTGGTAATTCAGTCTGCATAATCGTTTGTGCAATGTCTTTGTTGTACCTCAAATTCAAGATCGTCATCATCAAAGTTCGTAGCATTCAGCGACGATCCCACTGCGCTTTTGGAACGATTGTGCGATTTGCGAGGATCAAAAGGATCGACGACAATTTGTTCTGTACCTTTGATTTCAGCCCGGCAGAAGGGACACCCTTGTCCTTCCGAATCCTATCATCCAATACAGTCCAAATTAGCAGGAATAACATTTCTTACTTTTTAAAACTGAATTACTTACAATTTGCCACGCAGTTAAACACGGCGTACACAATAAATGTCCACAGGGTTCAATCCTTACATCTTTGTCATTTTCTGCGCAAATTTTACACAGTTGGAAGGTACTACCCATCTCACAGTACAATTCATATTGCTCCTGTGTTACGGCGATGTGATCCTCTGGCGTTGGTTGCACAGCCCAACTCAGATCGGGGTTGTTAATGCGGCCATCCGGAAATTGATAGCTTGATAAAAAGAAGGAATTCATTAAGACAGTTAATAGACGACAAATAAAATCGATTTAATTAATGACAATGCCTAAAATGCTCAAGCTAACTTACAATCCCTCTCTGTAGCCATCTAGCAGAGCCTGAATGAGACTTTTGTTCTGTGGAATCGTTTGTAGAATTTCCCCATCCGCAGTCACGTACCCTATGGCCCATTGTCCTAGCCTCGTGCAAGAGAGCCGGAAGACGTAGCTACCCGCTTTGTTAATGTAGCGCTGAAGTCTTGCTTTTACTTCGTCGTACGTCAGGAAAGCTACGTAGCCTGGATGTGTCACCGCTAGTATTTTCCAATTTCGAAGTAACGTTGTCCATGGTTGAAACAACCTTGATCAGATACAATCTTAGATATGATATAGAAATATATTTTATCATAACTTACCGTGTAAAGACGTCGAATTCAAAATTTGATATGTAATCATTGCATGTTAAATCTATTGTAGACTTTAATGCCATTGCTTCCAAACCTGTACTAATTGGATGAATCTTGTTTAATTCCTGGCGAAAAATCTTCCAAGGAACCAGTGTACTAAAAATTCAAATAAAAACATGTTTTCAATTTCATTATTGATTTGCAAAATGCAACACTCGTATCACAGATTAAGATATTACATTTGTTAATTTACCACTCCTGTTTAATTGTGATACCAAATTAGAGAGCTCAGCACAAAACAGTCACAATTTCCCAATAAAGTTAAACTCAAATTCAGTTAACAAGCGGCGGCTAGTGAAATACATGAAATTTCAATGGGAACAGCTGATAACATTAATGTTTATATTTTCGAATTTGTAACCACTTTTGAATGGATATGCATTGATTTCCATTCATAAATGTGTTGAAATGATATCTACACTTTGGTAAATTTACATGTATCAGCTGTTAATTAGCATATTGATTTGAATAAGTATACCAGTTTTAAAAATGTTTACCTGCTACTAAAATTGGACCTCCAAAACTCGGCTGCGTCTGACTTTGTGATGCGAAACTGATCGCCAGCAAATAAACCATTTGGAAACAGTGCTTTTAATTCACTTAACATGTGTGAAAAAACCAAACTGAGCTTCGTCAAATTGCGTCGATAATGAGAGTTCTCATCAAACATCTTCTCCTTGCCTTCCTTGAATAACTTGATTGCTTGTTTACACTTGCGCATTAAATTAATTATAAATATGTTAAAGTGTTCATTGCTATGTAACTGCATCATATTGTCCTCATACTTTGAATAAATAAGTTTGAGTCTTTGATAGGTGTCTGGCAGGATGTCCAGAATGAAAGGAGGTGAATTCTTCAAGTTCATCTTCTGGTGTTGACACAGTTTCACCACTTTGTCCATCAACTTCCATGTCTTGTCGAGCGTTCGCTTGTCGGTGGCGTATTTAGGGTGCGTACACACATCCGAAAACGCGCCCTGTAGTTTGGAGAAGATCGTACATAGGTTCTTGTGTTGGATGGGCCTGTTCCGGCCTGCCATTTTGAGGAAGCTTCCGTTTCGGCACGCTTATTATATAATCGCTGTCGATGCAGTTATTGGAAACCTCGAAACGAACGCATCAATCCACACACAGAACACAACCGCACGAAATTACGCCACCCGCAAACATATTTCATTGCAATGATACCGAAGATCGCGACGATTCTTCCGATTTCGACTTATTACGGAGTGACTGCGAGTGACACATTTATGACAGACGCAGTTAACTCCAGGGTCAATGAAATGACCTGTAATGCGAGACCGTGCGATGAACTGCGAGTTGATACGAAAAGCAGCGAACCGCTACGTTTTGAAAGTGTTTTATCTTTTTCCCACATTCCTGGTTCACCATCGACGCTCTTTGCATTACATCACACTTGTGTAAAATGTCGTAAGAAATCAAAGGCAATGGAATCTAGACTCTGTGTAAAATTGGTTTATACGCTTTTACATAGATGTCGCAGTAGTTTCAGTTAAAGGATTTAAATTTTTAAAATTTGATTAAACATTTCGATTAACAAATAAAGCTTCGCACGTCTTGTTATTAGAATAACTATACACATATATAACTAGTTGATATAAAAAATTAATGAAGTTATCAAATTAGTAAGTAAAGTCCGTTATATTGTTTCCTAATTTTTAATCAACAAGTTTACTATGAAAGCAGCTTTTTTTATAATCTATATAAATTATATAACACTGCACAAAATTGAAAATGGTCAGGAGTTGTTTATATTATAATAAATATATATATATTTTGCTATTGCTTGCCATATGATGCAGCGGCATTAGTGAGAAGGTAATAAACTAAGAGAAATTGTCTGCAGCATATATAGAATGCAAAAACCCATTAAAAAATGTGCCACCTCTTGCGTTTGCGCAACACGGGCTGACAATGTGCGTGCAACTTGCTACCCCTAGCGCGAGCCGACAGCAGGCCTGCGGACTCGCAATCGTGGGTGAGACTGTTGCGTACCTATCAAGCTGGTGCTCGGGTCAACCCCGTCGTCTCGCATCCGATACACGCTGTAAATCGCCTACATTTTTATTTTTAATTTTCTGCTTTTTTCCATCCCTCGCGAAAATTACAGCAAGGCAGTTGAAGAGTGTGTTTGTTGTTTAGCAACTAAGAAAACACACTCAGATTGAGAAGAAAACTAATTAAAACTGTGAGTGGCATTTCTGTTTGCGTATTCTTCTGAAGATATCAAGAAAGTAGAGAAATTTTGAAAAGTTTCAAGTAAAAATGGGAAAGAAGAACTCAAAACTGAAGCAAGACACTATTGACAGACTTACAACAGCCACATACTGTGAGTAATAACTAATAAGTATTTAATAAAATATTAAAGGAATGTTGATATATCTGACGCTTTAATTTGACGACGATAAAGATGAAAGTATGACAAACTAAAGACATTTAAGATTACATGCGTTGAGAATGACTAATAAACTAGTACCAAATAAAGTTATATAATTTCGGTAATCAAAACAGAAATTAAACATAAAGTAGAGCAGAATTGAGATTAAATCCGTATAATATCTTTATTCCAAAGTATTGTAATAAAAACTGCATCTCTAAGTTAACCCAACTTTGCCTTTAGATCTAAATAGTTTACGAACAAATTGAAAGGAAATTAATTTCATTGACGTTTGTAAAATTTACAAAAATATTTCGATTATTCGCATTATTTTGAATAGAATGCAATAATAGTAAATATTTAAGGGCCAAATAAAAAGTACTTTTTATATTAAAACATAAGTAAACCCCTGTTTTTATGAAGACCATAAAAATGTAATCTCTACCAAAAAGCACTAATTTTGGCATTCAACTCTATAAATAAACAACCTCATATCGAGGTTGTAAATGAACGATTTTAATCATCAAGAAACCTTTGCAAACTCAATTGTGGGCATGGTCATGCATCGTAATGCACAGTTCTCTTCGTTTAACCTCTAACCCCACACCACACCAAGTTGTGTCCACTATCGATTTCTTCGCGCCGCGTTCGCGGTAAAGTGTTACGTGAATGGAATTAACAAAATACCATCTGGATGAAATATATCAAAATGTCCCATGGACGTATACTACTTCATTATGTGAGGCTAAATTAAAAAAAGCCTGCTGCTTTTTGTTAATTTTTTTTCGCGAATATCAAACAAGACCTTTACCATACTCTTGATAATTTGAGTTCGTGCAGCGGAATATTACTTATTCTGACTTATTACAGGTGTGAATTGGTTTTAAATTATGCTGAATAAGTGTGGTATTTTTTGTATAATGGGAGTAATTAATGTTTGTTTGCTTTTGTTGTTTGGACATTGAGGGATTGCTGAGTTGCTAAAGTTGGCGTGTTTGAGATAGTTGTGTGCTCTTGGTGAAAGTTGCTATTCTAACGATGAAGTTTATGAGTTTGAAATTTGCAGATAAATGATGGTAAAATTGTGTAGTAGATGGTTGAGCGTAGAGAATTTAGATTAATGAGGACGTAATAGAAATTAGCACAATTAACAATCCAAACAATGTGCCTAAGAGCAGAAATGTATGGTAGTTATTTATAAAAATAAATTTTGGAAAAAATGATCACATATCCTTCTATTGTTTTCTAATTTTCTTCATTTATCAAGTATAATTCACAAAATAACACAGGTTTTTATACCATAGCGTCCTTAAAATATGAAAGATAATTTTCCTTAATAGGATTAAAGCTGCCGTGGAAATCCTAAATAATTATTTTGTCATAAACTATAAATTATTTTTTGAATTCAATGGTGTAATCGGCTTCTCCTTCAACGTTTTAGATAATTTTTTGTCCAACCCTAAAAATTGTCACCTTAAATTTATGGTTTTTCTTCTCAATAACAGACAAATGTAATTGTTTTTTCTGCAAATAACATTTCTAGAGAGTTATTATGTAGTATTGGTACAAAAATATAATCATTCAATTTATGCAAGGATAGTTTGATTTTATTACATAGCTTAGACGTAACTACAACACTTAATAAATATTAATTTATAGAACGTTTTTGGCTTGCTGCCTTCTTTAGTATCTTCTTCAGTATATAACTTTGTAAGCACACTCATCAACATTCAGTATGATTTCAGTTACAAACAGGTCCCAATAGAATTGAAAGCATCTCGTTAAAACTTTGTAATGTTGTTTCCATTACTACTATTTTTTATTTATGCTGACACCGTTCTCATCCTCCACTTTATTATACTGCATCAGCTACCATGATTATTATATCGAATATACTCTTAGTAGGATTCAAACCCATGCTCCTTAAACTAATGTTTACTCTGCACTTTAATCATTATTTATGAATACTTTTTTTTATTGAAAACCTGAATAAACCATTCTAATTTTTGTCTTCTTAACTTTATTTCTTCTAAATACTAAATAATTTTTGATTAAGATCAGCAAATCGCTTGAAGAAATATGCAGCCTTGTCAATTAAGCGACTGCTAGTTAGGTAATTTGCATAAAAGTGGAATTGATGAAAATTGCAGTACAGATAATTTCTTGATCTTTACCAATTAAGCGTTGAGATTAAACTTTTTTTTATTAAAGTTTAAAAATTAAGTCATACAGCTAAGACTAAACTTATGTTGAGAGAGAGGAATAATATAGAAAGTAGTAGTAGACAGTAAGTTTGTAATAGACACCTCAAATTACAAAATACTTAATCAATTCTCAACAAACATCATCCGCAGTACATGGATCTAAAAGACGGTATTTCTGGCAAGCTGTAGATGCCATGGTGATTCGCAAGAAGTTTTGATGTTTTTATGCCACGCGTCACAAGACTACGACCGGTGAATGCGTCGTCCCCTTGTTCGGATGGTGTTTGTCGCTCGGTAGGTCGGGCGCCCAGACGCCTGGCGCCATTCCAACCCCATACCTTCAGGAACTCAATCGGATCGACACTCGGCATCTCCAGTGTTGCCGCAGCTCTAGCCGACAAGAAAACACAAAAACCCCAACAGGCAGAAACCGGATAGAGCATGTCGGAATATAATATACAAAATAATCAATATCCCATTCCTTTTCTACTCGTATCCGTGTTTTTATAGTTATTTCCTAACAAGGCAATTAAAAATTTTATCTCCAAATTAATACGTAATAAATTTCTTGAATGTTTAACTAGGCAAGCGTATTATTTTACGACATCATTTTGATTTTGTTTTGCGTTTATGAGATGAAAACTAGAAATAAAGTTTCTCACTCTATGTTGTTTTGTGGCAAAAATCTAACTTTTACTCTTTTCTTGGCATTCTTTTATGTTGTTTGCAATGGTTTGTTTTCCCTTTCATTCTTGATATGGTTCTTAACTGTCATAAATAAAAGCAAAGAAAAGAAAAAAAATCATCAGATTAATAGGTCTTCTTGTCTGCAAACGAGAGGTATTTAAGTTTAATCAAAAACAAAATTTGCTTTATTGATTATGGCCTTAAGAGTAGTTTGGAAGTAGATTCTGGAAGTAAATTTGTTGAAGTAGAGATGCACTAATTTATAGAGTCAGTGAAGATTACTCCCGGTAGGTGGCAGATGTAATTTCTAAGCTCTTCATATCCTACAAGGATAACTAAGTTCTAATCGCAATGAACACAAATGAATTGACGATTTAGCAATATTTTATTATTGTTTGTTGAGAAGTGCCGACAAACGTTAGGTATCCTAATTCACTTACATTTGATTCAAAACTAAAATTTGCTCAGTACTCAACACTAACATTAATAAATATTTATGAATTGTAAAAAACGCTTAAATAGAATATTATTGGGTATAATCTTATACTTTCACCGAGATTCTAGTATTTATAAAGATATATTATATCTATGTTTTAATATCAATTGCATATGTATAGATGATAAAATTCCATTTTATATGCTTATAATGCAGATAAAAAATATATGCATTTTAAGTTAGGGTGTATTTTATTTACAACACTTCCGGTTTCTTTCAGCAATCAACTAGAATGGGGACGTATTTTGCAGAGCGCAAGCGCACTCTTTGACTAAACCGCAAGATAAAGTTCTTCCTGCGGTGTATTTTTGTCTGAAGCGTGTTTCCTGAATTGCCTTGTTTGCTTTTCTCTTTGAGTCATAAACTATACGATACATAGGGGTTGCTGTCCTGCCGGCACCTGAGTAATAAAATGATATATTTAAGAGTATACACCGAAAGTCATTGAAAACCACAATAAAAAGTGAAATTTTCTCTTGCCTATTTTTAGCTCAGCACGTTATTAAAGAAGTAATAAAAATTGAAAACAAATTAGTAATTTATATTCAAAAACAATCAAAAATTATCAATAGCACATGGCTGTAGTAGTGTCAGCGAGATACAAATGCTAAGGACGCAAATTCAAATCCTGCTGAAGGTATATTTAATGTAATATATACTCTCACAGAATTCAGTCCCAGTAACTGCTAATAACCCTGGTAATTGATGCAATATAATGGAATGGAGGTCAAGTACGGTGTCGGTATTTGACATGGTTGTAGTATGCTTTAAATATTTAAAAAATATTATGAGAATACAAAATATGTTATATTACAAGATATTAATTTTTTAGCAGGAATACTTAAGTAGAAACTGCAAGCACTTGTTTGTTAATAATATTGCAAATAATAATTCTGGCAGAAATTATTTCCTTCTATTGGTTTAATAATAATGAAAGACTGATGAAGGGACATTTTCACTTTTGCTTTTTGCAAAAGCAATTAATCACTAATCTAATCTAATCTAATCTAATCTAGAATCTAGAATTATGTCCAATCATGAAAGTAGTTGCTCCCCTCATGAAAACTAAGATTAATATAATTATTGGATGTTTACCGTGAATTAAGTTAATGATACACTAGTGCCTTCAGACACGTAGCTTTCTTCACGATGACTAATTATAATCCGTATTAATTCTCTTTCCTGAAGACGTAGATATAAATACATTATGGTGGAAATTGTTGTTAGTACTGCTGCATGTGCAGTGAAGTGCAAAACCTAGTCGGTATAACTCCCACTAGAGTCATGACTACCGGACACAAGCACAAGACTAACTTTTGCTAGCGACGCTAAAAGTTGTTGTTTATTCTATTCTATTTTCTCATTAGCGCAACACAGTCGTAATTTTAGCGAAAAGCAATGAGCATTACTTGCAGTTGATTTAATGCCTAAAGTTAACGACTTTTTCTTTTGAGTGCAAAAAATTAGTGACGCTGCCAACAAGGGTATTAAAACTTTGTGAATAAAACAGAAATAAATCATCTTCACTTCCAACGATGGGCAATTACGAGGCGAACAAAATGGATGCCATAACATTTCATGAAGTGAATTTCCAGATGTCGGATAAAAATAAATGCAAAAGCAAAGAAAAGAGGAACATTTTGTGAAATACATAATCGACAAAACTGTTGCTATCGAAAACTATCATTTTATATTACTTCTATTCCTACTCATATCCTGGACTTTTTACTCCAAAGTCACTATTGTTCAATAGATTTTATATCTTCAGGCACGCAAGCTTTTACTTTTTATCAAAAATAATAAAAAAGTTATGACTAGACAATATGATATTATGTTCACTCTTATAACTCATAATGGAAATTATTTTCTTTTGACATAAAAATCCAATATTATTTGATAGATATATTTTTATTACTAGTTATTTATTGACAATAATTTTGCAACCATAAGTTATAAGTTGTTACTATCATTTGATTGAACTGTATTCCAAGTGTTGAAGGTTCTTCTATAATAAACATTATTGTAAAAATTGGTGGAAAATATGAAGGATAGAGGAGGATATTTGGTGCTTAGAAATTTATCTATCTGACTCGAAAATTTATTTGTAACGCAAATTGGTTGAGTGATGGCTCTAGATTTTTTATGCCACCTGTTTCATGGCACTCTTTTGGAAGTGCTATTGTTAAGGTGGATTCTACAATGTTGTTGTCTGTACGTGGTTGAATTGGGGTATACTGTAAGCAAATTCGATTTGAATTGAGTACTCGTCTGCGGGTTGTTCTGGAACACATGAATGAACTGGGATAACGTACCACTTACTCAAGGATAATACAAATTTGAAATAGATGTAAGATATTTCGAGGGGCGAGGCTTATAAATTTTAAAAAATTGCATGTATCAATAAATTAATAATTTAAATAAAATTAGATCTGAAGCATAAGTAAAAACTGAAAACATTATTCTCACCTTCTTTAAATTCTTTAAATTTGCTTCAAATCTAATGAATCTTCTACCAATGATTAGAGTGCAATCTTATAAATACTAGAATCATGCCAAACAAAATAATTAAAGTCGGATAATGATTTACTAATTTAGTCTTTTATTAGAGATTGGATTTAATTCTAACCTAACCTAACTTACTAGATTCTACACGTTTCTCTTTTAATCCAAGCCCAACAATCCAAAAAATAATCTAATATTACACGCCAACTCAAAAACATGATATAATATACACTCAGCAGCTATATGTTTTATCGTGGTGTAGATTTAGTGTTGGCTTTGTCTAATAGAGCCCGAAACTGGAGTAGATACCACCCGCTCCAGTTGCAGCAGTAAAGCTCTAGGATTTCTTTAAAAAACGCTGGTGACGTGAGGGTGATAAATACAGAGTTTGCACATCACCACCTGCTGATTTCAACCAAGTATCTACTCAAATTCTAGCATTACGAAAAGTGTCTATGGATGCACTTTTGGTAGCTTACAGTATTTTCAGTTGTAAATACCCAAACATTAAGAAGAAGAATTAACAAAGACACGTTGTGCGAAGTGGGTTTGGATTATTCATTACTAGTTGGTATATTGGTGCAGACTCTTAAGACATGATAAAGAAATATTAACATTTTTATATCAAATAAGAAATGATGCATTATTCATTTTGTGCTCTGCTCGAAGAAGAAACATAAAACGAAAACATGTAATTAATTATTTCAAATTAATTAAAAACCATTTCTTAAGTTTAACTTCAAGATATCACTTTAAAACTTAATGCAAGTAATTAATTACTTTCAATTGAATGTAATTAATTAAACGTTCAAAGCAGCTAGTTGCGTGTTTCTTACCAAAAAGAAAAAGCTTAGAAAACACCATGAAAATGTAAGCTAAAATACAAACAAACTTCAATAAAAGAAAAGAGGAAAAGAAGCAGTTTACACTTGATTGTTTTCTTTCCAATTAGATATACCTATTAATAATATAACCTTTCTTTTACTTGTTCTGAAGCCAATAAGTTCAAAACCTATGTGAATGTAGTACAACTTATGAAAAAAATACTAATTTTTCTCTTTCAATTCGCTTGTCACAAATCATCCGTTCGGAAAATGGTAAGTCAAGCAAGAGTAACAAATTCAATTTCTCGACATATTATCTGCGCTTCCGTACAAAAGCTTTAGCGACGGGAGGCGGCGCTGGTGGGGTTTACGGGATTTGTGTGTGCTTTGTAAAATACTGAACTGCAAAGACTGACGCTGTCAATGAAGGTGAAACGATGAACTCATTGGAACATCAGGCGTGAAGCGTAATATTAGAAAAATACTTTCCTCCGAATAATATTTCTTACAAGAAGCTTTTTTATCACCTCATATTAAAACCAAAAAAAGAATAAAATTTTCTAGATATTTTTTATTCGGACAGTGTAAACAATAAGTTAAGACAGAAAGCAAGACTTTCATTCTTGTAAATGAGAATAATTCAGAAACCAAACTATAAGCAATTTATAATAAAGTTTCTGTTTAATATGGTCAAGTGTAGGACTTAATTGAACTTTAGAAAACTCGAGCGGAATTTATAACAATACATGTTTTTGAGAGCATCTTAGTCGCTTCAATAGTAATTTTTTTTCCTTAAATTGTTCTTTCTTAGATTATAGTTCGTATATTTAAAAAAAAATGTTAACTTTCAAATAAATATGTATTCGGTGCATTATATGCATCATAATGCTGCTGGGCATCTTTTTTGATTCCGTTCTTTCAAAAAGGAATCGAGCTACGTACGACAGGGAATATAAAATTGATTTTCAAGCGGAGATTGTGCGCGCTGACTGAATATAAAACGACTCGTCGAAATGGCAAATCAACTTCAGTTTTTTGAAGAATTAGACTTTGAATGGAATACAAAAAAACTGAATTTTCACTCTGCGCATAAAATCAATAGAGAGCCGTAAACGTTCACGTAGGCGGCGGCAATGTGCATAGATTGAGGCAAAGTATCTCACTAAATGCCCGATTAATCACATTGTTTATTTGTGCAATTATCTAAATGTCTTCCAAAAATAAAACAAGTTTTATTCCAGGAAAGTACCGGATATATTCTTCTATTAATCTTAGTGTGCAGTTGTTTGGCGCAGGACAGAAGATAGATCGTGACATGAATATTTAAAAACATGAACACTTGGCAGAAAATATAAATTCTAACTCGAGGCGATTCTTTAATCGCACTGGATATAACAGGTTGTTATTATGGAAATTACATTGTAGTTCGTAAAAGCGTTGTCGTGTACTTTTTGATCGACATCACGTTCCAATTAAGAGCAAATTTCCTTTTCCTCACGTTTTCAATTTGGGAATTGGCGATGATGGCTTGCAGCAAAGACTTGTTTCATTAAAAACTAATTAAAAGTTTTCATGCCTGCAGAAACTAAGTAACACATATAAAAATAACCATCAATTTACAATCCGACCTCATTTAACTAGTAAATATTAAATATAGAATTAAACTAAAAAATAATACAATATAAACTTGTTTTATGCATCTAGTTGTAATCTACAACTCTAAAGTTTACAGTTCAATAAAACACGGCGCCATTTTAATTCCTTGTAATCTTCACCAACTACCAAGATTTAGTATAAGGCTTTTCTTCTTAGTTTATTATTCCTATTTGTTTTATTTTTATTGCACTACAATAAAACCCAATTAAACATAGTTTTCACTTTTTTTAAAATTATATACTTTTTACGGTAGAATATCGATTATTTGAATAGCATGTGTATATATATTTTCCATCTCATATTACAACAGTAGGGTTTAAATCTAATTTGCTAATTAACTAGAGATCCAAACTTGCACACCTGGTTGGTGAGTGCACCTGGAGCACATTAGTTTTACTCGTAGAATAGACTAAACTAAAAACTCGAACAAAAAAGTTGTGCTATTTTACTAAAAAGCAGTGTGTAATGCAAGGCATGTTTATTTTTGAGAAATGAGGTCAAAAAGTGCAGATTTATGATGAGATTCTACATTTTGCGTTTTATGTATAAACATTATTTTATAAAAATTGCAATTAGGTAATTTGTTATAATGGGCGATGAGAGAATTAAATTTGATGTTTACCACAAAGGAATTAACGTAGACTTGAGTTGGGTAGAGTAAATTAACGCTTAAGAGTTAATACTATTTAACATACAACCATTTAATTAGTTTCTGGTTTATATGCTTAGAAATACCACCAAACCAAATTTAGACTCGCTCACTGTAGACTCACATTTTTACTCCTTATTTTCTGGTTTAGTAGATTATTATATAATTTATTACTTTTGCTTTGCTTTTAATACTATTTAGTTTATTAATTTAATTCGTGCATTCTATTAAATCAATACAAATTAATTATATCTTCATAATAATTAATAATAATAATAATAAATATAATTATATATTTGGACATATACAATTGTATAATATAATTATACATATACAAACCCATCAATCAACGGCTCTTCAGCCATGAAAAAACAGTAATTAAATTATTGGTAACAACAAAATAATAATAATAATAATAATCATAACAGTAATAGTTATAATAATATAGTTTTTTTTTTTTATTTCAATTTGGTAGACGTTTTCAAATGTGCAACATTAGCGGTTCTTGCAGACTGAGGGTGGAAATTGAGAGAGATGTTTTTGGTAAGCTCTTTGATAGCTTTTAAACCGTCGGAATGATGAAAGAACAGTTTTATTGTTAGTTTGTTATGGCGCATTTCAATTGGTATTACTTTAGTTACCGAGTGCAAATCCGTGTTTGAGATGTTGTATAATGTGTTATTAGGATGCTTTAATTTGAAAATAATCCGGATTGCTCCGCGCTTGCCCACTTCTAATTTCCATTTTGCCGTTTTTGATACAAGAGCCATGCGCATCCATATATAATCTAAGCAGCTCAACCAACAGTTTTATAAATTATTATTGCCGTTTAGATTGAGATGGATAAGAATGAACTTATAGGTTTAGTCTCAAACAAACGCTGCACGCTTTTGATATTTGTTTTAATTGTTTGTGCGTGTTTTGTAAATGTAAGTTTAGAATAAACCAATACATCTTCTTATTTCAGCACTTCTTTCAAAACCAATAATTCATATTATTGCGTTAATTTGCTCAGTGTCCGGAAAGTAAATCAGTAAGAGTTAGAAACTAGCTAAACTCAGGCGTTTATTAAACTCATTTATTTCAGTTAAGTGAACTATTTTGTTAAAGACTGGGTGGCGGCCTAAAGTAAATTGTGGCTATTTGCTGGCATGCATGCGCGGATATTTGCCGGCGGCGGCGGCGGCGTAAACCGCAATTTGTTGGTATTGAGGTGACTTTCCGGGATATTCGAGAGCAGTTCGTACTATTGCTACCCTTGAAGATGTATTTGCCGTAAAACCGAGCCCGAATTAACAAATGCCAGATTCTGAATCGTCAATTTCTCGTTGCTTTCATCAAAAGCTATCCTGTACCATATTGCTCTATATTATTTATTTATAAATAGTCGTTGCGACTTGAAACTTCTTCAAACTTCATACATTATATAAACTAACGTAGCACTCAAAACTTTCTTCTGGTTTAAGATGATCGCAAAGCTAGCGAAATAATTTCCACATCATTCAGAATACCAACAAAAACATCTGATAATTTATTTACACAAACCTTTAAATCTTCTTTGCGATGTAAGTGTTTTGGATTTAGATCTAGGTTCCGTTGGTTCTTCTAGAGGACGTAAATAGAAAGCTTACATCTACCTGCATTTATAATTTATTTCAAAAAAATATTTTCATTAAGAATAAGAGTATCATTAAGTGTAATTAAGAAGTGATTCATATTTATTATGTTGATTCTACATAACCATTATGAATAAGTTTTAATTTTACTTAGCCAGCCATGCAAACATTAGAGATTTTCTTAATGTCAGCTGGTGTTCGCTTTGTTCCCAATAACGTGAATACCTAACAAGTGTCATTTTCGCCATGGAATCAGCGCGTACAATAAAGCTGCCACTCTGAGAGCATGTTGCACATTGTCTTTATTACACGCAAACTTCAACGCTTCCTGTCTCAGAGTCCCATGCCATACTTCTGACATTATAATATCACGAAAGCACCCAACGCCCAAGTCCTGGCATCCTAGATCGCGGCGCAAGAGTTATCGATCGATGGCAGGACTTGAGAAATAAGTAGCAACTTCAAAAATCCAAAAGAGAATGAATGAGATGTTGGCGGTCACTCTGAAAACAAACGCTACATAATATGAGGTATATTGTTATATAAGGAGATGTAATGAAGGAAGAAAAAGAACATTTATTCGATGTCTTATTTACTTCTTAAAAATTCTTATTCTTGATTTCTCAACATTAAAGTCATTATTAGGATTAGATAATTTTTAATTTAAAAAACATACCATATAGAGAGAAGATATCTAGTAAATTGACGATTAATACTAATACAAATAAAATTATTTTTGAACTTTAGAAAGTTTCGGCTAATTAGACACATTTAAAAAGTACTTGAATACTTTTTGAGTGAAGTGCTACTAGCGCCTTTGGCGGCATGCTCTAGAAACTATATGGGGTTATACAATACGTCCAAAAATACTGTATACTAAGTGTACTTTACAAATTCAATAAACACTATGTTCCCTATGATTTCTATAGTCTTTTATTGAATAATTTATTGGAGCTTTCTATGTGACATTTGTGATGTGTGACAGTTTTGATAACTTGTTTATTTTCCAAAACTCCATTATATTTCATACGTCACTTCAAAACTTTGAGCAAGTCATCACACTGCTCTACGTTAAAAAAAAATCCAATCATAAATTTGCAGTAACTGGTAACTTCATAGTGTAGAAAAGATATGCCCTAGAATAGCATTTCGAACAACTGTTGGCAATATTCCAAGGTAATTTGTTAAATGCCATCTTCATATAAATGTTAGGTGTGTTCGATGAATGCGAATGTGTTGCAATTGAAATTGTGTTTTCACTTAGATGTCGAATAGTTTGTACTGCAAAGCCAGAAGCTTTATGTCCGTGGTCGGTCCTGTGACGGCTGGTCTGGTGGGCGGTTATTGGTCCGCCGTGTACTATGATGAAATTAAAGATTGCTTGCATCAATTCGCTGTAGCCATCACTGGAGGCAGTAATACGGGGGCGACTAATTGTCCGGAAGACATTGAAGATGAGCAGTGTTTATGTCCACCTACACCAAAGACAAAAGCACAGAACTAAAGACTCAAGAAAAATCTATATACAACATAATATACAATAAATATTTGTAATATATTTATAGAAAGTAAATATACAATGTGCTTAAAAATAATTGAGTTTGAATTGTAAACATTCTTGTTTTATACTTAAAAGTAAGGTACTAGACGTAATAGGAGAGTTGATAGACACTTGTTATTAGAAGAGAAATAATAACTTGACACAATTTTCAAACTTCAATGTGCTTTGTGCACATCTGACATCTTAGATGTACGCGTTGCTTTTTATAAATGAATTTTACTAGGAAATCGTTTCGCACTATTGGTTTTGGTGCAAACAATCAACAAGTATTCTTCTAAGAAAGATTGATGTAACGTGGTTTGCATAGTTTGTTTAATTAATGTAATTATTTGTTTTAGTTACCGAGAAGGAAATTCGCCAATGGTAAGTTATATCTACTTCTTTAAAAAATTGTTTGTTTTAAATAAAGTTGATTACTGTTGATTGAACAACAATGTATAAACTTTTTTCATTATTTACAGGCACAAAGGTTTCTTGAAAGATTGCCCAAACGGATTACTCACAGAGCAGGTAATTTTGTTCCGATCATTAATTTACGTTGTGTTTATTTACAACCTAATGTTCTTCACAAATCAGAACTTTCTTCTTGTTTTAGGGATTCATTAAAATATACAAACAATTCTTTCCACAAGGTGATCCATCCAAATTTGCATCATTAGTGTTTAGAGTCTTCGATGAAAATAACGTAAGTCTACAATACATTTTGTGGTGTTGATTTTTGCTTCCTGCTCAAGTTAAATGAGCATAGTTAACATATATCTTTAGTTGCTCCTGTGTAACAAATTTGATTTCCCGGCGTCGGTAAGGAAACATAACTAATCACCTTGCGGGAAGTGTGCAAACGAATGCCTTAATTAGGAATTCAGATCGTATCCGCATAGTTTGCGCGGTTGAGAGATATTACAGCAATTCCCGCGGGAGCGGTGGATGCAGGTTGCGTTGCACCTACGGGAAATAAGTTAATTAAGCGCACTAATTTTATTCGGCGTGTTTGTATTATATTTATGCTTGCATAATTTTCTAATGGTGTAATTATGCTGAAGGCAATTTGAGTATAATATTGATGTCAGTAGCAAATCAATCGTGCTTATTCTGATGTAAAGTAATTAATTATTTACAGGATGGCTCCATTGAGTTTGAAGAGTTTATTCGGGCGTTATCAGTGACGTCACGTGGAAATCTAGATGAAAAACTGCATTGTAAGTGTAACAGAAGTTAAATATATCATAATTTACCAAATCATTCAGTAATTAGTTGTTATGTATACGTATTATTAATAACAATAATCCACGTTGCAGAAATTATAATTACCTCTCACATAAAAGCTTCGTACTTAACAAACACCATATTTCGTTATTTTTTTAAATATTACATGTACATCCCATTTTAATTCTATTTGATTAATAATCCGTTTTAATAAAGTTCAAAAAATAATATAATAGTCCTATTTCACACATTTAACTACTTGAAGAATAGTAGTAAATTAAAATTAGTTTCTTTTTTTAAACTTGAGTTTAATTTAAAGTAATACAGAGAATTCATTGCCTGTTTTTATGCAAATCAGGCTTCTGTATAACTATTGCTTGCCCAGCTTGCTCCTTCACCATTACAATGCGGTCTACCTTTTACCTTCCGTTGTTTTACACTCGTGCAGGAGCATCAGAAAGCTTGTATACATTTGCTTACACTGCATGGGAACCTTGGCCAAATGACAAGAAACCCATCCACCTACCAGTTGCCCCTTTTCCACCGCGATCAATAAAACCTTTGTGACCCAGCGTTTCACTCTTTCCCTGCACGCAGCCGCCAACCGCGATGGCAAGGCCGGCACCACTTTTTGGAATTTTATCAACAACAAGTGCCAACATATGTGCAACACTTTGTTTACTTGTTGCTCTTTTATTGTAAATATGCACGTAATACTCTGTAGAATTGTGATTGCGTTATGTAAGTGAAGATAAACAGATATATTTAGTTCCTTGTCTGTTTAGGTAAAATTGAAAATGTTATTCTAGTGCAAATTCTTAGGATACCTAAGAGATGGAATAAACTGGAATACTAAGATCATTAATATGTATCTGTGTTTCTATGCTTACTTGTTCAGCAACAGAAAAATGAATCTATTCGTTTAATATATTTTGTAAGAACATTAAAAAATAATTACAAATTATGTTTTTTCCAGCAAGACAGCAAAAAATAATCTATAATTGAAAAATCAGTCTATTGGAAAAAATGATCCTGAGATAAAATTTATGATATTAAATGTCCAGGTATTTTCCAACAAAATGCAAGCTTCTGTTTGGGTACTATAAATTGAAATGCACTATTGTGCATCGCAAAAATGTAGAAACGCAATGTCCCAATTGAAATAATATCCATAGTAGTTCGCTGGTTTCCAAACACAACAGCTGCTTGACATCAACTACATTTACGCATTCAGAATTTGTTTATTTTAATGCGACATAAAAAATTTAATTATTTATTCGCGATTGTTAAAAAAAATTGCTAATAAAAATTAATTCATGTCATTTAAGTTTAACAACCGGTTAAAAACATGTTTTTTTTTTAAATCATTTAAATCGTTTAAATTACATTAACATTAAGTGCACATGAAAATAGTTGTAGTCCTTAGTATTCAACGTAAAATAAAAAACAAATTGCTTACTTTTATCGCCTCTATACTTTACAACAAAAAATATAAATTGACTTCCTGCAGATTATAATCAAAATTGTTGCACATATTCTGCACAGATTTGTGTAAAAATTCAATTATTCTTTGTGTTTGCCTATATAAAAACCGCGTGATTTCGTTTTGTTTCGTCAGAATCACCACAAACACGTATTATGATAGTGAATGACATGAATGTTAACTTATCGACGAGGCAAACCACACCGCCACCCCCAACCACATCATGCCGGAACACTTGAAACAAATGAAATTGGATAAACGCACAACAGATGCAAACCACTTTATCCGCAGAAGCAAAATAACAGCAGATAAACATAATTAAAATTGAATTTAAATTAAGAATTATTTACTAACTTTGGCATTAATGCAATTTGCGACATTCTGCGGGTTTAATTTGCTATGAAAATATTATCTTTACCAACGCAATACTTTCGTGGAGAATGTTGTTTAATTTTAGGTGCGTTTTAATTTTATGATTTGTGTTTTTGATGTATTTATTTCATATTGTATTCCGTTGAGAATCCAATTGAACGTTATTTATTTTCTCCGTTTATTCAGTTTTCAAATAAATTGATTTATAGCAAACGAAAACCGTTGCAAATATGACTGAATATTGTTTACTGTTTTGACAGCTTTATACATAAATATTATCCAACTAAAATTAACACCTACGCAAAGATAAATCAATTGTATTCGCACTGTAAATACCAACAAATATTGATGTTAATTTATTCCGCTTGATTTAGTACTCTTGCCTCGCGCACTTGAGGGAATGTAATCAACAAATGTACACTACACTCAATCATGTCTAAACGACTTTATTAATGTGATTATTTGTCACGCAGGGGCATTCCGCTTATACGATGTCGATAACGATGGTTTCATTACAAGGGATGAAATGTACAACATCGTTGATGCAATATACCAGATGGTGGTAAGTGCTTTGCCATTTAACGCTGTGTTTTCGCATATGTCCAACACATCCTACGATGTGAGAATTCTTCGCATTTACGTCATGCGGGCACAATACATGAGAACTGAGGTGGCGGCATTTGTTGCTTGGAGGCAGTTGGAACGTTTGTGGTCCAATGTATCTGTGAGCATCTCTTCAGCCACACTTGCTTCATTCACAACTTAAACTGCCTTGAAATGCTGTGTGTTAAATCCAATTACGCTAACTACCCACCAGGGCTTTTCGTCAGTATGCATTTTCCTGCCGTACATAATTCAGCAGGCGTTAAGTGGATACAAAGATAATGTTGCACACCTTCTGCAAAACTTATTTGAAAAAGAACATGGTATAGTAATATAATTAATAAAAGCTATTTTAAAGCAATAATTAAATTGCTACGATAGCAATTCAGGCTTGAAATAAAGTAAATTTTTAAAAATTTAACAGAAAGATAAAGGCATACTAGATTTAGATAAAGAAACATCATTTCATGCTTATACTTTCAGATGTAAGAAATGAAATTATTTTATTATTACAAACAAGGTATAAATTGTTGAAAACATTTTTTGTTTTATGTTTATTTCATCCCCAGGGTCAACAACCAGCTGAAGATGAAAACACACCCCAAAAACGCGTCGATAAAATCTTCGATCAAATGGATAAGAACCACGATGACAGACTAACGCTGGAGGAATTCCGCGAAGGCAGCAAAGCCGATCCTCGCATCGTTCAGGCACTCACACTAGGAGGCGAATAGCATAAGGACGAAGGCATTCAGCCAGAAAACCTCTGACGTCGAGCGGACGAGCAGTATGCCTAGATAACGATTCGCCGACAAAACAAACAACACAACAACCCAGCAAACACGACATGTCCTCATGTCAAGGCAGTCACAATACAAGCATTTATGTAATCACAGAAACGCTTCTCTACATCCCAACCTAGTACTCAACTAACTCAATCCTATAAATTCTTGATAATGAAGGAATCAGCAGCGCCTCAGTGCGCTCGTGCATTTTGTCAATTTTAACTTTAAAATCTAAATCACTATGAATATAACTAACTTCTATAACGTACTACTAATCTATATTACTACTACTACTACTAC